>BMAO01010456.1:0-507610 GCA_019973975.1 Trichonephila clavata | reverse complement strand
AATCTGTATTCTTGTGTATTAACATCACCGCAGTCAAAATTTGGACCACGCAAATCGTGCTATTTCCCACCCAAAATCTATAATTCTTCTTTTTCAAAAAAAAATTTGTTGTTTTGATATCCAGGAGTGATTTGCATGTCACCAATTTGGCTGTGATGAAAATCAGGATAGAGACAATCCCAATTAGTTTGAAGTGAGTGCCTTTTTCTTTTTGTTATAGGTTACATTTTTGTACTATTTTACTACATGGAATTACGAAGAAGGCAACCTTTTTCAGACTGAATTGTAATGCTATTAGGATGGAAATAGGCAAGATGTACCGCTAAAGTGTACTGATATTCAGATAATGATTTAGTTAATAGCTTTTCTTACTTTAGGGCGACTACCTTCTGTTGTCATGATATAAACATGAAATGAATTGTAGCCCAAGCACAACCGTGATTGATAATACCACCAACATTCAGGTTAGCAAGAATAAGGAAAAGCAAACGTGTAAACCCAAGGTCCTTGCAACTATTTTGTATCAAAATATAAACAAATGTTTTTCCATTATTGCCTCTAAGAATAACATAAATTTCTAAGAATAACAACATGGAGAAGCAAAAAAAATTTTTATACAGCAAAAAGGTTTGTAAAGTGGAATCAAGCTTTTTTTTATGCTGATAGTACAACTAAGATCAATCAGGAGCATAAAATGAAATAGAACACTTTATGGAAAGTAAATATCTTTAAAAGTGGTTCACAACAATAAAAATAGTAGCTTTAGGCCTTGCAAGATGGTAGTTGTTCCATTACGCAAACATGCATTATTACAAACCACAAAAGTTTATAAGAAATAATTATAAACAAACATTATGCACAGTTTCCCAAATTTAATACGGTGGATAAACTTAAGTATCACCCACTAACGTTGGCGGTTACTATCTACCTGAAGTTCATATCATGACACAGGTTTTTGGCGCTAAATTTAAGCTTAGAACTAAATGAAATCGCCTGAATTATCATCACACTTAAACGGTACATATTGCCCCATTCCATCCGTATGGAATGACCATTTAGTCTGAAAAAGTTGTAAAAAAACATTCTTTAAAGTTAAGCTTAGAACTAAATGAAATCGCCTGAATTATCATCACACTTAAACGGTACATATTGCCCATTCCATCCGTATGGAATGACTATTTAGTCTGAAAAAGTTGTAAAAAAAACATTCTTTTTTTAAAGTAGCGAAAAAGATATAATAGGTAGGGAATCAAAAACAAAAATCTACTATTATCAAATTAGTAATACCAAACGGAAAAATGAAATTTAAAAAAAAAAACTTTTTTTGACAACGATTTTTCCAAAAACAAATGTAATTCCTCCCCAAAGAGTTAAAAAACGAATAAATACAACCATGAATAAGTATATTTACAATAAAATGTGCTAAAATCCCCTCCAAAACTGCTCAAAATATTAATTTTCGCAAAGTTAAGACTTGACATGGCTGATGCTGTCATATCTCCATTTAGCTGAAAAATTGCATAAAAATTGAATTTCATCGAAAGTAATTGTTGCCAAACGGTAAAACAAAATTTAGAAAGAACATTTTTTATGACGATTTTTTCGAAAAACAAATAAAATTCCATCACAAAGAGTAAGAAAACGAATAAATACAACCATAAATAAATATATTTTCGGTAAAATGTGCTACAATCCCCCAAAAAACTGCTCGAAACATTCATTTTTGCAAAGTTAATACTTGACATGTTTGATGACGTCATACCTACATTTAGCTGAAGAATCACTTAAAATTAAATTTAAAAAATCTAAAGCGAATTTAAAAAAAAAACTCTTTAAGGTTAATAGCATAAGGATCTGCAGCTTCTACGTGCCAAGTTTCACACTTCTGGGTTGCTTAATTTGGTCGGAATAGCGTAAACACACAAACTCTTTCTTTTATATATTTAGTATAGATTATGACATTAGTTTACAACCTTACATATAGTAGAAACCTTAAATATACAAATAAAAGTCTAATTTTGACGAAACTACAATAAACAGCTCAGAACAAAAGAAAATGTCAGAAAATCTCATACTTTAATAAAAATTCGTATTAGCCTTCGTGTTCTTACGTATTAGCATCACCGCAGCCAAACTGGCACTAAGCAAATCACACTATATCCCAACAAAATCCGACTGATTTTTTTTCACATATAAACACAAACACAGAATCTTTGTTGTTTTGATATCAAGGAGCGATTAGCATGGCGCCAATTTGGCTGTGATGACACTTATATGTAAGTATCATAAATTCTAATTTAAATCACAATATTGGCAATCTAATAATCCCAATTAGTTTGAATGGAGTGTCATTTTCTATGGTACTTCCATATTATCGCAACCTATTGGCGACATTACATGAAATGAAGCATATGGTTGCCAATTTGGTGAGTTATTAATTAAGTTGGCAATAATACGCAAGTACCAAAAAAGGTTATTGCTTTTTACCTTTATCGGCTAATTCCATGTTTCATCGATGTTGAAAAAGGGTACCAGAATGTAGCTTATAACAAAAAGAAAAGGTACTGATGTATTATTGCAACAATCACAATTTGCAATAATATGTGAGTATGTGCGAGACACTAAAATAGAAAATATAGCATTAATTTAAATTAAAAGGTTATCAAAAACAAAAGAAAATTAAGCTCATGGTACAAAACAGCTGCAAGGACCTTGGGTTTGCACATTTGCTTCTCCTTATTCTTTCTAACCTGAATGTTGGTGGTATTATCAGTCTATGGTTGCGCTTGGGTTACAAAAAATTTTTCAGATACAGCAAAAAGGTTTGAAGAGTGTAATCAAGCTTTTTTGATAATCATAGTACAGCTAAGATAAATCAGGAGCATAAAATGAAATAGAACATTTTATGGAAAGTAAATATTTTTAAAAGTGGTTACAACAATAAAAATAGTAGCTTTAGGCCTTGCAAGATGGGTAGTTGTTCCATTACGCAATAAACATGCATTATTACAAACCACAAAAGGAAATAAGAAATAATTTGAAAAAAAATTATACACAGTTACACAAATTTAATACGGTGGATAAACTTAACTTGATTACAATCCATCTGAGATTCATATCCTGGCACAGGTTTTCGGCACCAAAGCTAAACCTAGAACCAAATGACATCGCCTGAATATTAGTAATTAGTATACCTTAATGGTACATATTACCCCATTCCATCAGCATAGAATGATTATTTAGTCTGAAAAAGTTGTATAAAAAAACATCCTTTTTTTTAAAGAAACGAAAAAGATATAATACGTTGGAAATCAATACGAAAATATCTACTGTTATCAAATTAGTGTTGCCAATCGGAAAAATAAAATTTAGAAAAACATTTTTTTAAGACTATTTTTTCGAAAAACAAATGTAATTCCTCCACAAAGAGTTTAAAAAAAATGAATAAATACAACTAAAATAAATATATTTACAGTTAAATGTGCTAAAATCCCCTCCAAAACTGCTCAAAATATTGAATTTTCGCAAAGTTTAACGACTTCACAATGGCTGATGACGTCATATCTCCATTTAGCTGAAAAAATCGCATAAAAATTAAATTTTAAAAAAATCTAAAGCAAATTTCGAAAAAAACTCTTCGAGGTTAACAGCATAACGACCTATAGCTTCTACATGCCAAGTTTCATACTCCTGGGTTGCTTAATTTGGTCGGAATAGGTGAAACACACACACAAACTCTTTCTTTTATATATTAGTATAGATAAACATTTCAAGGAATAAACAAAACTCTTACCAGTGTAAAAGCGAAGATATTTGGTTTTGTTACGTTTTTTTTTTTTTTTTTTAATTATGTCAAAAATATATTTGCTACAAAAATTGTGAAGGTTTGAGGAAAAATTGTAAATATATTCAAGGGCCCCCCAAAACGGTAAAAGTGTATAGGAAATTTCGATGCGGGGCCCTATTCAGAACTATACGCCAGTGACTATAATTATTATTGTCGATCCTCTATAATTTTGTCAGTGGATTTAAAAGAAAGAGATTTTTTCTGATTAACAAAAAATTGTTTTCCCAACTTGGATGATAATGTTAGTAGATCTTTCTGATATTTCAGATTTACAGTTTCAAAAATAATCAACAGAAATGAGCTAAATTAGAGTTTCCCGGGGAGGGGGCTAAAATACAACTGTACTCCTTCATATAAATTGTATTGACTTTCTTGAAAGAGCCCTTTTGAAAAACGACTTTAATTCTACGTTTAAAATACAAATATCGTGACATATATCTCAATTCTATTCGTAGGTTTGATAATATTAAATGATTTCCTCTGCTTATTATATTATGCAAATAAAAATTAGTCCTTTTGTAGTGACCGACTTATATCTTAATATGATAATGCCACACTCCACATAAAACAATACATACACTATATATGTTATCAGCAAAGAATGAAATCCGGCATTCTATAAATTGCCTAAGCATTGTATTGAATGCCTAAAGTAACCTGCAATCTATGAAATGGTTCATATTTCATGCATTGCCAAGGCATTCTATAGAATGCCCAGTGAGAAATCGTTAAAGTATGGAATACATGTCCGATTCGTTTCGAATATCGCGTGGCAAGACGTGAGACTTAGTGCATGCCTCAGACTTAGAATTTGTCAGCTGCACTTTGCTGTTTGTTCGTGAGTTTCAAAATACTCAATTTTACTTAAACTATTTTAACGAAAAATTGTTTTTTTCCTGTGCTGCATGAAAATGGAGGAGCAAGGTGTGGTGTTGGAGAAAGAGTCATGGTCTATAGCAGGAGTCGGCAACCTACAGCACAGGTGCGACATGTGGCACGCGGTGCAATTGTCAATGGCACTTTGAGCTATTCAACAAATTCGTCAGTTTTTGAATTGTTTCAAAATGCCCCACTGTGTTGTACGCTAAATTATATTGGCAGATTGGCTTGGCACGCCACACCTAAAACGTTACTCACTCCTGGTCTATAGACATTAAACAAATATTCGACGACGAGCTACCCAAAATTCAAGTTGATGCTGCAAGAAAAAAAAAGATTTATTTTTGTAAAAAATCGAAACCACGTTCTAGAAGTTAATAACTGATATACAAAATCATTAGTAAGAAGGAACCCAGTGACTCTTGGTTGCTTAGTAGCTATAATGTGATTTTTGTGGAAAATAAAAATAAACTCATTTAATCTGTTAAAGAAAGCGCCGGTACCATAGAGCAGTGGTCCGCAAAAAATGGTATCGGGCTATTCAAGGAGCATTAAATTTTTTCCATTTAAATTATTGGGGTGATTTCTCTAGTGTTTGTTTGACTTTTCATGGAAGTTACTTTATATTTCATGCAAAATCACTTTATATTCATTTTGGGAGCAAGTGAATTTTATTCTGACTGCATGTTTAAATACAATTAAATCAAACCAATTTAAAATATAAGTAATCAATGTTCCACCCTCACCGGGCCGCGGTAAAATTATCATTAGTTGACGGTCCGGAAGATAAAAAGGTTTTCAAGCACTGTATTACGTCGCGGATACTGAGGACGTGATAGAATTCCGAGAGACCTTTGAACCAAATACGAAACATGTTTCAAGTTATGATTTTGAACTTTGGCATCTACCCTTCAGAAAAAACAAAAAAAAATTATTTTTGTAAAAGATATTGTTATGAAACTTGTGATTTTTTTTTTCTGAATGCCAATATATTGGCACTTGTAATGACTGGGAAAGAATGGTTTCTATCGATTTGGAACTCCTAAAGGAATCTTAAAACAAGCATATGTGAAATCATAATTTCTATCTACTGCGTGCCCTAATAACTTGCTTAGAATTAAAAATGTTCCTGAACATGAAATTTCTCTCCTGTCAGTTGCAATTGCTCAGTCCAATGGAAGCGTCCAAGGACTTGTTAAATGTATGTGTAAAACAAAGTACCAACATAAGACTTGTCTTTGCGTGAAAAATGTAATTCAAAATGTCATTCGAGCCTTCCAGCTTGCAACAAATAGTTTAATTTTAATTTCTTGTTCTTTTATATGAATATATATATGAAAAAATTTGTTTTCCTTACTAAGAAAAACATAAATTTTGTTTAGTGCAACTTTCATTTTCCTTTGCATATTTCGAATAATTTTAGTTATTGGTACTCTGATTATTTTGTTAGAATAACATTTGAATTTTTAGGAATATACATCAGTGATATGATAGCCTTATCATGGCTTTTTTTCATACTTTTCCTAAATAGCTTTGGTCATTCTATAGAATACCGGCATTTCTTACATTGCCGGTAACATAAACATTAACTTTCACGCGCATTTCAACCCATTTTTATTTCAATCCCACCGATCGTAAATATTTTCCGTTTCTCTCCTCTTGTAAAGTTCTCTTTTTTTAATATTCAGATAGCATCGCCACCAATACAGTTTTTGGAGTAAGGCGAACCTTACAACCCCCTTGTTTTAAGAAATTTTAAACAAAGCTTTTAAGGTGCAATACAATTAAATAAGATTAAATGTGCGTTAACATTACCAAGTAACTAAAAAATATTCTGTGGCACGCATAGTGGCTTCTATTAATGAATTTTGCTATCGTATTCATGATGCTTAGTCATTCTGTTAAAATATCGATATTCTTGTTTATGAAAAATTTCACCTTTATAATTATTTTTGAAGTGTTAACTTCTTTAGTCGCGTATTGCTGAAGAGTGAACTTGAATGACGCCTCCCGTTCGGGAATATAACGCTCATTCGGCTTCTTTTGTCGGAAATCATGGTTGAACAGGGGCATTCAAGATTCAATAGTCCGTGACATACCACCCTTAAAAAATAACGTGACCAAAGGTGGGATTTTTTCCCCCCGGCTTTTGACTCAGTCTTCCCTCTTGTGTGCTTATATAGTTAGTTTTTTGTTTCCCAAAAGATGAACAGTTGATACAAACTTCGAGAAAGACAATTCCTAGGGAATTTAAAAATAAATCAGATGATATTTATGTAGAAAAGTATCAAGTTTTAATATACATAGTGGGTTAGTGGGTGCATAATATAAAATTCGAATGATCCGATTGCAAATATATATTTGTTGTAGATAAAAAAAATCAATTTCGGTTCAGAAAATGTCGAAGGGACAAAATATTTGAGTCTTCTGGATAAAAGAGGTTTAAAAATGCCCACAGATATTGTTATAAAAATCATTTCAACGCAACATTTCATTTTTAATTTGTTAATATCGAAAAGATTCGATTCAAAATATCTTAAAGCTGATTGCCAATTGTCTTGCTGTAAAAGCATAACAAAAGCATATCTGGAATTACATGAATCGTGGAATGCCTTGTATTTGTTTCATTCATCTTCTGGAAACTGTAACACACCTGCATTTTCATATTTTTGAAAAATATATTGAATACATTCGGGAATATATGCTTAAATAATTATTCAAAACAGCGCAGTGAAGAAACTTTAACGGCGAAGGATAATCGAAACATGAAGAAATTAGAGGCCAATTGAATTAATGCTTGCTTTTTATATTTCCCTGCTTTATTTATTTAAATATTCCATTATCGATTCGTATTTGATTCAATGTCCATGTACTTCCTTACAATTTGTTTTATTATACTATATAGAGAATGGATGTAGCATCAAATACTACAGAATCACTTGGGTTTAATCAGTTATGTATTGGTGAAATGTAGAGCAGAAAATGGACATATAATTTTAATGGTTGCTATTTACATTTCACTAAATCAGAGTGAAGAGAAAATTATCGAATTCATTCATAAAAATTTAGTTGCCTGCACTGAAGGTGGGTCGGCTCTTCTGAACAAATAACCTATGATTTTAAGTGAGGATTTTTATATAGATTTTTCAAAAGACACACAAATCATAAACATTAGTTTATTTTTTTTAAATCAAAATTCAATTTAATTATGTCAAATGATCCAAATGAAATTAAGTTGAAGTATGGAACAACGCTTGATGGAGTTTTTTTTTTTTTTTTAGATATTTAAATAATTTTGAATTTAAAAAGTATATTTACAACCTATTTTCATCTACCATAAACCATATGTTTTATTCTTAGAATACAATTAATTCACAAATATGATTGCATATTTTTCAAAAAATATTACTTGATGAATACAGACATAAGAATAAATAATTTTATATGACAATACTAATATCCCCCTGGTTTTTTTATTCACCGAATTAATGCCTGAAATAACATTACAAAATTTGAAGTTTTCAATTCTATTGTGTGGTCATAAGCACACACATTTTTTTTTCTAGCAGGTACAGGAAAATATTCTTGGAAATTTTGCTCCAAATTTTGTATTCTAAGCGCCGTCTTTTCTCCAGAGATCTTCTCCTCATTAGAATGGAGACACTCTTTCAGATTGGGAGAGAGAAATGCTTCACAATATTATATTCTCTCTTCGAAATGAGGCGATGAAGCATAATTCTATTTTTTAACAATTGCTTGGATTTTATCTTCAACTTGGAAAAACAATAACATGTGTTCCTTAAGGCTTATTTAAGTGACAAAAATGTCTTTGAGGACCTTTTAGAAAAGCATTGGGGACCTCTGGGGCCCGCCGACCACAGTTTAAAAACTACGGCCTCAACCTATAAGAACAACGCCAATCCTGTCCTTGACCATGACCAGTAGGCTATCACGTTCACATTTGCGCATGACAAGACATATAACTTTTCGCAAAGTTTGGTTACTTAAGTGCTCTAGCTACAAATATCCAAAAAATAAACACACTTAAGTTTTCGAAAGTCTAATAAATATTTACACACACACAGTATTTTGCATTATGCTAAAAAAATTTTAAAAACAAAAATTATAATAATAAACCATTTTTATTAAAGAAAAGATATCGACGAACAATTTTACAGTGAGAAAAGGTATAATACTAAATCGAATGTTTTTATAAAAATTTATTTAATTTGTCTCGTTTAAATCATACAATATATAAGAATATTTCTTTTCTTAATCTCCCATTTCTTCGATTAGTTTATTTAAATTTAGTCACATTCATAAAAAAGTAAAATGTACCGATGCAGGACAAGCTCTTTTCTTGTAAATTGATTCGTTTGCTACGATGTTTTTACCTGTTTCAAATTGAATCTAATTGCTTGGGAGTAATTGATAATATTTTAATCAATTTCTTTACACGATATGAAAAATATTAGGATCATTCGATTCTACCTTGTGAACTCAAACTCCACATGTTGAGATATCTAGAAACCAGGAAAGGAATGCAAAAGAATTTTATATAGACCACGCGCAGAATCAATACAAAAAAAGAAAAGAATTCGTAAAACGAAAGCAATGTGGCTGGAATGGAAACCATTAAGGAGAATCCTTGTCAGTGATAGAAGGCGGCGTGGTGACTGCGAATAACAGTCCTTTTCTAAATTGGTTCATTTGTCAAAGAGAAGCCGCTTAAGTGACAAATACAAATGTTTATCGCCATTTGTCTGCTGCCTTTGTTGCCAGTTTATAAATGGACAAGCTTCTTCAACGACGTCGATGAAAAACTACCTATTTTCCACCTTACCTGAACCAACCATGGAATTCTAGATTTAAACAGATGACTATATTTTGAAAATATGTTAGTATTTTAGTAGCACGAAAACTTACCATGGGAAACAAATACACTTAGTATTAAGGATATATATCACCAATTTATAAAGAAGGCAGCCAACAGCAATAATTTGAAGAAGAATTTGGAAGGATTTATTTGTAAGTTTAGAGGTTCTGGCAACAAAAACTTTTAGAAAGAAAAACATTTGCATTTTCATTTGTCAAGAAACTTTTTTTTGATGAAATGTTGATATAACTAAGTTCGAATTATTTTACAGTATATTTTTAAAATAAATTTGATTATTCTGTAAATAAAGAATATAAAAAAGAATCATTTGCTTTTTGTTAGCATTTATTTCTGTTATTTTCGTAAAACTTTTCCCTTTAATTAAAAATAAATCTTGAATTTATTTAGTTATGTAACTATATTTTAATTTTACAAATTCTACACAATACAAATAGCATCTATGCTATTAGTGCACATGTTCTCCAATATTTTTCTACAACACAAGTAAAACCGTTTAGTTCAGGACACACGTCCAAATGTTCACCTGTCACAGACTGACCAGAATCACAGAGAGTGCAGTCAAGTGAGTCGGCGATAAAAATCCGGTAGAGATGGGACCTCAAATAGTCATGCTTTGTCAAAGTCTAAAACGAGCTGCAGCAGCTTTTCTAGGAGCTTCAGAAACCCAGGTCGGGTTCTCGTTGAAAACTGCCCAGCTTTTGTCCTTCGACATCTCCGCAGCTTCCAGTTTAAAAGTATATTTGAAGTATATACAGTCACTCTTGATAAATCAAACCTTATATATAATTCGAAGTTATCTTATAAAACTCTCGACAATTCAAACACTCACTATTATGTGCAGTCCTATAATAAACAGGTTGGAGCTTACAAGTTTTGTGTTGTGTTGCCTGTAAATTAGCCCCTTTAATGACCATCTGTCTGCTACCCCTTCTTAGTGTTTTCATGTTCCTCAGGCCGAAAATACACTTTTTTTGTTTTCATTCCTTTAAGTGGGCAGTAGGCCAACAGCAACTGTTGTCAGCTGTCCACATCTTTCGTTTAACACGTGGCCTTGCTACACATGTGTTCAGAAAAAATGGTCTGCTATGGTGAATAAGAGATGCGTAGGAATGTATTCTTTCATACACAGAACTTTTAAATTCTGTAAAATATTTATACTGTATAATATGTACTTTTTAAAAATATTTTTAAATAATTTTATTAATATGTACAATTATTGTTTTATTACATAGTTTCAAATTTAAATGAAAAAAATTTCTCTTTCTGTATTTTGGGAATTGTTTTCTACTCTCTTGAAAATTCGAAGTTTTTCATTGGTCCCTCCAACTTCGAATTATCAAGAGTCAACTGTATATATATTTTAAGTATTTGAAGTATTCATATATGAAGTATATATATATCAGCATATATTAGTAAATAGCATTGTATTATAAGCATATTAGAAAAAGCCTCAAAAAATGAGAATTCAAAATTCTTGTGAGTCTTACTCTCGAGGGCTCCTCTCTTAGCAGGAAAGTCAGCATGTTCACTCCCAGCAAAGTCACAATGTGCCGTTACCCCCATTATTGAAACTTTGAGTAAAATATTTTAAAAACCATCTGTATATCAAAATTCTATGTGAGTTACGGAGGTAATGTTGTGATAAAGCCTGAAATGCTAATTTAGAGTCGGAAAAGTTTACGGCCCCGTTGAAGCCAGAGCTTCTTAGTGATAGTTGCTCGACCGCTGCTACAACAGCTTCAATCTCGCCATCGAAGACAATAGTAAAAAGACATCTACTGATAGATAAAAGCTGAACAATTCACAAAATATACCGGCTCTACCATTAACGTTAATTAAAATATACCATAAACGTTTAGTAATTCAATCCGTGTTTCAATTAACATAAATAACATTTGACAGCTGTGTTTCTAATCCCGAGATTTATTGAATTTCAATCATTTCATTTTGTGGCAACACAGAAAATCTGCAGACTATGGTAGCGATTCTGGTATGACCTATAACTCAAGAATATAAGAAAATCGATCAATAAGTACTTTCGAACTCTTTATGAGAACGAAAGCCAAGGTAATTTGTACTTGTTGGCACCATCTTTGAAGTCCTAAAATCTCCATAGGGAACAGGATCTCATACGAATGAGATGAACTTTTCCACTTCATTGAATAATTATTTCCAGAAATAATTCGTAATTGTGGCGAAATTTTTATTGAAATGATTAAAAGTAATTTGAATCATTTCAATTTCAATATTTTTAATTTGTAATTCACGAAACTAAATTTAATACTAAGCAATGAGGTACAGCATTATGATAACAGATAAATTTTGTAAAGTGTATATATATCATGTTTTATTTAATATGAAATCAATTTATATGGAATGACTAGCTAAGAAAAAAGAATTTATCTTTGTGTTGCATGGAAACAGATTATTCGAATATTTTTTCGTTGACATCATAAAGTGCTACATTTCGAAAACCTTCTCCTCAGAGTATTTGTGCTGAAAAACGGGTTAATATCTTACCAGGGACGTAGGTACCACTTTATCAATGATGCGGAGCCCCCACGATACATAATGTGTAAGAAAAAAATCGTGAAAACTTAAGGAAACCCCTAGTAATTTCGATACAGGGCCAACTAAGAATTAGCTATGCCAGTGTACGCTTACATTGATAGAGGTCTTTCTGTAGATCACATGTCTAGTGATCTAAACAAATATTGTTAAATCTTTATACATAGTGTACTCGCTTAAGTCCATAGTCACCACAATAATTCATGAACGGCAAGAGCTATAGTCATAAAAGTGGGTTCTAGGTACAGTTAAGTTGCCATGAGCTACATACAAAAAACTGCTTAACCGCGCCACCTGGAGGATAAATTTTGAGGTAGCATTCTTATCTCAAAAATAGTGCGAGGTACATGAAAAAGTCAATTGCAATGTTGTTCACACAGCGCCATTGATTTAGCAAAAGGAAACACCTTCCGTAAAGTGATGTTAAGAAAATAGAACGCATGAAATACATATCCATTTGGTTCGTGACTACTAAAATTGGAACGCGAGGCGGACCTGGAAGGGGCCCCAAGCTTGATGGATTTCATTTATAAATTCAACGTGCAAGAAAAAGATCGTGAACCAATATCGCAACCACGATGACTTCCTCGTATTTGAGTCGCGTAGCCAGCTTTTTCTCGTATATCTGTATTGTTGCAATCTGTACAAATTTTTCACATTCATTTTTTTTTCGCCCAAATTTTATTTCGAACAAATGAATGATATTCAGATCAAACAAGCTCGTTTTCAGATAACAGCCATGCTTAATTATTCTCGGGTACATTTTAGATTGTGTGTGTTGTGATGGAAAAAAATCCCAACACCAAGAAAAAAATATTGTCGACTAATAAAACTTCGGCAATATAAATTGGCTACCTTTACAAATATATAGGTAACATATTAAATTGATTAGTTTCAAGATCACAGGTTAATGTAAGTACGAGTAGAGCCATTTCAAATGTGAAATGATACTTTAAAAACTGGTGTAACCGCTACAATTTTAAATGCAAGCATGCAAATGTGCATGCCATATGTCGTACAGTATCATCAGTTTGTGGGATGGAATTGCATACCTGTTGCCCTTGGTAGGTCTATATAAGATTGTTTAATTCTAGTTGTGGAAGGAGCAGATACAGCCGTTCAATCATGTCCCATTCGTGCTCGATTGGAGAAAGATCTGGCGATTTAGCAGGCAGGCCAACGTAACACCCTATAGAGCCTGTTGGATTACAACAGGGATGATGGAGCATGTAATATTGTTGGAAAATACCTCTTGAATGAAGTTTATAAATCGCAGTGCAACAGTTTGAATCTCCTGATTGACGTACTAGTTTGCAGTCAGGGTGTGTGAATAACCTCAAGTGTGCTCCATCAATCAAAGGAAATTGCACACGCCAGACCATAACTGTAGGTGCAGGCCCAGTGTATCTAGGCGACAGAGACTACTTGCAGGTTCTGACATGGCCTTTTTCTAATCAATATACAGCCATCGCTGCAGTAGTGTAACGTACACTCCTCAACCCATGCATCGCAGGGCTGGGCCAGGATTCTAGGGCTCCATAACCTAACTGGCATCAAGTACAGCTTGGGGGCCCAAATCTGACTTAGCAGGGGGTGCCCAAATATTCTTAAACGCTACAAAGCTAGCGTACCAGGGGCTACTATAGAGCCGGACAAACCGGACCCCTGCCCTGTGCAGCAAATTCTAAGGGCGGCATTTAGATCGAATTAAACAAATATATTTTTTTTTGTTACAAAAAAATTGACACATTCTCTGAAATATTATTGGGTGTGAATTTCTTATTTCATTTAACATCTTACTTCTTCATTTTGCACACTTCATGTTAGATGTCATTTTTTGAAGTGAAAACTTCCTTAGCGGCGTTGGGCACTTTTTGGTAGGGGAAAATCTTATGGGTTCGAGTCACCGACATGCTAATGAATGGCGCATGCGCAGTGGGCTGTTCGTCTTAAGACACTTTTTGAATGGGTGAAATCTCATGCGTTCGCGTCATCGACATGCTTATAGCAGTATATCTGTAGCTATACAGCTGACGTATAGTGCTGTGTATATCTTATAAGTGAAATTCAATGGATTTAGTGAAAAGTTCAATGTGTATATACTGTGCATTGCTCGTTGCGATTCCGAGAATGGGCAATACATATTAATGGTTACCGTTTATATTTCGCCTGGAAAATCTATGAGACAGATACAACAATTTTTATTCGAAAATTTGGTGATTTATGCAAAAGAAGGTTCTGAAATACTCGAAAAAAGATTTGGCGAAAAATATCATAATTACCGATGATTTTAAAAGGAGACTTCAATATTAATTTCGCAGATGATAAAAATCTACCACTAACTGAATTTCTAAATGAAACACTTAATTTAAATATGTCCAATGATCGAAAACTCAGTACTACAAAATGTAAAACAACGATCGATGCGGTTTTTACGCGATACTTATATAAATTTGAATCAAACATCTTCCTTTCTTACTTTAGTTACCATAAGCTTAGTGTATCTTTTTTAAAACAAAATGAAAAAATTGAAAGTACAAAAAGTCTAAGTATTATTGAAATTAATGATGCAAACAATTAAAATGTTAAAAACCAAGTACATTGAAATTTAAGTAAATACAAATACTATCCATAAATAATATGATTGTATATTAATTTTTATTTCAATTGAATTGTATTTAGATTTTGTCTTGATCTAATACAGTCCGTAACATATTTGAATAATAAAAACCATATAAACATGCATTTAGTTGTTGCTCGGAGTGTCAATAGATGTGAAAAGCAGATTGATGTTGATAATTTTAATTCAAACATTATGAAATTTCAAATTTTAATACTAAAAGTTCTAAGTTTTCACTTCTATCGGCAGTCTCTATAACTGCCAATTTTTTTTTTATGTTAAAACTTAAAAGTTCAAGGTGGGAGTTTAGGTTCAATCATGAAGTTTGATAAGTGTACATTTTACAAGTAACTTTCTAACCATCCCGGAGTATGGTCATAGCAGGCATTCCTTTCACCCATACATCCAGTGTCAGCTATTCAAAGGGGGATATGGGCAATAAAAGTTTTTGTGGATAGAAGATCACAGATGTTTTATTTTAGTCTTGAGTGCAGTTACTATAAGTTAAAATAAACGTTTGAGATCCCCAACATCAGTAGACTCTTATAAGAAAAAATTGGCATGTTGAAATGGACCATTATTTGTCTTACATTTTACTTGTTTGAAATAATAAAAGGTAATTGTCCTTAATTTTGAATTAACCTAAAATAATATATATATATATATATATAATGATGTTATGCTGCCTTTTTGTTTGCAATAATTATTCAAGTTTTATAGGTGAGAATCTATTTGAACAATTTATCTTTTTTAATTATAAATTTGCTTTGAAGAGAAGGGTGGCAAAGCTGCTATAGCCGGCCCTGAGTGCACAATAATTCAAGAAACACATTAGAAGTGTTAATAATCAAAATAATATTTTTAAATCTTGGTGAAAAAAATTAAAAAATCTTCCCTTAAAAAATACTGCAAATCTAATAATTTGTAAGTAAATTAAAGTTTTAAACATTTTGAGAAAACTTTGCTATAAATTAATTTTTGATTTCCATTTGATTATGAGACTATTAACTAATGCATTGAATAAATTCTACTACAAATAAAAATTTTAAAAAAAGATGCAAATTCTCAATGTCCCACAATCACAATTCACTTTTTTACTCCTTTTGAAGAATGCTATTTTAAAATAATTATGTGAACAATTTTGTTTTCTTTTCTTCTTTCTTGGGATGCAAAATTAAAGGGCAAACATTATTTTCAATGATTACGGTTAAAAATATGAAGGCAGCAATATATATATATATATATGATAATTGGATGAATTTGAAACATTATCGGCTTTGTGAAACTTATTAAAATTTTGTATTTCTACTCGCCAATCATGTGAATGAACAGCTAAGAGATCTCATGTGGTCAATGAATGTAATGAGTTCTCATTAGAAGTAAAAATCAAAGAAAGAGTCAGATTAGTATATTAAAATGTGTATGTCTTCTATGCATTATTTTAAATTACTTCACTCATTGAAAAATAATTAGAAATATGGAAGAAAGGCACTTAATTGTAGTTACTGATGCTGATGATTATTCATTGAAAATAATATGCTATATTTGTACACCATACGTTTGAATAATATACAACCTCTTGTAACACCCTGTGTACAACACTTAAAAAAATTTTATATTAAATCCTATTGATAATGCTGCCACTATTTTTGTTTTCCTCTTGATCTACATCCATACAATTATTATGTCGCCCATCCAGTATAGTGGTTAGCGATGCTGACTGCTGTGCCGTAGGGCCTGGGTTCGAATCCCAGAGGGCATGGATGTTTGTAAATGTATAGCACCTTCACTGCAAATGGGAGTACTCTAAATAGCCATCCAGACACATGTCCACTCTTGAGGTTGGTAGAAGGGGAAGAGAGGTGGGGAACCCCTGACCACTCCCAGAGTATTCTCCCTCAAAATTGGGGAAACTGAGCCAAATTGTACTGTCACCTGCATCGTGCTCAAAGCTACAGCTAATGACAGGCGTACAATTTAGCACGATGCCATGACGAATATCGTGGGCCTTAATCTGACTACATCAGACAGATGGCATTAGCAACAACAGCAACAATGATTTTCATTTTTATATGCACGCCCCTTTCTTCTTCATCCTTAAGTATACGAAAGTCCATCATTATATTAAATTCAAACTGCCATTCTATTGTAGTCTTTTAATAGTTTATATCTAGCACAAAGTCAATAAAAATTTTAAAAATACAGAAGGAAGAATAAAAATTAATGGAATAACATTTAAGTGAGAAGTATGGAAATAATTTGGCAAGGTATTTTTAAAACTGTGTGTATACCCACATAATTTTCAAGACACAGAATTAATCTAACATTGAAAAATTTATCAATTCATTCAATTTTTCTCAGTTTTTATTAAAAACAATTTTTTAAAAAATCTGTAGGATGGAAGCAACATTCTTTTTCCTTGAAAAAAATATCAAAAATTTTAAGTTGCACAATATCATGGAACTCAAAGATTATGTTATTCTATGTTGATTCAATTGCAATTTAGTTCATAATCACATAATTTATATGTAATTAATCTATTAATTATAATAATGAAAGAAAGAGAACATAATTTTTTTAATAAACTGAAATCCCTGAAAAAAATCAAACCATTTCCTTATCTTTTTTAATTTAAAAGTTACTATTCAAAAGTTAAGCAGTTCAGTAGATATATAGGATGACAAATATAACAAGTAAGAGAGGGAAAACTAATATATTAAATGATATATTGCTGATTAGTTTAATATATCATTATTTTAAGGATATATTAAACTAATGATATAATACTGTATTTGTTTTTGAAATATGAAAGATAAAGGAAAGTATTATTAGTATTTACTTGCATTCACAATTTAATAAATGTGTAAGACAAAAGAGTAACAAAAAAGTGTTAGGAACTAATGCATAATTAAATCAGTTGCTAGCTACAATTAAAAGCTTTAATGAAAATATAGTGTATGGACCACATTAAATATTGAAAAATGGAAATAAAAAATAGATGAAGCATTTGATAAATGCAATAAGCACAAAACAAAATAAAATCTTCAAAAAGGTTTGGAATTCATAAAAAAAATTTATTTAACAAAAAGAGTAAATATTTTAAATCACACAAATAATGCTAATGTAAATGTTTTGCATGCAAAATTGGGACAGAGAGATGATGATCCTAAATCAATTAAAAATGAATTGCAATCAAATTCTGTACAAGATAACATGAAAACAAATTTTAATAAAATATGTAAAAATGAAGTAATTATTTTGTAAATGAATGATAAATAAACGGAACACAACTTGCTGTGCTTTTAAGATTAGAAAAAAAGGCATAAAAAATAGACAATAGTGGACAGAATTCAGATATTTACAGATAATACAATGGAATGTTTCCAAAAATTAAACTAAGAAGGGCTTCAACATTCATCCTCTGATTACTTCAAAGCCACCAAATTACACTTCAAAGAAACATTAAAATAATTGGCATGTAAAAGAAAGTAACTAAATAATTTGTTAAAATATAAAGCATTATAGAGGAGTAAAAAAAAATGTTTAAGAAATTTTCAAAGTTTCAACAAAAAGGATTACTTGAAAATTTTCAAAAAAGATTCATAGTAAAAACCTTTTTCAAAATATTTATTATAAGATGACTTTAATAAGCACAAATAATGTGACTTTCAATACTATTAATTAAGCTGAATAAATTACAATGTAATGTAAAAGATATATTAACAATATACACAACTGCTTTTAAATTCTTTAAAATGGTGAATATTTTAAAATATGGATATACATAGAAAAATCTGAGCACCCACAATTCAATTTCCTTAAAAATTTTACAGTTAGGAACAATCATATCCAAGGATTCCAACCAAAATACACTAAACATAAAATATGAGGATCAGTAGCCATATCTATCAGGCAATCCACCTATCAAGGAGAAAGAAAACTTATACATTAATTATTTTATAAAAGCTTATGTAAAATTTACATAATCACCACTAGAATAACTCTAATTTCTTTAAAGGATATATATTTTATTTTTCTAAATAATAGATTTCATCCTTTACATATACTTTGAAGGATATTTATAAATGATGCATATAAGCAAATTAAAATTTTATGCCTTGCATGTGAAATAATTTGGGAAGCATGTTGCTGTACTGTGGTGCTTTAAGTGCATCATTAAATATATTTTTAAAAAATTCATATTTTGTACAATAAAAAAAATCAAATAACTGGAAGTAATTCTACATAGAAATTCTCTGAATAGAATTTTTTTCAAGGATCAATTGAAATAGGTGATCAACAGAACTCCTAATACACTCATAGAAAATTAAAAGAAATTTCAATGTATATTAAATTAATGTTGTTTAGAAAATATGAATAATCTCAAAGATTAAGTAGATATCATTTGACGATAAAACATAAAACAATAAGAAAAATAAAAATATCTTGTATTGCAACAAACAATTTTGAAATTTTTAAAGTTACATTTTTGCTTATCCAAACAACTTCTATCGAATCTTTATAATCAATTTCTAATAAAAAGAAAAAAATTTTTTTTTTTCAAAAATGTTTTTTTATATCAAGTTAAAACATAATCAATTTCTAATAAGAAAGAAAAAAAGTTTTTTTTTTTTCAAAAATGTTTTTTTTTACATCAAGTTAAAACTTAAATAAAATGACAATTTTTTTTATAGTTACAAAATTCAGTCATTGTGGTAGTGATTTATAAGGTACCAAAATTTTCAATAAAAAATTACTGCATTTGAAAATTTAAATAACAAGTTTTCCAGAAAGTCAGAAATTCAAAGAAACTTTTATTTAAGGCTTAATAAATACAAAAATGCAGAAAGGAGCAAGTGTTTCAAATTCTTGAGAGTTGTTTAATAATAAAATAATGTGCTACTGATACTAAGCAACTTAATCTCCTGAAAGAATTATATAATGATACAAAAATAGTTTTCTAGGTATAAATATTGCATTCTTTAAAATATTTACTTTAGTCATATTGGTTTACGATATTCATAAAGTTGAAAAGCAAAACATTTACTCTTCATTGAATTTTATCAAGTTTCATTTTCATATTTTAATACAATTTAGACAATAAAGTGAACTATCCTCTAAGAAGAATTAAAAATGTTCATAAAAGAATGAAGGAAGAGTATACATTTCAAAGTATAATTTAGCTTTAAGTTTATAAAATTGAAACATGAATTCCCATTTTTTTTCAAATTAATTTATTATTGGAATATAGCATTAGTAGCATATCCTACCTGTTCTTCGACTGTGAGTCCAGTTTTCTTCATCCTAGCCCGGACATTATATTCCGAGTTTCCTACGCATATTAACTCCATCTTTTTAAAGAGTTCCTGTTTTGTAACATGCCCAAGTTCAAGCTCTTTTCTATATAAAATTTCAGAAATTCACTAATTATAAAGTAACTACTAAATATATACAAACAGAGCAACAGAATAGCTTACAATAAAAAATGAGCAAGCTTCATTTTAACTATAAATTTCATTTTATTATAATCTATGGACTGGATATAATATAGGAATCAAAGAAATATGAAACAATTAGAAATATAAAGATACTTTTATTTTTCTTTTTAAATTTTAACTGAGAAATAATTTATTATAAATATTTATTTCACTTATTATAATAGTTACTTATCCTTTTAAGAATAGTTTACAAGAGAAAAATAATGGAATAATTTTAATTTGAAAATACATTCAGGAATACAACACAAAAATTAATATTTTAGTAACATTCAACTATTTCACCTAGTTATGTAGCAGGGATTAACACCCTCCAGCTTTTTCCTTGCTATTTCTATTCGTTGTTTTGGAAACCAATTATCTTTTTTGTCTGAAAAAATATAACAGTTGTCATTATATTAAAATAGGAATGGACAAAAAGTTGATATGGGTACAAAAACTGAAGGTGAATTAGGAAAGGATCAGAAAAATACAAAAAAGGTTTTGTTATACACTCTTTATTTTAGCAGCATAAGCCAAATATAACTACATAGAAAAATATAGGAGTAAATGATGGATTTGACTTGATGCATGAAATTGCAATGATTAAGCATTAGTTAGCATTTTAGAATTTGATTCAGTATTTGCAGAAAGAAATTTATATTTTTTTGTAATTTGTTACTGCTAAAAAAAGAAATCATTCAAGCAATACAAATTAACTCTTTGGCATATAAATAACACAGAATTTAACGAACTCTTTTCCTTTTCTCTAGAGGTGTTGATTTTCAGTATTTTGAGAAGTGGAAGAACCTTAGCCGTTTGAAACAAAACAGAATCGATGCACAATTCTCGCTGTCTTCTGGAGAAAACTCTTGACATTTTCAGAGATATCAATGTTTACGACACATGAAATGACACACCAAACTACTAAAAGTCTATGCACTGAGTTAAGATCAGCATCATCATCTGGAACAAATTTTATTCCCTTGTATCTGACAGCACTCCCTATATAATCATGTACCAAGTCACAATCTCAAATGTACCTCTAATAAGTTTTGTTGTAGATTGCGTCATGTGTTTAAGCAATTTGTATTATAGGTGTAATCAGTGTAAAAAATTTTAAGTGTTAGCCTAATCAAAGAACCAATGAAAAGAAGTAAATATAAAGCAAGCTTATTTAAAGTCACAAAATAGGCTAAAAAATTGGACAACTGTGCTGAAGTAAAAGCTTTTAATACAGCAAAGAAGATGACAAGAAACTGGAGAAAGAATGAAGAGGCTATTAACAAACTGCCAATGAAAAATATTCTATGAGGAGAGAAATAGTTTTGCTGGTCTGATTTGGAAAATAATGTTGCAGAATGGGTACAAGAACAGAAGCACAATTACCATGTTTGTTAAAAGATACATGATTATAGCTACAGTATCAAAAAGGGTAACAGTAGCAACAAGCAACAGTAGCATGCAATCATTTCATGAACAAAAGTACACTCTAATTTCCATCATGTCTGTACACATGGGTGTGTGTGTTTTTATAAGACAACCCAAAATTTAGTGCCCTTTTTTTTACAAAACAATTCAACAATCATCCAATCTATGGAAATGGATGGTAATTATATCTAAAACTTACCTTTTACATCCATTCCTAAAGCTTTTAATTGTTTGTTTGCATGAACCTAGAAAAATAAAAATTTAATTAATATTAATTTTTTCTGCTACCTTGACTTGACAAAAATTTACTAATGAATACTTAATTCCTTTTGATTAATTAATTTCTTTTTCTCAAAGAAAATTTGATAACTTAAATCTACACTTTATTCATAAAATACAGAAAACAAATCTTCCTTCCCACATCTATAATGAAAAACAAGCCTAGACAAGACTGCATCAAAGATATAAAAAATGAAACCCCATACTCCTGCAGTTAGTGTCATAATCCAAAACACACTATGTTAAACTAGATATGCATTAGGAGCAGGGGCATAGCTACTGCTGTATCAGCAGTATCAATGATACTGGGACCCAAACTACAAGGACCCTACCATGTGTAACTATAGTCCCACTAGCAGAGTTCTCATATCTAAAAAGGGCCCCAAAGGAATCTTGATGCAGGGCCCACTCAGAACTAGCTATGCCAGTGATTAGGAGCTTAAAATTTACATGTGCAACACTAAAAAAATATCTTGTTTACTTGATTAGAAATAGCTTGCACAGTTCCATTAAATATCTTTATTAGGATTTATTTGCCTTGGATTAATATATCAGCAATCATTTTCCCCCTTTCTTCTTTTGTACATTAAAATCAAAAAATATTTTTATTAAATCTTCTTACAATTTAATAAAATTATTGAATGTAACATTCAAGAATTTAAATTTTTTACTAGATGCTAAATTTGATTTTGTAAGAATTTCCAATATAAGAAAGGCAAACACAGTAGAACTTAAGAGTATATCCCCATTTTGAATCAACAAAATTTGATATATATATTCATACACAAAGTTAATTTACCATTAATTTAAAACTCTGAAACTTAACCAGTGGAATTCAATGTCATTCTATCATGATCAATATCAAACTAAGATACTTTTTGGTATAGTTTTGCATATTAAATTTTTCTTTTTTTTTAAAATGACTTAATGGTTTATCTCAAAGATAACATTACAAATGTTTAAACAAAATACTAAATTATATATATATATATATACTTCTTTCCTTTCCTATTTTACATTACTAATAAAAAAATTTACACTAAAATGATACATTGATTTGTTACATAAGAATTATTTCACAAAACATTTTATTACTTTATTGAACAAGATAGAACAATGCATAATAAATATTGGTAAAAAAAATTAGGCAGAAATAAAAATAAAAAAGACCAAATCTCTAATTTGAGCCTTTTAAAATTATGACTAAGAATCTGCTCAAATCATTCTTATCAAAAATCCCAGAATAAATAGGAAAATCTCTTTACTATCACTTTTTAGTATCTTGAAGTATGAGGCTAAAAGTTAAGAGATTCCAATGATTATGGTACCATTTTGACACCATTAAGCCAAACATCTTCAAGTCAAATACTACTTATAGTAACTAATTTACCTCCCAATCCAGAGTGGGTTCTTTTATAAAAATATCCATCACATTAAGCAGTATATCTCGATTATTGCAAATAGCTGACAAAGCATGAATCATTGCAGATTCATAAATGCCCTTCACTTGCAATGGACCCATCAGCTGTAAATATTGTGGTGTCAGCCGAAATGGTATCAATTCAGGAATTGGTAAGAACTGCAAGAAAAGATTTTTAAAAACAAAGAATTGTACTTAGTTTCAAAGGACAAGAATCTTTAAAAAACATACAAATAAGGTTTTTTTATAAAGAAAAACTATATTTGTTATAAACAATTGAAAATTATTCATACAACAAAAAGAAAACACTGTAAATATAATGCTTCAGAAGGCTTGTACCTTTTTACTACACAATATGATCAGGAGATCTCTGAAATTGTATACAAAAAGAAAAGAAAATATCCAAAAATTTCATTTTTAATTTTGATTAGGAAAATTTTTTCTTCTGACTATAAATAATTGTTTATACTTGGCAATTATTTTTAATAAATATATTTTTCTTTCAATTTATATATATTCAAAAAATTCAACAGATATTTACAGCAATATACTAAAAGTTATCAAAAAATTGATGCAGTATAAAGTAATAAAAGTTAATGCTTTCTATATAACTTATTTATTACAAATGCAAAATATAATATGAAACTCTATTCCATAGAAAATATTCTTAAAATACATTTAATGGAAGAGCTTAACTAACTTGGAAAAATATACTCTTCCATTAGCATATATCCTACCTGTTTAAAATATATTTCAACATTTTCAATTCATATAATATTAAGAGATTCTCTTAAACACTATTTTTTACTTTGCAGTGAAAATAGTATTAAGTGAAGATTAAGAGGTAATATATTACTTCATTTGCTTATTATGAATTGTAATTATTTGCTAAAACTGTTTATGTTACAATATGTGTCATAAAAAAGATATACCAGACTATTATAGACTGAGAAAAAGTATATACTTAAGCAGTATTTGAATCATTTTTAAATACTTTTAAATAACATAATATAACATCTTCAAAAATTACTCTTTAAAAAACCAGTATGTAATAAAATATTTCAAATAAAAAAATTATGCTTATTAAAATTTCCATCAAACTGTTTCATGGTTTCATTAACCTTACATTAGAGCAATATAGTGGATTAGGAGACATTTGAATCAGAAACTATAGCCTCTAATTTTCTGATCTACAGCATCTCATGGAAATTTTGAGATTCACTCACGTTTAACGCATTGCAACTTCATTATTTCATAAAATCTTTAGAAGAATTGAATCTCCTGTGACACCAATTGACAATCATGAAAAATATAACAAATACTTCTAATGTCACATTTTTTTTTAAGTATAAGAATAATTCTTCCCTCCCTCCCCCACACATACAAGCAATTTATATTTAGTTAAAGAGGTTAAATGGCAGTTCTAAAATTATTTTCAAATGAACAATAAATAAATTTCAAAATTAAATCATCAAAATAAAAATGAAGATTTAGTGAATTAGAATGTATACCTAACTATGCCAGACTATCTACATAAAATGCATTAAATAAATTTTCTATTGGTAACTACATCTCCAATTACAAAATAAAACAATTATTTCAAATGATAAATACATAAAAATTAAATCATGATTCAAATAAAGTACAACAAAAAATAAAATACTAACCTGAGTTGCAGAGCCAAATGCATGCCCAAAATCAATGCCCACTTCAAATCCAGTGCTTTTATCAATCAAAAAATTTCCAAGATGTCTATCTCCAATTCCAAGCACCCATTGTGAAAGGCAGATTACAGCATGGGATTGAGCAAATTTATTTCGTAGCAACATGAAGGCTTCAGGAGATGAACTCAGTTTCATAAAAGATTTCCTAAAAAATAAATTTGCTTAATTTTTTTTATCTTCAAGAATATTTTTGAATCTAATTGGTTGATACAATCAATAACTAATTCAACACTAGATTATTCAATATAATAAAATTTCCTTGTTAAGAGAATTCCTGTAGTAATGTTATATTCAAATATATTTGTATTTTTTTTACAAACAAATTCAGATATAAATTAGTTACATAAACTTGAGAAATGTAAGTTTCATAAAAAAAAATTCTTAGCTCTCCAATGTCATTTTACAAAAAGTTCTCCCATTTCTTCAGAAATAAAACTTAATCGCTATGCAATAATTTTCATATTTAAAGTAATGATTTAAAAGATTTTTTTTTTACTTATAAAGTGTGAGTGTTTATATAAGTGTAAGAGAATGTAAAATACCTGTTTATTATTGACACCCTATTATTATTGACTATTTGTATGAGTGTAAAATAGTTGCTCTTGAATATAGGCAACATACATTTATTTTACATTAGGTTTTGTTGTAGGCAACCATTATCGTTTTTTTTTCTTCGTAATTATGATGAATGGTAGCTTGCAAATTAAACATATTGCATTTATATACTAAAAGTAATATATGGCTCATAGTTCATACTTTATATTTAAAATAATTCCTATTTTAATAAATCATTTAATATATTAAAATATAAACTATTTTAAAATATTAAGTGATTTTTAATAAATTAATACAGTTTTGACTTATGTCTCAGAGAAATGGACCTTGACAAAAAAAGAAGAGATCTTGGTGATTTTTGAAAGGAAGATCCTGTGAACCATATTTGGTGCTGTTCTCAATAACAGTTGGAGAAAAGAATATAATTTTAAAATATATAAGATTCTTAATAGTGATGATATTATTAAGTCCGTAAAACTAAATGAAATGGGGAGGCATATAGTAAGAATGAGTCCAGAACGCACAGCATTATTAATATATTAAAAGTGATTTATTAAAAGTGTTTTAATAAATCATCAGGAACTCACATACATATGAATACTAAGATGGGACTAATTAGAAGCAAAATATAATTTAAAATATAATGTGCTAACACATAACACTGAAAAATAATATATTCTAAAATTCTACAAATGGTTTCCACTATAAAGATGGTTTTTGATTTTATTAAATAGGTATATATAAAAGTCAGTGTGAAATGATTTAAAAGAAAAACAAATGAACACAAGAAAAAATGACTAGATTTCCTCAAACACAATTTATAATTTTTATGTCACCATTTTTTTTCTCCTTACACTGTTGATTCTATGCAAGTACACATCACATTTGTCTTTCACCCTGAAGTTATAAAACTATCTTCAAGATAGTAATACTCACTTAATAAAAAGAGAGACAAAAATCACGTCATATAAGGTACCTAGTAAAATCAGTTTTGACTTATGCCTCAGAGACATGGATCTTGACAACAAAAAAAGGAGATCTCAGCGACTTTTGAAAGGAAGATCCTGTGAACCCTATTTGGTGCTGTTCTCAATAATAACAGTTGGATAAAAAGATATAATTTTGAAATATATAAGATTTTTAATAGTTATGATATTATTAAGTCCATAAAACTAATTAGAATGAGATGGGGAGGCATATAGTAAGAATGAGTCCAGAATGAACAGCACTAAAATTTTTAATGCAACTCCATCTAATAAGAGATCAAACAGAAGGCCCAAAAGGATGAGGACTGTATGGATGACAGCTTTGTCATGCTAAAAGGGATGAACTGAAGATCAATTGTTGGAATTATGGCAGAATGAAAAAAAAAACTTCTGGGGAAGATCCAGGCCACAAAGGGCTGTTGTGTCAATGCTGATGATGAAGAAAGACAGTAATAAATCAATGATGACATATTATCACAACCATTGAATTAATTCGTCAGATATGTACTCTGAACTGTAAAATGAACTTCATTAGTTATTTGTTATTGAGTATTTAATAACTATTCAAATAATTTATGGTGGTCGCGATAGCCAAGTGGTCAAGGTATCATCAGATCATAGCTAACGTGTCATGAGTTCGAGCCCCAGTACCACTGAAGACCCGCCGTGTAGGGGCGCAGTGCACATTAAATCTGTCGAGAGCTCAAACATACTCCCGTTGGTGTGGTGTGGTAGCTAGGAGAGGGGTGTTCCAGCTCAGGTGTCTTCTGCGTCACTTGACCATGGTTCAAAATTACGCAGTCCGTCATCAAAAGCTCTCGTGTAGCTGAACAGAACGATGTAAATATTCACTCGCTCACTCAAATAATTTATGAGTAGAAGTAATGTTTGGTTAATGAAGTAGCATGTTGCTAAGTAATATGTACTATAGGAAAATAATAGTAGCATATTTAACTGCTCTTCTTTAAATGCTATTTTTGAAACATATTTTAGTACTCATTACTGTGATATATGTCTCATCCTGCAATAGTGTGACCTCTGTTTAATATTTTTTTGACACATAGGGATTACTAGTTTAATATAATAATGTATTTTATGTATCCCACCTCATTTCCTAGGAACTGCAAAAAATATTGTGAAAAGGTTTGAATATAAAAACAGATAATTATTTCAATGCAGGAAAAAAAGCTCGTTTTAATATTTGAAACCTTATGAATTAATATATAAGGAATCAAATACCCATAATGGATTATTTAGCAAAAGTACTTGAAATAAATTTAAAATATATAGGAGAGGGAAAAACTAAGACAAATAGGAGGAAAAGAAAAATGAAAAACTAAAAGAAAGGAAACACCAAGACAAACTGGAGGAAAAGAAACCCCAAGATAAACTAGAGTTAAGGGTGGGGGGGGGGCTAAGATGAATTATAGAAAAGTAGATGTAAATATGAAATATAGTTAGAATTATAGAAACCTAAATTGCTAAATGTGTGGAACAGTGAGTAAGTGAATATTAATATTGCACAGCTCAGCTACTAGAGGGCTTTTGGGGATGGACCTCGTAATTTTTAACCATGGTCAAATGATGAGGACGACACCTGAACTGGCCCCCCATGTCCTAACTACCACACCAATGGGAGTATGTTTGAGCTCTCGACAGATTTAACGTGTATCCACCCCTACATGGCAGAATGTGAGGAACAGAAGTTATCACAGTGAAAACCTGTGAGACAACAACAGTAAAACACAGATTGGATATTCTAGGTTTAATGCATTAATTTGATGCTACCAATTTTTGTCGTTATCTTATTTTATTTGAATGACAGATTCAAAAAGCAGTCATTGGGGGTGGAGAAAATTTGAAGTGTCTTGCCAAGTAGATCTACTGCCAAATCATATCACTCAGATAGTAGCTAGAGAAGATGAAACTGTAGACAATTAGGTCAAAAGCAAGCTTTCAAAATCAGTTTAAAATGACTAAAAAAATAAAGCAGCTTTTTGTGAACCAAAACGAAAGCTCTAGAAATAATCATTGATTTATTAAGCAGAATGGATATCAGATTTGGAAAAGGAAATACTTATAGGATTACTAGACTTAATAATCTGTTATCAAATTAAATGAAGAGTTTCCCTAAACTAAAGAGATTACTTCTTTAATGATGAAACATGAATAAAATGACTATAAAAGTGTGAGAATGAGTACTGAAAATATAACTTCATTCTCAACCGAATATTATAAAAAGTCTATGAAAAGAAGAATTAAGAGAAAGTCACATTTGCCTTTTTAGTTATAAAAACAAAAGAAATAGCAGAACAAATTGGAGGAACAAAATTAATAATTCCAAGCAATATCATTTTGCAACAAGTAATAGTTAAAAGAGACCTAAATCCTCTGATTTCATCACAATAAAGAAATAGAAGAAATAATCATGATTTCAAGAATACATTTTCACTCAAAGAGACACACTTTCCCCATGAAGAATTTACAGAATTACAGACTTAGTTACTGTGAAAGTGAAAATTGACACAACTTTCCTTTTTGCTTTGAATATGATAGTAGAAGTGTAAATGTTACTTATGGAGATGATTTAAAATATTTAGCTTGAGTGAAAAAATTTAGCTATACTATAGAAAAAATTTATATTGATTTTAAAATACATTCAGTTAATAAAATATATGAGAGAATTTAAAATTGTACTAATAAATCTATTTGTATAATTCTATTTGTAGTGAGTTTTGTGTCAGTCATGTTTAGGCCCAGGGAACCAGAGCTTTGGATGTGACTGATGCAACTATTTCTGAGAGGGGAAAAAATGTGTGTGTGGCACAGAGAAATCTCAGCTCAGAGTAATGTTTGCCAAGGAGAGAGGAGTTTTTATGGACTTTAAAACACCATTGACAAGATTCTACCATTGGCGAGTTTTGTCAGTCTATCAGTTTGGTCAATTTTTGTGCATTGACAACAGTTACCATTTAACAGTTCTTGCAATGAACAATGTTTTGCTGAACAAATTTTGTGTATTTAAATTTATAAGTAAACTGTAACTGTTTTATAAAAAAGTACCTTGCTTTAAAAAATCCTGAAAAACCCATCCCTTTCCCTTACACACATTTTTAATGTTATAGATTTTATTTGAAAAAAAAGGAGGAGATAATTATGTTGCTACAATTCTTTTCAAAAATGTCAGAAAAACAATTATCTACAAGAAAGTAGAAACAATCTTATTTCTACTTTCAATGAAAGAAATAAATATAGCAAATACGAAAGAAAGAAAAAGACATTTATATTGCTATAGATTTAAATATTTTGTAAAAAGGCATTAATTAATACAAAGCAATAAAGACAAATGAGGTCAATTACGACAAAATGAAGAGTCATTTTTTTAAATTATACTCTTATGAGAAATCTATAATTTTTATCATGTTAAGAAATTAAATCATCATCATCATGTAGATATTTAATAACATCTTAAAGATAATTTTCTGTTTAAATGTTGCAGATTAGAAAAAAAGTATAAAAAATTATTAATGTAGTTTACAAGAAGCATTGTTTAAGCTTTTGACTTATAGTAAATAAAATCTATCAAGTCATACAGTAAATAAGAATATTAAAAGATTAATTCTAAAATTAGAAACTTCCATTTATTTTAAATGAATGAAAATATAATTAATTTCAATTAAAGTGACAATCTTGCAATTCAAAAAATTGTAATTGTAAACTTAATACATTTTTATTTAAAAAAATATATTTAAAAAAATGAAAACTGATAGTAAACAAAAGATAAAAATAGTAAACATACATTAAATAATATTTTGATCATCAGTTTCAAACCTGATCAAATGAAATGCAGAGAAATATTTACTTACATGAGTAGATTTTTCGGTACTAAATTTGTAATTTCTTTATATTTTTCAACACATTCTTTTCGATTTTTCTTTAAATATAAATTCCAGTACGGTTCACAAACATTTTTCCGTTGTTTAGCAGCCCAATTCAAGAATGTGGTCTTAGCAATATCATTTCTGCAAAAATATAAAGATACATAAATAGAAAAAACAGAATTTTAAATGTTAGATAAATAATAAATTATAATTAAATGTTCAAGAATTTTTATATTTGGGTGTTAAGATTTAAACCACCATGCCATAATTAGTTTCCAAATAAAAAATATTTTTCAAAAATAAATTCACAATGATGCAAAAATTATGCAAAACAAAAATCAAATAATCAAAAAAATATGCAATACAATATCCTCCAAGCATAAAACTTTATAATATTCAATGATCAGTTTTCTAATAAATAAATATTTGCAGAAAGAAAATGCTGTTGCACAAAATAATATGTTCATTTGCAAGTTTGTAGTAAGCCAATCTTCATAATTATTCCTTATTATGCATATAATATTGAATATTTATTTCATATTCATCTTTAAGATCATTCACAAATCAACAGTTCATAATCATCCCAAATTAATAATATGAACAGAATGTAAATACATATATAAAATTATATAATCAGTATTGTAGTTCTATTCACAAAATAGGATCCTGCATTTAAATACAATTTAATATAATTACAAAATATGAATACAGACACCAGTTGAGCAACTTTGTTATTTATTTAAATAATCTAAGTTTGAAATAATTTGTTAAACTAAAAAACTAATGTGCATTTGATATTTTAAATGTGATAAATAAACAGGACAAAACTGCACAAAAAATTTTTTTTGTTTTCTAACAAGTTCTTCAAAGTATGATAAATAAATATCTAAACCTCAATAAAAAAAAACTTAATAGCAGGAAGGGAAATAAATGTGCTTTTAGACTTAAAAACTAAAATTGTGAATTGTATGGTCTTCCTATTACTACTATCATACTAAAAGTTTTCAACTTGAAATAAAGTTAAAAAAGATTTTTTGTAATGTAAGAGTAAGATATTTGGCAAATACAAATTATTTCCGTTAATTGATTAAATTGTAAACCATATATATATATTTCACATTATAAACATATATTTCATATTACAAACATATATTTCATATTACAAACATATATTTCATATATATTACAGCTAAGAAAACTGTTAGTTGTTATAAATTTAGAGAGTAACTTTTCCTCATAATTAGAATTGTAATTTGTGTTTGTTATTGTGAACACTTTCATCAATGAAGAAGGAACAATAAACCCAAATAATAGTTTAACTTTAAAAAATGCTATATTAATGACAACCTCAAACCTTGCAAATTTTTTTGACAAATGTCCATGGTTATTTTCTGATCTAGGAACATAGATGCTTAGACAATATAAATCATTAAGTAAAGATTATGATCAAATTTTTTGCACAAGTTATGAAACAAAATACTGTATACTTACAACATAAATGCCATAATAATAGGATATAAGTTTAAATAGTCACAGAATGTAAACAAACCCAGTAGTTAAAAATTTTCCTCTTTCTTCATCCGACATACCATCTCTCAGAAAATCTGCAAGAACAGTTGTATTTTCAACCCATTCAATTAATCCAAGCCTATAATTTTTTTTAAAAAAATGATCTATTAATACTATGAAAAATAGGGAAAAAATAAATCATAAAAATTTAACTGTTGAATTATTAAGAATATAAAATCATGATTGAAAATAAATTATTAAGGTTATTTAATAAAATAATTTTATTAATATGAACAAGAATATTAAAACATTTCCATTATGCACTAAAAAAAAACAATAATTACAATGATAAAAACAATTTGACTACAATTAAAAATACCAAGCCCTTTTAGAAAATGAAAACCTTTTACTTTATTTCCCTTAAATATTTTTAATGCTTTTTTATGTGTATATATATATCACTTTTTAAAAAATGTCTTTATATTCATACTTAAGAGGTAGGAAAGTAGGTTGTTAAAAAGTAGGCAACAAAAAACACTTTAAAATAGTTGTTTAAAACTTTAAGAAGTGATAAAAATAATCAAAACAGTTGAAAGCATAAAAAAATAATTAAAAAGTAACACAAAAAAATCATTAATACCCTTACAGAATTATAATGTACTACAATATTTTATCATTCTAAACTTTGATACAGTTGGGGACTACCAAAATGGATTTTGGAAGGGAAGATCCACTACAGAGAAGATATTCAACATCCATCAGATTTTGGAGAAAACAAGGGAATTTGGAATTGATACCTCTTTACTGATTTTAAAATTGCTTATCATAGCATCAATAGAAAGGTTTTTATTGCTGCCATGAAAGAGTTTAAAATCCCTGATAAGTTATTAAGACTAATAAGCCTGACACAGTACGTGAAACAAAGATCATGGACTAGGTTGATTGTTCAGAATGATCTTTCGGACCAATTGGAAATAAAAAATGGTGTTCGACAGGGAGATGCACTAGCATGTCACCTCTTTAATCTAGCATTAGAAAAAGTTGTAAGAGATTCCAATATCAATACCAGAGGAAATATCTTTAATAACTTAATACAGTTGTTAGCTTTTACTGATTACATTGACACCATTGCTCAAGCACCCACTGCACTAAGACAAGCCTTCTTATCTTTAGAGAAAGAGGCCCTCAGAATGAGACTGAAAATCAATGAGAATAAGACCAAGTACATGCCTTGCACTAAATCTTGTTTTAACAATTCTCACTTTTAAATTAAAGAGTATAATTTTGAAGTTGTTGACAGTTTCACTTATTTAGGCTCAGAAATTAACAATAAAAACGATTGTATTACTGAAATATAAAAGAGAATTACTATGGCTAATAGATGTCTTAATGGAATACGAAAATGTATGAAATCAGATTTAATCAAAAGAAAAACAAAGGTTCTATTGTATAAAAGTCTTTTGAGATCAGTATTAACTTATGCATGTGAAACTTGGTCCATGTCTCAAGCAGATGAGAACATGATAAGTATCTACGAAAGGAAGATCTTAAGATTTATTTTTGGAGGAATTCGAAAAAAATAAAACGTGGTGAAGAAGATCAAATTTCGATTTTGTCAGATTCTTTATATGATTGATAATCATATAAGGAATCTGACATCATTTTCATCAAAATACAATGAATTAAATGGGCAGGTCATGTTGTCAGAATGGACAAAGACCGCACCACTAAAAAAGTCTTCAATACCCAACCAATTGGTGCACGAAGAAAGGGCAGGCCAAATCTTAGATGAATTGATGGCCTGGGAAAAGATCTTCTAGTTTTGAGAACTAAGAATTGGAAAACACTAGCAAGAAGAAGGCTAGCCAGGAAAAAGCTTCTTGAGAAGGCCAAGGCCCACCCACCCTGGGCTGTCAAGCCACTGAGGAAGGAAGGAAGAAAACTTTGATAATATCGAAGCAAACTTAAAAACCTGTGATATGTGCTTTAATATAATTCACTATTTTTACAATTTAGAAACAAAATTAAAAACTCATTTAAAAAATTTGAACGTAAATTTTGCTAAATAATGTCTCTGGTCGGCAAAGACAGAGTCCTTAATATAAGTCAGAGTCAACTTAATATAATTAAAAGACAGAGTCCTTAAGAGTTTAACTACATATATAAAAAAATTTTAAAACATAAAACATATGTTTTGTAATTTAAGTAACATCTTAAAAATACACATAAAACCATTATTATTATCCTATGCTTTAAAAGCATTCAAATATTATGACTTTAATTTAACACTCATATTCAGACAGAGACTGTAATTAAAATGTTAATACTATATCACAGATAACACAAACACACACAAAAATTGAAAAATACAAAAGAAGTTTTGTTGATTTTTTATGTAATTTGGTATGTTGATTTCGAAAATGACCGCTAATCTTTTTCTTTCAAGCCAGGATTTTTAGTAAACTTGAAATCAAAATTTTTGCTAAAATCCTATTTGAAAGGGAATCTTTTCAAGTAATTTAGCATATACTATCTAACAACAGTAGTTTGTATGTTAAATCTATGTAAATATAGAATATTATTGAGACAAATTTATTTTTCAGCAAATTGATAAAAACCACCCTTTTCCCAGATCTCACAAATTGTATCTGGTTGAGAGAAAAACAAGAAGTTCCTCTGAGTTTTAAACTTCCTACATCAAATTATGGTACAGTTTTTAGAAAAAAAATCAACATACTATTTTAATTAGCTTTTATTAAGGTAGATTTATGCAAAATAAATGATAGACTAAGAGAAGCAAGCCTGTGTACATGAAAGTTTGAAACAAATTTCCAATTCTGCTAAAAGCAAAACAAAACAAAGTTTATATTTAAACATGTACTTTTTTTCTTTTGAAACTTCTTTTTGGCACTCTTCTTTTATCTTGGGCCTATCTCGTGTTAACATCCAACAGTAGTAGGCATACACACAAGCATTCTTTGTCCCACCTTCCTTGATATTTGCGCTCAATATCTTTAATATCTTGGTGGAACCTTTCATCCTGTTTTTCGCTGATTTATCCTAAATTTTCAGGGGGAAAGTCCATATATGAGTGAAAGAAATGTGTTTTGACTCACCTAACCTAAGCTTCTTTGTTGTCATAGTAGTCTCAAATTCTTTATCTTTCATAAGCTAGCGGATATCCAAGCCAACAAAGTTTTTATTTTTCTGAACTTGACTTTGGATCTTCACCATCTTTTGGAATAGCCTTGTCAAACTGTTTCTTTACATCAAATTTTATATGCAGAAGGAGTCATTGTTCAGCTTAACTAAGCTGTTCCAAATGACATTCTTGGTGCCTAGCTTAAGATTTTGTTTTTTAGCCATTCTCTTTTAATTCAATGTTGAGTTATTTTAGCTGCTTCACTTACAAATGTAGCATGGTAGCTTTGTATATATACCTTGTTGATTAAGCACGGAGATAACTTTCAAATCACCACAAATGGTCCAACTATAGACAGCATATTTTATTTTGTTGAGAACAAGCGTAGTTTTCATGATGTTTCTTTTGATACACCAAGTGTCTAACTGGAATAGATGCCTACTGGCTTCCATGATGAAAAAAGACAGCTTTAAGGCTCCTTTAGGATGAATCTATAAACAATCTCCATTTATTTTTATTGTACATATTAAATTTTCCCATCAATCCAGGAACACCTGAACAATAAACCAAATTCTCATTTTTCTCAAAGTAAATTCTTTTTCTCGATTCATGAACCAGTAAAAACAGGTTTCTTTTGCTTATAAGCTTCTTTCAATGTGAGGCCTAAAGGTTCAGCTGTCTTTTTGAAAGGCACAGATTTCTAGTCAGATCATAAAGTTCAACCTGAGAGAAGGCCTGAGGTTAATTGACACCAAAGATTTTGTATTCGGTATTAAAGCCTTTGAACTTACAGAAAAACTATTGGTAGGGAGATATTGCAATGGAAAGGTGTCTCAGAGTGATATTTTGTATGTTTTATTATGGAAGAATGAAGATCAGACACAGAAGGAAGAAATTCAACTCTGAAAGAAATTTTAGTAAATACTCGTAAAAATTTAAGTAAAATTGAATTTTTCAAAAAATGTGATGTGATAGAAATTTTTCATTATTATTTTTGAAATCAGCATCAAAAAATACATAAAGTTGAGCTATTATTTCCCTTGTATTTTTTCCATCGCAGGACTGTGTAATTTTATCAAAAATTGCCCCTATGCCATATTCTAATACTATGTTTTACAACACACTATCATGAAATAAATCAGATATTTTACCATCACAAAGGTATTGTATATTTTTAAACTTTTTCAAAAACAATAAATTATAATAAAGAGTATAAAAAAGTTTCTGATTATTCATATTGAAACTCACCTATTACTCAAAGGCACAACTTTATAGGTACGAAGAGAAATATGCCGTTGAGAACAATGTATATCATTAGCATAGATATCATTCATTACAGAGAATAATTGTTGAATCCGAGCATCTTGTCGCAAGTCTTCACCTGATTTCACAAGAATTTTATATTCCTTTTCATCATTGCCACGTATAGTTATACGACGAGGCAAAGTGAGAGAGGTTAATGCCATAACCTATAACAAAATAAAATAAAATTCCAATGAGACAGATTTATAACCTTCTTTAAACACACACAAATATTTTAATACACTTTTCTCTAAACAAAAAACATAATAGTTTTATTCAAAATGTAAAAGGTGAAGTTCATAATAACTCAAACATGGAGGATTACCATTACAAACTCTCAGGATAAAGAGAACAATTTTTCTCTACTATTATGAGAGTTAAATTAGGAATTATTAAGAAGAGTAAATTCTTCCTTTATTATTCAACATAGCTTAACTGAATATTCCCAATTAACAGACATACTTTGCTTCAAATAAATATCTGATAATGGTAGATAGTAAATAAAGCCATATACATATGACATGAAGAACAGGCAGCTATCCGTAATAAGTACCCAAGTAGTAAAAGAAAAAAGGTTTCAAATATATAATACAAATTTAACTTGATAAAAGTAAAGCTCCTAAATTGGCAAATTGCATGCATATTTTAAGGCTGTTACAGAATATATTAGCAGAGCATTCTTATTAGGAGCTACCATACTTAAGTTCATTTTCTCACACCTTAAATTAAATATGAAAAAAATGAAGTTTAAATTCATTTTAGTTATAAGAAATACAATATTTATATAGATAAATGTTTAAATCACAATAATATTAATTTTGTAGCATTGAAAAAGTTATAAAAATTCCGCAGACATTATTTTGTTAAAAAAATTTAACCTTGTATATTTTTCTCTATATGGAGTTATTTTAAAATTTATTATTTTTTAAAGCTGATCAAAAAGAGTATGATTTTCCATACAGGTTGTTAATATCCTGTTGTTCCATACAGGTTGTTTTCTTCAATTTATAATCTTAACAGGAACATCCATGATATTTGATACTCTCATCAGAATTGCAGTAAAATGATTAATTCCTTTGAGTTAATATTTTTTGTTATTGAGATAATAAAGCAATATGTAAATCCTTCATGTCAGTATTTAAATGACACTCATAACCAACTCAATATATAAATTGGTCCATCTTACTCTTATATTCAAATGTAATGTATTGTAAATCTCAAAAGCATTTCAACAGATTTTTATGATTATAATACGCAGTTTTAAAAAAAAAACAGTATTCTAAAAAGCAAATATATTGTCATAAAAAATGCAGTCAGTTAAATCACTTTACTACATTTACCTTCTCATCAAAACCAGCTACTTTAACATGATACTCAGGCAGAGGCTTGCTTTTTCCAGAATACTGACCTGAAATCAAATTTTAAAAAAACTAAGAGCATAGAAAATTATTTTGATATATGTGCAGATAAGTTAGCAAAAAGGAGAAAATTATCAACATAGAATTTATTTTCTGAAACATTATTTTATTTTCACTAAATTTATTTTTCAAAATACACTGGATTAAAAAATCCCTTGTAAACTTCATTTTATAAGCAGACATTACCTTTTAATTTTATGATAGTTCATTTTCTATGCAAACTTAAAAATATTTTTTAAGAAAATCAGTAAAATATATGCAACATCTTTACTAGCTAACAATCACTGACAAATTCACCATTATGCAATAATTTCAAGCACAAATTCAAGAATTTGAAATATTTTGTGTACCTATATAAAAAAAATATTTGTCATCCACTCACAAGGAAAAACTATATTGTTGCAACGCCATTTATTTATCCTTGAACTTTCCCTGATCGCGCACGTGGCCTCAAACTATGACGTAAGGATTAAGGTGATGTCATGTGCGCCGGTCGCGGATTGGTTCCTGATTACATCACAAAATGATGCCATATGTTGAATTAGAGTGTATATGTATCTCTTTTTAAAAGTGTTCATTGCTTTTTGTGTGTGTCTCTGTGCTGTGCTGTTAACAAAGATTTTGCTCCAATAACCGCCGTAAAGATTTCTTTGCAGAACCTGAGTTTGTAAAACTTGGCGTCCGCGACAGGACGTGTTATTGGTAATAGAATTTGATAAATAGAATTAGATATGGATCTTAAAGCACAAAAGGCACAGAGACAAGTTCTGAGAACTGCATTCACCGTAAGCTCAAATAAGATAGAAAATGAGCTTCAGAATGAGGTAGTAGATTTAGAAAACATTTCATTGCTACAAGTGCAATTGAAAGATAAATATTTAAGATTAGAAGCAGCGCAGAAGCCCAGTGGCTGAATGGTTAGTGCATCGCGCTTCCACACAACAGGTCCGAGGTTCAAACCCCGGGCTGGGCAAGGTTGAACCAGCCTTTCATCCCATCAGTGGGTCAATAAAATGAGAACCAAGCTTACTTGGGGACCAAACACTGGGGGTTTCGCTTCAGGCTGACCACATGATCGGAACATCTGCTCATGCACCCCAGCGCCCAATGGTCATGTATACTGAGATGGGCACAGTAGGCCTTGGCCCTCATGGGCTGTTGCGCCACTGAGTTTGAGAGAAGCGGTGCAAGAAGCAGTATCTGGAACTTTGCTACAGTTAGAAGATGACGGAAGAGAGTTCGAAACTGATTTCACTGATGCAGAAGGCTACCGTGAAAGATATTTAGAATACTACTCTCTCATTGATAAGAAGTTGAAAGAGACTGTTATTTCTGAAGTGCCCGACACGCCAAGAAAATTCAAGTTACCGAAGCTCGAACTGAGAAAATTCGACGGAGACCCAAAGGAGTTCCTTTCGTTTTGGAGCCAGTTCCAAAAAATTCACGACGACCGGAACATCCCTGACGAAGACAAGATGCAGTATCTTGTGGCTTCAGTCGAACCCAAATCAAAGGCGGAGAGGCTCATTCTTAGTTTTCCGGCTACTGCAGTGAATTATCCTAAGGCAGTGGTGCAATTGAAAGAGCGGTTTGGAAGAGAAGATCTTCTTGTCCAAATTTATGTTCGGGATCTTCTGACTATGGTTATGAAGAATGCTGTGTCCAATAGAGCAAAAACAGACCTTTCAAGACTCTATGATGAGTTGGAGGGACAGCTGAGAGCCCTGGAGAGCCTAGGCCGAACACAGGAAAAGTTCGGCGATTTCCTAGCCCCCCTGGTTGAGAGCTGCCTGCCCGAAGAAGTGCTTATGACGTGGGAACGCAACAGAAATCACCATGAACTATCCGACAACACCGCCGAAAAGAACACTCGCCCTTTAGAGAACCTCATGACTTTTCTCCGTCAAGAGGTGCAGGGTGAAGAGATGGTTGTGTTATCAAGAACTGGATTTGCAGCGAATCAAGTTACCCATAAAAAGGAATATGTTCCTGCCTCTCTAAACGAGATTAGTGGAGATCCGGCGACTGCCGCAGCCCTGGTAAGCTTAAAATCCACTGATAATAAAGTTGTTTGTATTTTTTGTGATAAACCCCATCCCAGTCATAAATGTTTTTCAGCAAAGAAAATATCTTTAGATGAAAAGTTAAAAATATTGTCTAAAAGGGGAGCCTGCTATTCATGTTTAACTAAATCAAATCATATCAGTAGGCAGTGTGAATTAAAATCTAAACTGAAGTGTAATTTCTGCTCTTTATCTCATTATGATATTATGTGTAGTAAAAAACCTGATAAATCTTTAAGTGTTAAAAATTCTCCTTCCACTATTACTCTTTCTAACCAATGTAGCAGAAATCGGACGGTTTATTTGCAAACTCTCTGTGTAATTGTGCAAGGTCAGGGTCGAGAAAAACGCATAAGAATTCTTTTAGATTCAGCTAGCCAGTATTCTCACGTAAGTGAAAGATTAATTGGGAACTTGGGATTAATACCGCATAGATATGAAAACGTAATTCACTCCCTGTTTGGAGGAACACAAATGAAGCTTAAGCAACATGGAGTTTATTCTATTGAGCTGTCAGCTTTGAATGGAGATTACTCTTGTTGTTTAGAAGCTCTCTCGGAGGAAAAGATATGCAACACTGTCCCAAAAATAACAGATCAGCGAATTCTAAATAATTTAAGAGAATTGAACATAGAGTTTTCAGATTCATTCAGTAAAGATTTAGAAATTGATGTGTTAGTTGGTTCGGATGTGTTAGGTCGTATTTTAATGAAGAAATGTTGTGAATTAGATTCCAGTTTAACTGTGGTTGAGACTAAACTTGGAAATACAATTATAGGAATGCAGAATGAAGTGTGTCATATTGATAGAAATGTTATGATAACACTTGCAATGTATGTAAGAAATATTAAATTAACTGATATCTGGGATCTCGAAAATTTAGGCATCTCAAATCCAACACTAGTGGAAAGCAAACAAAATTCTTATGAAGCTTTAAATGATTTTCAGCAGAAGTTAACAATTCTTCCAAATGGAAGGTACGAGTTACAGCTTCCGTGGAAACATGATCCAGCTAATTTACCTGATAATAAAGGTTTAACTTGGGTTAGACATGAGAAAGTGATCAAACGGGCTGAAAGTAATGGCTTTCTCAGAGAGTATCAAAAGGTTTTTGAGGATTGGGAAAATTTTGGGATTATTGAAAGTGTACCGGAAGAGGAATTAAAAGCAACTTAATGTCTTTATTTGGCGCATAGGCCTGTAATAAAACTGCAAAGTGAAACCACAAAGTACCACCCTTGTTTTGACGGGTCGGATTGTGAAAGGGGTAAACCATCATTAAACCAATGTTTATATAAAGGTATAAATCTTTTAGAAGTAATACCCGATATTTTAGATAGGTTTAAACTCTATCCGATAGGATATAGAGAAATATAGATATAGAGAAAGCATTTTTAATGTTATCAGTACATCCAAAAGATAGAGACTATCTTAGATTTTTTTACCCTAGTAAAGAGAGAGAATTGGTGTATAGGCATTGTCGAATTGTTTTTGGTTTAAATTCTTCTCCTTTCCTATTAAACGCATCCATAAAGCATCTATTAGATAATGCACCACTTGAATATTATGATGTTGTAGAGAAATTAAAATGTTCACTTTATGTTGACAATTGTTTATCTGGTGTACATAATGTAAAGGAGGAAGAAAATTTCATTGATATGGCAACAAAGTTATTGTCAAAAGGCTGTTTTAACTTACGAGGTTGGCAAAGCAATGTAGCTTGTAAATATGTTTCTCAACATACAGGAGATGCGTCAGTTTTAGGCATGTTATGGAATTTAGACGAAGATACCATGAGATGTAACATAAATTTTGAAATCTTAATGTGTGAAACAAAAATTACTAAAAGGTTCATTTTATCATCAGTACAAAAAGTTTTTGACGCAAACGGTTTGTTATCTCCAGCTACATTGCCTCCCAAATTATTATTGCAAGAAACTTGGAGGTTAAAACTGCCTTAAGATTCAGAATTGCCAAAAAATATTGTAAATAAATTTGTGAAATGGATAAATGAAATGTATTTGTTAAAAGAAGTTACTGTGCCTCGATATATTGCCATAAATGGAACTTCTGAAATTCATGTTTTTGTTGATGCATCTAAAAGCTCATATGTTGCATGTGTATTTGTTCAAACTGTTGTAGAAAATGATGTAAAAATTTCACTTTTACGTTCTAAGACTAGAGTAGCCCCCTTGAAATCTCTTACCATTCCTAGATTAGAATTAATGACCTGTTGCATTGGAGCTAGACTTGCAAATTCAATTATCTGTGCTTTACATCTACCAGAAATAAAAGTAATTTACTGGTCCGATTTAGAAGTGGCTCTTTGGTGGATAAGAGAGCAAGGAAATTGGTCCGTGTTTGTGGCCAATCGGGTAAAAGAAATAAGGGAACTAACCAAATTTCAGTCATGGAGGCATGTTCCAGGTAATATGAATATAGCAGATTTGTTATCACGCGGTTGTAACCCCAAACAGATGTTAGCTTCTAAATGGTCGGAGGGACCTCAATGGTTAAAAAAAAGTAGGGAACAGTGGCCTGCCAGTGAAATTAATTGTGAACCTAAGGATGTTATTTCGGAAAAAAAGGAAGTCTGAATTAATTAATGTAAATATTTCTGAGGAAGTGGTCCCGTGGTATGCTGTAAGATTTTCAAAATACAATTCAATAGTTCACTTAATGGGTTGGATTTTAAGATTTATCAATAATTCTAGGGTTTCTTTCGAGGAAAGAAAACTTTCCAAACTATCGTCGGACGATATAGAAAATGCTGAAAGGGTGTTAATTCGGTTAGTGCAAGGTAAAATGTTTCCTAATTTGAAGTCAATACCTATTGTAAATGTCTTTAAAGACAACGAGGGAATCCTTAGAGTTAAAACTAAAATAACCGAGAGAAAAGATGATCCAAATTTTATTGCTTCTATTTTGATGCCTAGTAAATGCCTTTTAACCACAAGATGAATTGAATATTATCATTTAAAAAATTGTCACGCTGGGGTTCAAATTCTTATGTCTATACTGCGTGAAAAATTCTGGATAATGAAAACACGAAAAACGGTTAGGGAAGTAGTTATGAAGTGTGTGCCCTGTCGTCGATATAGCTCTAACTCTCCTATGAGTGATCCAGTGGGTCTGCCTGCAGATCGTGTTAAAGATGCTAACGCGTTCGACATTACAGGTATTGATTTAGCTGGACCTCTTTTTACTAGGGATGGAGGTAAGGTGTGGATAGTACTTTATACCTGTGCCATTTATCGGGCTATACATCTAGAACTAGTAAGTTCATTGTCCACTGAGTGTTTCATGCTTTCTTTAAGACGGTTTATAGCGCGTCGTACTAGACCAGAAACTATATATACAGATAACGGGACTAATTTTGTTGGCACCAATAATGAATTGAAAAATCTAGATTGGGATAAAATAACGCGAGATACCGACATTAAACCTATTAAATGGAAGTTCAATCCCCCAACTGCCGCTTGGTGGGGAGGTTGGTGGGAGAGATTAGTACGAGTAATTAAAGAATTATTGAAGCGTACTTTAGGTAAGGCAATTTTAAAATATGAAGAACTTTTAACTGTTCTGTGTGATTGTGAAGCGGTGGTGAATTCTCGTCCATTAACCTATATTTCGGAAGATCCGAACGATTTAATACCATTAACGCCAAGTTTGTTTTTAAACGGGAAATCTTCATATGACACCATAGATCTAGATTTAAGTGAATTCTCTAAGTTTCAGAAAAGAATAAGGTATCGTAGAAAACTGATCCATGATTTTAGATCACGTTTTAGGAAAGAATATCTTGGTCAACTACGTCAAAAACGCCCAGGAAAGTCTGGTCATGATTTCAAAGTTGGTGAAGTCGTGATGATTGAAGAGCCATCCAAAAATCGTGTGTATTGGCCTTTAGGAAAAGTAATAAGTCTGCTTCCAGGTAGGGATGGTAAAGTCTGTACCTTGAAATTAAAATTTAAGAACTCCTAATTGATTCGTCCAATTCAAAGAGTTTATCCTCTCGAAGTACCATTTATAAATAATGAAATTGTAAAAATGGATGGCGTTCCGACATCTAGTGTTAAAGAAGATGAATTAACCAGTAATGCAGTCATAAGAAATAAAATCACTAGATCAGGTAGATTAGTTAAAATACCTGAAAGACTTGGATTATTTAATGAGGTTTTACATGCTTTTGAGTGATAGCAATACACTCAAAAGGGTGGGAGATTGTTGCAATGCCATTTATTTATCCTTGAACTTTCCCTGATCGCGCACGTGGCCTCAAACTATGACGTAAGGATTAAAGTGATGTCATGTGCGCCGGTCGCGGATTGGTTCCTGATTACATCACAAAATGATGTCATATGTTGAATTAGAGTGTATATGTATCTCTTTTTAAAAGTGTTCGTTGCTTTTTGTGTGTGTCTCTGTGCTGTGCTGTTAATAAAGATTTTGCTCCAATAACCGCCGTAAAGATTTCTTTGCAGAACCTGAGTTTGTAAAATATATATTCAATGAAACAGAATTTATAGTGAATAACATACATATAACAAGAATGATACATGATTTTAACTCATCAGGCAACATAACAGAAAAATAATTTGCCACATGTATTTGTCTTGAAGTCAAATGTGTGCACCAAATAGTTAACTTCAAAATACTATCATCACATACAAGTATGCACATTTGAGAGTTATGAGATATTTTGATTCTGATAATTTGATATTAAATTACAGTAATACACTGAAGTTATGTAATAAGTGGGACTAAGAAACATGTCAAAAAATACAAGTTTATCAGTTTCAAAAAATAAAATGGCAAATTATAAGAATATTTCTGTTTTTTAAGATTTAAATGATTAGAAAATAATGCTCTAACCTATGAATACACTAAATAATTGCAAAACAAGCAATATACATACGTATAAAAATTCTACATTATTTTGATACATACATGCGGGTGACTTATAACTAACTGACATTTTTTAACTGAAATAACTTTTCACAGCTTCACCAGATGGTGCCATGAATGTGTGAAGTAACAGAGCAATGATAAAAGATCCAATAAGAAAATTTGAATTTGACTTGATTTTTTGATTCGTGTTGCACTATAAAGTAACATGAGCTATTGCCAACAGACTTCCTAATTTTGAACCATGATCAAGTGAAGAGTAAAACACCTGAACTGACACCCCACTCTCTAAACTTCCACACCTTGTGACAACATGAGAACCTGAATCCTGGCAGATTTAATATTCATCAACCACTCTACATGTAAAGTCTAGTGGCCTCAGGACTTGAACCTAAGGTCACTGGCCCCAAGTTCGTGACCCTGACCACTTAGCTACCACAGCCACGAGAAAATTTGAAGGTTTGGTTATGTTAATGATAATTCGAATTCATAATCTGAATACGAACAATAGTGAATATTAGTTCATCAACACTGTACCCTTCTACATAGTACAAGCAGTGTTTTTGACACCATTAACAGTGAGTTTAGAAACTGAATTATCACCTATCAATATCCAAATCATTATTTTGGAGTATTGCATTAGTCTCCTAATTTACAAGATATGAATGCAAATTATTTCTATTTTGGGAGTCAGATGACAGATTTGGTTTACAAGAAGACTTTATTAGCCTCCAAAACTCCATAACTGACTTATTTTTAAGCATCAAAAAAATTTATGAATTGGCAACTGAAAATTTTACAACTAAATAGTGCTATTATATCGCCTCTGAAGATTCTCACTTTGAAAATTTAATCCATTCCATTCCTTTTTCACTCTCTATACAATAAAAAATGCTTATAGTATTATATACAGTTATTCAAGAGTTATTTCAGTTAAGGTCAGGTTAATTAAAATACGTCATTTGAAGAATGGCCATGATAGTCAAGTGGTCACAGATGCAAGGTTTGTGAACTTCTGGCCAAATCTGTGGGTTCAAGAATTAATGCCATTAAAGACCGACTGTATAGAGGAGCTGAAGTACATTAAATGTCAAGGCTCAAAGTCTTTACATTGGCATGGTGTTGAAATTTGAAGAGTGGAGTGCCAGCTCAGATGTCATCCTCATCACTTGACTATGATTCAAATTTATAAAAACTATCAAAAATAGACCTTCTCTAGCTTCAAAACGTGATATTAATAAACAATCAATACATACATACATATTTGAAGAATATGGGATTTAAGACATCAATGACATTAGTTTCATGGAGCACAAATACTTTTTCTTCTTACATAAGACTTCATGACACGAAATAAACTACTTCATTCTTTCTTTTGTAGTTATTACGCACTTTTCATTAGAACCTAATTCCTTTAAAATCCCATTTTTTATAGAATTAAGAGCCTCAAATAATTTCCCAAATCATCATAAGGTTTTTCTGAGATACTAATTCAAAATCAAGCTTTTTTTTCTGTTGCTGCATTTCAGTTAGGTTATTAATTGGAAGTTAAAATACCTCATCAAGAAGTACATTTTTAACCAGAGCAAGTGTGACGGATCTACCCCTTGGGCATTTTTCTGGGGCAATAATATTATCAACCAACTTTCCCCGAATGAAGAAAGCGTGATTATGCAAATTAAGTATATTATATAAATTTGTATTCACGAGTTAGTTGGCGAGTGAAAGATTGTGAATTTATTAAGTGCAAATCGGAGTTTATCAATTGAAGAAGTCTAAGAGTATCACTCGACGGTGATTAAATCCGGATAAGGATCGTATTCGAGGCCTCGACTGGAGGACTCAACATCATAAATGTACAGGTATCATGATCCTTGTTTAAATAGAAGTTTAGCTTATTAGTATGCAATGTAGTTTATATTGAGCTTGTGTAGGTTATCTTGGAATCAGTTGAGGGTCCATATTAATATCCCCAGGCTAACGAGTCTCACCTTCACGCTCTGCTATCTGATCTTTTATTTTAATTAGATTATTATAGTATCTGCTTGATATTTTGGTGACAGTAAAATAATTAGAGTGAATCATGTCTACTGATTATTCAGTTCCTCCCACACATCTAGCCGGGTTCAAGGGTAGGAAAGGGGGATCAGAGGGAAGCAGGAACTGACAAGCATTACACAAGGAATAGCAAAAAAATTGCATGTTTGCAAATTAATGTAAGTAGGGATATTACTCTATCAATAAAATTTAATGTCCCCCATCCGATATAGTGGTTAGCGATGCTGACTGCTGTACCATAGGGTCTGGGTTCGAATCCCGGAGAAGGCATGGATGTTTGTATATGTATAGTGCCTTCTTGGCAATAGGGGTACTCTAAATAGCCATCAAGCTGCAAGTCCTCTTGTGAGGTTGGTGAAAGAGGAAGAGAGGTGGGAAACTCTCGACTAACTCCCAGTGTGTTTTTCCTCAAAATTGAGGCTGAACCGAGCCAAATCATACTGTCACCTGCATGGTGCTCACAGCTACAGATAACAACATGCGCAAAAATCTAGCCACTTGCCATGATGAATTTTATGGGCCTCGATCTGACTACGTCAGACAGGTGGCATTAGCAACAACACAAAAATTAATAAATCACATTTTTGAAACAAAAAATAAAAAGAAATATTCCATTCAAAAAAATAATAACCATGCCATATAATACTAATTTCATAAGGCAAAATTTTTTTCTGAATAAAAATTTTATTTATTCAAAAATTTACCAAATGTTGAGAAAGCTGACAAGATCTCACCTAACTCGTCATTTAATTCTTAAAAATATACTTAAAATTTCCTATACTATGAACTTACTTTAATAAGAATAAATTCATTTGAAGAAAAAATGACATATTTACCAGGAATTTCAATCTGAGTAGAATATTTCCACTGTTTAAAATCACTCAACCATGGCGATACTGATTTTAAAGAAGTAATTTTTGTATCTTTTTGCCTGGCTTGATCTAACAGATCTTTTAAACCCTTCAAAGCAACCTGCAAGAGATTCAAAAGTACCTTTCAAAAATAAAGAATAGAACATTAAAGGATAACAACCTGTTGGGTTGAAAAGAAATTTCAAAACACCGTAAATCACATTCTTAAAACTGAACACACTAGATTGAATTACTTTTTTTCATTAAGTACTATTGAATTAATTAGCTAAGCGCAACAGGTGAATTTACACAGGGCTGACTGGAAGACAGAGGCTTAAAATAATGTTCACTAGAAATTATACTTAAAAGCTTTCCACCTTTCCTCTTCATTAAAAGCAGATTAGATTTTGCTTTATTTAGATCCAAGATGTCTCTGCTCACCAACATGAACATTCAAATGAATAGCAAAACTGACTGATATTTTCAATGTATCTATGTTAATTTGCCTAATTTAAAGCTATGTTACAGTAGCAATAAAACAATGTAATCACACTACATTTGTGTTTTCATGTACAGTAGTGGCCAAAATTGTGGACACTTTTGAAAATTGTTATGTTTTTTAAGTCAGTATACTTATAGAAAATGTTACATTGTTTAAAATGCAAAATCTTTTATCATTTTAAAAACAGTCTTGAGCAGTCAAGAAACAATCCTGAGCTCAATCTTATCAAAAACTTTTGTCACAGTTTGAAAACTCTTGTCTGAATGAGATACCCATGAAATAAAAGGAACTAATTGTGACTATAATTGTAATAATGAAGGAAGAGCTTAAAACTATATTTTCAGCTCTATGAAACATCAATGTGAAGCTGTAATAAAAAATAAAGGCTATTCCACTAAGTACTGAAAACCCACTGCTATCATAAGTATATCTAATGTATATCGATAGTTATTGCAGCATAACTTTTCTTTTCTTTTCGCATTGCAAATATTTGAATTTTGTTTTCTGTATTGAATTTAGTATTAAATTCCCTTTAAAATGATATTAAAAATTTTGCATTTCAAGCAACATAACATTTTCTATGAGCATACAAACTTAAAAACATAACAATTTTCAAAAGTGTCCATAATTTTGGCCACCACTGTATATGTTTATGAAAATAGTATCGTATTACTTGTATTCAGTAATGCTTGCATTCAGATTACTTGATTGCAGTATTTGAAATATTTCATTATTAGATGCAAGATGAACATGCTTGAATAGCCCTATTAATCTTATGTTCTGTTTCAGTTATTTCCATACTCCTTTTGTACTTGTTGACCACCAAAAAATCCATAATAATAAGGGGATCAGATGTTAAGTCCCCCTTGGGACGTCTGATGCATCATAGAATAGTTGGAAGTGTGAAGCTGGATGGTCGCATCATTATTTACAAGTAGGGTGGATTTTTCTTCCACTATCATAGGAAAGAAATTTGAGGTGGCCACTTATTAGTCCAGCCAGAGCAGTCTGGGAGCAACAATCACATTTGATTTCCAGCAGACCATTTGATTTCCAGTGTACCACTGGTGAGCAGGTGGAATACAACATATTAAATTGAGTTTAGATCTTTCATTTGAGTATAGCTCTGGATTAGTACGTGATCCTCCTCATGTCCTGCAAATTGCCTCAAAGTGTGCTCATTGCTGGCAAGGGGGTGTTCCTAGGCACAAGGGGTGAAGTAATCTCCTGGAAAGATCACCCAAGGCCATTCCATAATGCTCTTTAGTTAAATTATTAAAAAATGAACACTATCTATGTCCATGGAAAACTATATTTTTGTTCTTTCTATAATTCATCTTCACAAAACATGAGTAACACTGATTTTAAAAATTGGCTACAGATCTCGCTACTTATTAATCCAGAAGTTTAAAAAGTATGAACTAACATGTTAAATTGTACGTTTTAAACTTAAATATATTCCTATACAAAATAAACTGCATTTGTGCTTACTATTCCAGAGACTCTTCATGATTTTGGTATAATTGAGTCAAACTCAAATATAAATGTCCCTTTTTGAATTTTTTTAAACACTTTTCCTGTTTATATTATTTTAGATGAGAGATGTTTTAGCACTCTTTGAAATTAATAAAAAATTAACTAAGATCATTATCAAACAAGAATAATTATATAATATTTCTATTGTTTTAAAAGAATAAAATTTCAGCAAAAATAAAAGCTATAGTCATATAATTACTGAATTTACTAAAATGAAAGTTAGAAAAGTGCATTTAAAATAATCTTATTAAAAATCCATTGCAAAACTTTTAATTTTTTTCAAAATTTAATTAATAAAGAGGCCTAAAGGCAAATTCTTATACTGAGATATAGAAAAAGATAATCATGCAGCTATGCAATTTAATAATATAAAATTATACAATATGATGAGTAATACATAGAGTTAATATATTTATTATATTTCATTTATAGTAAATATTGTATTAGGAGCTATCATTTGTTTGGAGTAAGAGGTTCTAAGCACAATCAGATGAATTTAAAAATCTTTTTTGAAGTTGAGATTAATTTACTTTACACACACGAGGGTAATCCAATACAGAGGGTTTCAAACCAAAATTACTCAATAACATTCATATACTTAAAGAAAATATTTCATAAAAACTGCATAATTCTGTTTATCATTTGACATAATCTTCATACACATTGAGACATTTAACCCAGTGCAACACTACTTAGAACATCGCTTCACAATATGGAAAAAAGTCATATTGTTTGAAATGCATGGGTGGTGATGATATATTGTAATTTCATCTGATCTATTAAGTATTTCCTAGCTAAAATTTCTTCAAAAGTCTAAATAAATTAAAATCTGAAGGAGCTAAATTGTAATTTCATCTAATCTATAAAGTATTTCCTAGCTAAAATTTCTTCAAAAGTCTAAATAAATTAAAATCTGAAGGAGCTAAATCTGGTAAATGTTACAAGGAAGGAGCTAATCTAGTAAATGTTACAAGACTTTTCCTCAACTGTTATTTAACAACAGTTTAAATTTGATTTGACATATGGTGCCTTGTTTCATCCTACAAAAGCTTAACTACTTCACATAATCATCTCGCTTGCAGCTGTAAACAATGTTGAAAAATAGAAAAAAGCAATACATACACATACCTCATGCTCTAAATACTCTGTAAGTGCATGTGTCATGTTTTTTTGCTACAAGGAAACTAAAATTGCAAACAAAACAATGTTAAAAGCTCTGCAACAATTAACATGCTTGGTTTCATTCTTGTGCATGCAAAGTTTGAATAACAGCCACTTGTACCCATATTACAGGACACCTTTCATGTGTGACACTTTTTATTTCACAGAAAATGTTTGGAAAATATTTTAAAATTTTGATAATTAATGATTTTGAATATATAATTTTAAAAAAATTTCAATCTCTTGATTTTCCTTTTTTAAAAAAATTATGCTTGCACATATTTGCTCCTTTGAGCAAATGACACTCAGTAGTTGGAACAGCCTCCAAAAAACTCGAGGAACAGAATCTAACAAAGCAGGACAAGACTATATTGGACTGCTGGGGACTGTATGCTCAAAAAAACAATGAGGGGGTGGAATTTTATTTTTAAAAAAATAGAATATACTGTAATACATATTAAACTCCATGAAATTAAAACATTTAAGACAAAATTGAACTTTATGATTCCTAATAATTGTCTTTTTTAAAAAAAAGATTTCCTCTTTGTTCAGTCAAATCTATTCATTCAAAATAGATTATATTACTTCTAAAAAATTGTTGTTAGTCCCATTAAATTGATTACATTTTAAATTTAAATTCATAATTCATTTATTTTATATAAAACATAGAAAATTTTTGATAAATTCAATTAAAGGGAAATATAAAATTTTTGAAAATTAACCAAATGCATGAATGGATAATGAATATTTGTTTTAAAAAATAGTCATTCAAGATAAGACATAAATCACCTTTAAAAAGTTAACTTCAATAAAGAAACAACTATTTTATTGTAATTTTCATGATAAGTATTATTTTTTTAACCCCTTAACGATCAGATAATTTTGAAGAAAACGATCCTAAAAGTGCCTATTTTTTATTCAAGAAAATTATATAAAACTAAGTACATGCTCAATATAAGTATTCATTTTTAATTTCTGGATTAATTTTTAGCTTGAAATGCGAAATTTAATTTTTTAAGTAAAGCCAACATTTAGGATTATAATCACTGAATGTTGATTCTCCAACAAAGAGAAAAAAATTTTAAAAAACATGTGTTTTAAACATTAAATGAAAATTTTATTCCACTTATGCAAAAAAAAAAAAAAAGTAATTTTTTTCTTGTGTAATAAAATTCAAGGCATGAGATGCAAAGGCCAACATCACAATCTGGACAGTAGTACCGAGTTTCCTTTCTGCCTCTCTTATTGTTTTCATCTCTTTTGGAACAACAAACTTTACATTCTCTTGATGGTTGCTGCTTCTTATCAGTTAGAGGTATCTGTCTAATAAAATGTCTTTCAATCAAATGGTTGGGGTTATTCTCCAAGCTTGGTTGGCCTCTTTTTGTAGTGGTTTCTGATACAGAATACTTTTCAAAAATTCATCTACTAAAGATAAATGGAACATCAAATGTGATTTTCTGCCTTCTTGTTTTTTGTAAAATAAGGTACGAGTTCAAAATAGTTTGGTCTAACAAATGAAAAATATATTTCTTATAGTACTTCTTACCTCGTTTTTGAGCAATAGAGTAATCTCCAATATATTGGTCTACAATGTCTACTGCTCACATATTTTTATTGTAGTCAGTGTACTAAAAGTAGAATCTGATTCACTTAATGACTCTAACTCCATACAATACAATATTAAAAAATACATGTTTTTTATCAGAGAACGTAACTTGCATGTTTTCATGAAGAGCGTAACTAAGCACTTCACCTAAGATTACAAAAACGTATCGCTAATATATATGTTGGATTGTGCAGCCCATCTAGTTAAAAAAAAAATATTATTATCAGTAAACATGTTACAAATAATCTAGTACTGCCATCTGGTGTATAAATTAAGAAATAAGCAATATTCCAGGCTTAAAAAATAGATTGTTTGAAGCTTTTTTTTGGCGAGGTACTCTTCAGCAATCCAGCCCAGAAATATCACGGGCACGAGGAATAGAGAGGGAAATTTCACCCTGTGAATTTGATGGGAGGGAGACACAAGAGGTTAAACTAAATGTATTTATAACTTAGACACATGATTCATTTTTGAAGTTATAAATATTTATACCTAAATTTATTGTTTAACAATTTTTCCTTTTCTGAAAAAAATGTTTGATTAAAAACTTTTTATCATATTTATATTACATGAGACATACTGAATTAATTAGGTATAATTTTGATGATAAATTAACTGGATACCTAAGCTATTTAAAAACACAGTTTAGTAATCAGATTTAATGCTGACAAAAAAGAATGGGGGGGGGGCATCTTAGAAAAATTGTTTAATTTAAATAGTCTATAGTTATATAATTAATATTTCAAATTACAATAGTGATTTTAACACTGTTCTTTTAATCAAAAAGCTCCTTTTAAAAAGAATTATTTTGATAGTTATAGATACTGTCAGAATAGTAACAGAAGTAAGTCATACCTGAGATGATTTTCCAAGCAATTTAGAGCCATTCTGACCACAAACAGCCAACACTTTAGATCTATATTCCTAAAAAACAAAGTACATGTTACAAAAATGACTAACATATATTGTTTTGTTTTTCCTAGGCAAGCAAATTTATTTTCTTTTTTATGTGTGAAACATGGTAAAAATTTTAAACTTGAATGCATAAAACAAATACTTAATTAAATACCACTTTCTAAATCTAAAAGACAGACATTTGCAAGATTGTATTAAATAAATATATACAAATCAGGTGTGTAGTTAAAAAATCAGACAAATAAGTTACATACTCTTACAGCTTAAAATATTTCAGTTTAGACATATTATGTCTTTAAGAGATTTTTTCCCTTTCCATGTAAGGGAAATGCCCATCACAACTGAGATTACTAGTAAAAAAAACATCTCATTCACTCAATCTGTGTATAAATTACAAAAAAGCAACAATCACCACCATTGCAGGTTGAGAATGGAGCTATTCTGAAAACCATAAATATAACCAAAAGTCAATTACAATTATTACTAACAATTACTAGAGCTAATGTAAGCAAAAACATTTTTTAAAAATATATGGTACATGAATTTGTTTAAAACTTCTTACTTATAAATTTCAAACGTAATTCAAAGAGTTCATAGCATCATTATGTTAATATGTATTACCTACTATAGTATTAATCTGATTTACACTCATGTCCATAAATTAAGGATAATGAAGTTCAGGCAAAGAAAGAGACAGAAGCAAAACAAATTTGACTTATTTGTAAAGTCTATTTATTAAACAAAAGGTAAAGAGCAAAAAAGATGCTATATGTTTGACATAATAAAAATTGCGATTTTTACTCCCTGGAGCAAATTTCAAAAAAAGAACCTATTTACAAAAAACAGTATAACATGGTTAGTATGATGGTTAATACGGAGTATGTCTCCTGGACAATGCAATACAGGCCTTACAATGCCTACGCATGCTGAGTATCAAATTATCAATCTGATCATGGAAAATATTACATCACTCATCAAGCAATGCCCTCGGAAGTTCCGGTAGACAGGTGGGAGGGGGGTGACGAGCTGCAATTCGTCGGCCAAGCATATCCCACACATGCTCTATTGGATTCAAGTCCGGTGAGTATGCTGGTCAATCCATACGGGTGATATCCTCTGATTGAAGGCATTCGTCTACAATGTTTGCGCGGTGAGCATGGGCGTTGTGATCCATAAACAGAAATTCAGCACCCATGGCAACCCGAAACAAACGTACATGTTGTTCCAGAATGACATCCCGATAGATGTGGCCGGTCATCGTTACACTCTGAACATGCAGGTCAGTTCTGGAACCAAGAATAATTCCTCCCCAAACAAGCCATCCTGCACCACCGTAACAGTGTCGTTTAATGGTGTTCTCTTGGTGGTAATGGGTACCTGGCGCTCTCCATATGAAAGTCCGGCGAGAATCAGACTGCAAACTAAACCTGGACTCGTCGGAAAACATCACACAAGATTACCGTTGCGGTGTCCACAATGCATGCTCTCTACTCCAGGTTAATTGCAGGCAACAGTGAGTGGCGGTAAGGGGAACACATCTGACAGGCCTACGAGCATATAGACCAATGTGCTCTAAGCGTCTGTACACGGTCTGCCTTGAAACTGTCATACCGGTAGCTGAAGAGAGCTGATGAGATAGGTCTGATGCTGTGCTCCGTCTGTTTCTTTTGGCAGTAACTGCCAAATACTGGTCCTCATTCGGCATTGTAACTTGGGGGCGACCTGTGCTGTAACATCTACTCACATTACCATCATCTGGGAATTGTTGCCAAAGCCTGGAGATGACACTTTGGGTGATTCCAAGTTCCTCGGATACTTCCAGGTGGGTACGTCCACATTCCAGTCGTCCGATAATTCTATCACGTAAAAAATCATCCAAATACTTCCTTTGTGCCATAACTATGTGGTTATTGCACTGAAAGGCTTTTAAAGCACTTGTGAACAATTTTACTTCTTCGCCACCATTCCTTATGTACCCCTCTCTTACACTCTCGTCATTGTGACGTACTATCTGCGCCATCTGGTGGTTTCCTGTAATTTGCATATTCTTCAAGATGTGTGTGATAATTCTACAGGTGAAATTTTTATTTTAGAGTTCAATTTCTGTCTGATTCTGAATTATCCTTAATTTATGGACATGAGTGTATTATTACAATAGTACCAAACACACATTAACATTTATATCCATAAATGTTATGTGTGATCAATTGTGAATGTTATTGATCAATGTGCGATCAAGACTTCTAAATAATTATTTTAAACTCATTTAAAATTTATACTAAATACTGTAACACACAGAATAATGCAGATTTTTAATATTCAGAGTATTTCTCAAAAACTGAAAAAAATTGCCATTACCTCTGAGAACTTTTCTTGTAAAGGACCAATCGGAACACTTCTGCCTTCAGGTACTAATTTTTCAAAGAACAATTTCTCACACATTTTTGTGAAGCATTTTCGTATTTTGTCTTGAGAAGAATTACTGCATACAAGACCTTCTACTTCTGAGATATACTCCTATAAGAATTAACATACACAAGAAGAGTTACAAAAATATACTATTTATTACATATACATATAATTTTAAATAGGTGAAAAATAATTTCATACATACTTTTAAGCCAAACCTCTTTTGATTTTTAAAATACAAGATCTATTCAGAGGATTTCTAAATCCACACAATATGTTATCTCCTTTAAATTGGTAAGTATGTTTTTAATGTAATTATTTTCCAATAAATATATAGCAACAGAAAATTTATATCATACCAATTTAATAAGAAATTACAAAAAGAAATGCATAATATGGATAAATTTATACATTTCCTTTTTTATAACCATAATTTTGCCTGATAAATACCAAAAAAAAAAACAAGATCATGATTCATTTTTTCCAGCAAAAGAACTTAATTACTTGGTTATAGTTGGCAATATAGAATTTTGATTATAGTTTACTTTGTTTAGCATTGTACTAGGCATTATCAATTAAAGTAATTTTAAACAGTGATAAAATAAGGTTGATACTGAATGATATTAGTACTAGAGTACTCTTATTTAACAAATGCAACAGACTGTGAGATAAGCCATTGGAGGAGTAAACATTTGAATGAAAAATAAACCATTTATGAATATTTGATTCCACTGAAAGACTGCCATAGCCTCAATTTTAATAGCTACATAATATTGTCAACCCTGAATATGGTAAGAATGCAGGATAAGAAAATGATAATATTGATTAATTTCAGTTCATCAAAGTAAACTAAATTTGGAAACCAAATCCTGATTCTTCATCTGAAGTACAACTTCTTTAATTATGTTTTTAAGAGGATACAGTACAATTCAATTGACAAAAATCGATCAAAAAATCAGATCTAATTTTTTTTAGCCTAAATTATTCTTTATATACTTTTCTATAACCTCACAAAATTTGAAATCTCTTAACTTCAAAAACGCAGAATTATGATAGCTTTTATGTTCATTTTTATTCACATCCTTATGGCAAATCAAAGATCTTATCTCAGAAAGATAAAATAAGTAGTTTGTCTTCATTTAAAATACTAATGCATTTCTTCCATTGTGCCCAAATGCTTTGGAATTAATTAATTTTTTTACCTATTGCTAATAGTACATGTAACAAAGGTTGGTATGCATTTTTTAATCAAAGCAATACTTATTTATTTAATAATTGAACTCAGAATTTATACATTTTTAAGGAATTTTTAATATAAGTATTCATAAAAAGAAGTATTGCACGAATACCGCAATCATGTTATCTCAAAAACCATACCAACAAAAATTTCATGCATGTAAGTAATTTTTTGTAGGAGTAGCATTTTAAAATCCCTTCACAAAATTTTTTTTTTCCTTAAAAAATTGAATGGCTAGCTTTTTATGAAATTTTGAGCACAAAATCTGTTTTACATAGTATGCTCACATAGAAGAAAAGCAAAGAAATTTTGAAAATCCTTAAACTAAAATTGTTTGCATAAATCATACCATGTACCCTTAAAGAGTAGAACTAAATAAAGTATCAAACATTGATTTACCTTGAAAAGTACCTTTGGCACACTTAGATGCTCAAGAGCAGCAACAAAATCACTGATGAGGGTTTGCTTTTCTAAAATTTGCCTTATTCTAAAAAGTATTCAAAAATGCAAATTTTTACAATCATTAGTTCAATTATGTATAAAAAAATAATACTTTTAATATATATATATAGAGAGAGAGAGAGAGAGGAAAAAAATATCTATATAATTATTTTACTTAAACTCATCACATAAACTAAAATACTTACTGTTGGTTTTAAAAAAAACTAGCTTCAGTTAGAAAGTAAGTAAAAGGTATATTACAGTGAAATACTCTACAGGTTATCAAATACTCTTCATTTGCCTACTATTTAAATAAGTTTTCACATGATTAAATACCTTATTTTAATTGGAAATATTTTTACCTTTCTGTTAAATTGTACTATTTATATGCAAATATATATTATAAAAGTTTATAATTATGGGCATGGTAACTGAATTTAATATACATAAAACTTTTTATAAGGAATTTGGTAAAAAAAAGTAATTGATAAAAGCAATGTTACTAGTTATGTATTAATAGAACCCCACAATGATCCCTTTATATATATATACAAAAGAAATCTTTGTAATAAAATAGCCATAATAAAAAATAAAGAAAATGATCCATACTTTTCCACAAAACATTTATTTATATTTCCGTCTTTCAAGTTAGTGAAATCATAGCTGTCACAGCTAAGTTGGAATGCATAGACAATAGCCTAGAAGACAGAGAGTTAAAAACATGTAATAAAATTAATTTTAGATAGTGAAAAGACAAAAAATATTAAATAGGAATTTAAATAATTATTAGAATTTTGAACCCATCCACTATAAATTATTTTTTAAAAAATCATTAGTATAACTCCTCTATGACAAAAGACATATTTGTGAGGTAAATAGTAGTGATACAGTCATAAAGTCAAAAGAAAGATTAACTTTATCAAATATTTATTGTTCATTTAAAATAGTTGTATTATAAAGGAAATAAATAAAAAATTGTCTTCATTTATATTGCTCTTAAATTCTTAAAGGATAACAGTTTTTAATGCTTCATATTCTACATAGTTCAATTAATATATAGTCTTCATATTATACAATACATCCTCAATTAAGACAAGTTGAATACATATATTGATAAGATAAGAATCAAAAAACATAGAAATATTAAATGCAAAAATTACAGCATTGTTTTACAAAAATTTCATTAAATAAAGCTATACATTACAAAAGAATATATTTTTAAAACTTATGACATACATATATTTTACAAAAATAAATGAATCAGTTATAAACAGCACATTTAAGGAAACATATTCCTTTCCCGCTAATAAAAAATTAAAAATAACTTTATTCATATTTACAATGTTTAGAACAAGTATTTTTCATAATCAAAATAGTTAAAAAAAATCCTCCAAGAAAACAGCATAAAAGCTTTTCGATCAAAATCCACCATTCAAACAGAAATTTTTTTTAAAAATATTTATGATTTCACTTTACAAAGTAATGTTCATAATGTAAAGTCATTGATGTTACAGCAAAATACAATTTTCTGAAAAAGGCTAAAGAAGAAAAACAAAAAATATTTTAACTTACATCTGGGTACAAAATAGCAATATTTTCGATTATTGAATGAACAGCTTTTGCTTCAGCCTTATCTAATAATGCTAGCATTTGATCAATCCATCCAATGAACAACCAGCATGGCATATCAGAAGTCTACATAAATAACAAAAAAAAAATATTATTAAAAACCAATGGTTATTTTTTTATTTTTTTAACATCTTTCAATAGTTCAGATAATCTGAATTACAACAAATTCACGAACAACATACTAAGGAAATTCATTTGAAGATGAGACTTTGTGTAATAGTAGTATTCCCTTAGGGTGTTCACCCCTCAAGGTAACTCCGCCAAATGACCAGTCAATTCAGAGAAAACAGCCTTCGAAATTCATGCTTAGCTTATATACAAATTATTTCTCCCTTTCTTCAGCATTGTCGTAGCATGGATGGCAAGATAATGGACTACCATGAAAATAGATAAGGGTTCGAATCTCACGATTGGTTAACTTGCTGTTTTAATTTCTTTTTCTCCAATTAATTTTATTATTTATTTTTATAATTAAATAAATTTATTTTTTTATAAATGGCTCATTGATTATTAGATGATATTCTATATAATTATAGTAACTATTTAACTTTTTAAAATACAAAAATAATAAATATATAGTAAAACAATTATTTCAGTCACTAAAATCTAATTAATTGTATTTTTTAAATTATTCCTTATTCCTAAATGGTCATAAAATTTTACTTCAGTTTTTAACAAACCGCTTTTTATCAACAGAAAAGCAGCTGTTTTTAAAGAGCAGGAATTTTTATTCTTTTAAGAGCAAAGAATGCTTTAATAAAATGAGATATCAGTAGGATAACGGATTTTGGTTATTACACTATTGAGAACACTTCTGAATATTTTCTGAAGATACAGAATTTTTTAAAAATGTAAATGACGTTTGTTTTCCATCTGAACTTCTTAAAAAACGTTGTTCTTGTGGTAATTCTTCTTTTATTAACTGTGCCAGATGTCAAAAAATTAATTGTTTTGAATGTTTTTATGATAATTATCATCAGGTTCATGTATGTAAAAAAAAAATTGTAAGAGAAAGTTAGCTTTTTTACTTATATTTATTTAACTTTATTTATTATAATTCAATTTATTTTTATTTATAAGTATTATTATCAGAACTATTAGTTGTTTTGTATTTTAAAAAGTAGTTAATATAATTTTATAGAATATCATTTAACAATCAATGAGCCATTTATAAAAAATAAATTTTTTTAATTCTAAAAATAAATAATAAAATCAATTGGAAAAAAAGAAATTAAAGCAGCAAGTTAGCTGATCGCGAGATTTGAACCCTTACCTATGGCATGGTATTCCGTTATCTTGCCATCCATGCTACCCCGATGCTGAAGAAAGGGAGAAATAACTTGTAAAAAGCTAAGCATGAATTTCGAAGGCTATTTTCTCCGAATTGACTAGCCATTCGGTGGAGTTACGTTGAGGAGTGAACACCCTAAGGGAATACTACTATTACACAAAGTCTTGTCCCCAAATGAATTTCTTTAGCGATGCCCTCCCCTTGTTAGCTAAAGGATTTGCTAATTTTCAAACAGCAAATTTAAACTATGAAACATTATAACTTCTTCCTCACTTTTAATAAACAAAGAACAGGGTACTTTATTTGTTTACACAATTTTTAAACAGAAATGCCCTCTAGTAGAGATTAAGTCAATAAACATGTAACAATTTATTGTAAAATAATGCTAGTATATATATCTAAAAAGTTTCCTTTTAAAATAAAATCCCCCTTGAGATTTTACTTATTGATGGAAACTTGTCAATATAAACGTAAGATTTAACTTATGAGTTAAATACATTATTTACAACAAACTATATATAAATAAAAATCTAAAAAATTATTACATGTACATTCCAACATAAAAAAAGATTTTCATTCCAATTTCTATACATAAGATATGGTGTGTGCAGTATTTAATTACCATATAATTATTTATAATGTGCACAGAATTTAAATTCATTAGCATTACTTTCTGTTTTTTTAAGGTTTTCATTTATAACATCCAAAATACATAGATAAGCATTAAATAAAAAATAACCTAACTTGCTCACCTTCTTTTGAAAAAGAGGAAGACAAGAGTGGTTGCTTTCAATAATTTGTAGAAGACGTGGGAAAAGAAGCAAAGCATCTTTAGAACCAAATTTCAAAGCATTAAGCAGAGATTCAGTGAGAACTTTAGGGAACTCAGAAAAAGATGGAATGTTCTGAGGTGAGTATCCATGAACTAACAAAAAAAAAAAGAAAGAAAAAAATGATTATGGGTTGAATTTAGCACATAATGCAAAATTACTAAACTCTTTTTTTTAAATTTTTAGCTTTTAATACTTATTACTTGAAAAAGTAAATATTACTACTTTATTACAAAGCAGATTTAATCAATTCATCAGCATATTGGCTTCACATTTTAATAACACTCGCAACACATAATTTGTATTTTTTATAAAAACATGCCTTTTAAGTCTTATTTTCATGAATTATTTTTAAAAGGTTAGTAAAAATTATACTTATACATTTAGAACTTCTATATACTTTGTTTAAATGCCAATAAATAATTTCCCTAAATACTAATAAATTTTTAATGTGAATTATCATACTTTATCTACTCAATAAAGACTAAGGAGCAGGATTTTAGGATATACCATATCTGACATTCTTTATTTTCTAATTTTATTAATCAGAAAACTTTTTTAATTTTCTGCAAATAAAAACTAATGCAATAGAATTTTGTTACATACATGACTCGTTACTTAGGTATCGATTGCAAAAATTAGCCAATTCCATGTATGCAGAAGAAATATCCTTTTTGTTAGTATCCTCCATTTTCCTCAATTCTGTAGGTGAAGGTGAAGTCCTAATAACATCTTTCAGGCAAGAAAAGCTTTTATCTAATACTTGAGAAATTATCTAAAAAAGAAAATACATGAATTAAATTAATTTTTGTGACTAAGGAAATACTTATTTTTGTCTTAAAAGATTCAAAAAATTGAAAATAATCTTCACAATTTGTCATTTAAAAATAGCAAAAACAGGCTTATAATTTTTTTTCAAGTTATTGTACAGGAAACTAACAAATTTATGAAAGTAAAAAATCCAACTTATTATCTTTAATTGTTTTAAGCAAATGTTATTCAAAAGAAAATTGAAACTATGTTATAAATAAATTGTATAAAAAAACTGAAGAAATATTATTTTTTATATTTACATAAAAAGAAGCACAAATAAATTAGACTCTTGTAAGTTATACACAGATTATTTACTGCATTTCTTTATACTTAAATATATCATCAAGATTCCTCTGAACATTTTGAAAATATATATTTAAATATTTTGAATGTTCTTTTAGCAAGAAAAACAAGCTTTACAAGAATAAAATTCAAAGGCACTCACTTCTGTTTTACCCATTTTGCCCTCAGATAATGCTAAAATCTTCTTCTTTTGTTCATTAGTCACTTCATTCAGATTAATTTCATTATTCATGAACATCATAGCTAAAATCTCAAAAGTCTGGCTTAATAACTTAGTTTGAGATACACTTTCTCCACATCTTTTTCCAAGCTCACCTAAAAGTTTTTAAAAGTTTTGAATTATATATATAACTTGACATTTCTAATTTTTTTAATTCCACAACATTTGAAAAATTACAATCAAATTTTAAAAAATATAGTAATTATCTATCAAATAAATTTTACTCCAGTTAAAAAAAAACATCTTCAGGGGAAAATGCATTTTAAACTATCTCTTTAATATCAATACAATATTTCCATAATTCAACATAAGAAAATTGTGCATTGAAATTCTTTGTAAATGCTCTAAAAACACAAGAAATACTCAAAAACTTTATCTTTAAGCTAATTGGAATATCAATTTTTCATAATGTGGCAGATAAAACTGATAAAAATCTTGAAATTTCACATGCATTGTTTGTGCATGTATCCTTTACTTATTTTAACAAGTCACAGTTTCAAGTACAATACTTTCCTACAAATGACTGGATAGTGTTCAAAGAAAATATTTTACATGTTTGATGTTATAGCTTTGTCCAAGTATGCATTTTTTCCAAAATTAATGGAAAAGCATTATTTGATCACAATTACCTAAAATCAAATTTTTTTTAAAAAAAATTCAACTCAATATATAACTATGCAATTTTTTAATGTCCTGTATGATATCAATCGTTTTGAATAAAAAGCAATTGTGAAAAAACTTTAATTGAAAAGGCACATAGAAAAAACTTAATAATTAGATTATTTGCAACCATTGTAATGAATGAGCTATCCCATCCATTAGCGTAAGAGAGTTAGAAGGAAAACTAGCCATAGTCAAACAACAATTACAGTTCTCAACAATGACACAATTTCAACAACCTAAATTAAGAAATGCACCAATTGATAAATATGGGAGCACTCGTGAAGCAGACGAGATAATTGGAGAAATAATAAATCGGATCACTTACACAGCACTTCCAAGCAATACACCTTCTTATAATTGAAGATAATTTCTAAAGTAATCCAATCCAAATGGACCAAATCCAACTTAACTAATTGACCAAATCGTCAATCTTAATATTTATCAAATAATCTATAAAATGCTCTCATCTAGCTTTACATTATCTTAAGTTAACCTTCATACTATCCTTTAGTTTCTAACCTTTCTCCCTCCTACTCGAAAGTTTAATCTTCAAATATAAGCCTTGATATGCATAATCACATCTTCTTCGAAGGATTAAAGTTTTCAATAGAATAATTTTTAAAGACCTAATATTCCCCAAGCGGACTATTAGTAGGAAGAACCCGAATAGATCAGTTACACCATATATTCCAATTCAATATGCTTTATTGGCCTAAAAATCATCTTAATAACATCTCAAACAAAAGAATAACTCATTCCATAAAAATAATTGAGGATATTAATTTAAAATGTGTCCTCAAATAAATAACTCAGCATAATCATATGACATAGAAGACAAAAAAAAAAAAGATGTTATACCACTCCGGCAATTATTAAAAAAGTTCTTTGAAACCTTTATTCCCACTTTGTTTTTCATCTATTGCTCAATGAATAAAAATCTGGAACAGCACTAACAAGGTAAAGTTTTACATGTGCTCATTTCAAAAATAAATAGTTTTAATAATAGTTTCAAATTAAAAGTCAAATTTTGTCAAAAAATATGCTGTAATATTAAAACATATCTATTAACAGTGAACAAGTAAATCAGCTTATATTTACCTAACTGCTTCCAAGATTCAAGTACGATATCCAATTTTCGATCAGGTTCACAAAGAGATCTTCTATTATTGATTGAGCAGTATGCTTCAATGAATTTAGCCCACATAGAACCATCAAGCGATTTAGATACCTGTGAATTACATTAATATGGAAAAATTATCTTTATTTATTAATCAAAAATCATATTTTTTTTTGTTTGTTTGCAATGCAGCTTACAACAATAGGACTTTTACAAGCTACTACATCAAAATGTAGTGCTTATTGAATTTTGAAATCGTCAATCTTTTTTATGAATGAGCCTTTGTTTATAACATGATGAATGGAATAAATCCTAGAAGTCTGTATTAATTATCTAAATTATCCTGCACTAGGAAATTGAAAGAATAGAACTTTTTTTTATATAAAAAAAAAATTTTTATTAAGCCAGCATTTTCAACTACTTTTAAAAAAAAACATATATATTTGTTGTAGTGGTCATAATAACCATATGGTTATGCTCATGAACTCAAAGTCAGCACATTGTGAGAGAGAGTTCAAGCCACTCATTAGCTCAATCTAGTACCACTCTAGGACCCACCGCATAGAAGAGTTGATGTACATTAAATCTGTTGAGACTCAAAGTCCTCCTGTTAGTGAGGTGTGACAGTTTAGAGAAGGGGTGCCAACTCAGGTGTTGTCCTTGTCACTTGACCGATTATAGTGTGGAGTCAATAAACATTTATTCTAACATATTAGTTGTTGAGAAATAGTGATATCTTATATTATTCTTGGAAGCTATGTATTAAGACATCTTTGTACAGGGAAACTTATTAAGGCCAAAAATTACTTGAATTACCAAATAAATCCTTTGGTTCAAAAAATCATTTCTAGTAATGAATTCATCTTGATTCATTATTTATTTTTACGACCTAAAAAAGTGAAAATGAAAAATATACTTCCTATAATAAAATTATAAAATATTGCCAACTTTTTAATGTGTTTTCTGAGTTTTTTAGATGAAAAATAAATATTTTGAACTAATAGGTTTTGTTTTTTCACTGCCCCTTATATCCCCGCCCCCTTAAAAACACACATCATTTGTGATTCTAATAATTGGTTATTATCATTGGTTAGTGACTAGTATAGAGTCTCTGACCCAACAATGTCTGTTATAGTGCCATTTGTTCTTCCAAGATTATAATGTAATAAATGATTCAGACATAGATTTCTAACCCTTCCTCGTCACACCCAAGTGGTTCAATACTGTGTCAAACTTAAGACAAAATCATTTTGAAAAGTGTGATGCTGAAACACAAGATAGCACAAAGGTATATATATATACATAACATATACCCTTTGAGATACACATATTAAAAACAACAAATTGTAATTAAATTTAAATGTATTTATTTTTTAAAAATTAATGGTTCTTACGAAGAAACAACAATAGTTACTTTAATTAACTTATAAAATTACCTAATTATTTTAGATAACTATAGGTCCACAGATCTTAATTATAAATTCATTAAAATAATGTTTTAAAAAGAGAAAAAATGTAATGAAACGTATAATTCAAATTTCTTCTACCATTAATTCTTGTTCATTCAATAAATTTTAAAGATTTAAATGCACATATTTTAAAAGGATTACTTAACTAATAATATTTCAAAATAATACTTTATGAATGATTTTACCAAAAAATGAAACATTTTAGCAAAACATTATGCACCAGAATATGATTTTGTGATCATATTTCATTAGTCTTACTTTGTATATGTTTTTTAATGTAGAAACAGCAACAGGAAAGTTCTTTTGACCAGCACAATTTTCAGCAAACTTCAATTTTACAAACACAGATGTCTCCAAAAGAAGTTTTTTAAAATCAAGTTCATTTTGATCTTCAGAATCCATTTTGCATGAATCATTTTGATCAATTTCAGTCTGCATTACATCTTTAAGTTTCCCCTGGAACTTCTTCATGTACAAATGTCTTAAAAAAGAAAAAAAAATTTAAAAAAGCTTAAAAAACATTACATTTTTAATATTTTTTTAATTTTAGACTTTATTTACAATATAGCATACATAATATATTTTGAATAAACATATGGTCACAATTTCAAACTTATACTCATATTCATAACTTAAAATCAAAACTATTCTATTTTTTAAAAAAAAATGTTTTATTAATATAAATTAAGGGAAAATAATAAAAATGTTAAGATACAAGCATTTTAGGTACTATGCATTGAAAAATAAACCATATTTTTATTTTAAATAGAATCAAAAGCTTTTTCAATCAAAAGCTCTTTAAACACAAATATTATAAGTTATTCTTTAAAATAAAACTATGTACCACTCACCTATTTGTAACTACATCATCCCATATATCAACAGGATCAATCGAGCTTGGAAATCTTTTCTGCCATGTTTTTAAAGTACATATTGTGGAAAAAGTATTAGAATATTCATCTGAAATAAAAATACATAAAAGTTAAATTTATCTCTACTGGCATGAATATTAATTTAAAATATTTAACTGTAGTTTAATAGAATATGTCAAAAATAATCACAATCTAATTTCACATGAATATACAATACATAAGAAATGGCAATTTCTTTCTGATCATCATGTGTATAAAATATATTTGCAGCAAAAAAATCTTCTTTTTTAAAAAATTTCAATACTTGTTCAAGAATTCAAAATAATAATCCTTTTTTTTTATAGACATTCAAACATCTTAAAACTACAACTTGTTATCAACATAAGTATTTAAATAATTAAAATTGAGTATAAAAATTTAAAACTATAAAATTAAGAAGTGTTTCATTAAGTATTCTACTTTACTACAAATCTTTCAGAAGATCAATTGAACTAATAATTATTTCCTTTTCTCTCTTTACAAAACAATAAAGTCTCATTAGAAAAAAATTAGATAATATAGACAAATTATGTCACCATTTTTTAAACAAATAATTCAAACTCACTTTAATCCATTTTAAAAATCCTATTGTATGTATATTTATTTCAAGGATTATTTCAAGGATAATTTCAAGGATTTAATACACAAATATCAAATTTACCATATGCTTCTATTAAATTACCAAAGATTTTACAAAAATAAGTCTTTTTAACAAGCCATTAACTTTTTTATAATACATGTAACATGAAAAAATTTTCCTACTAAAATGCTCTCCCAAAGAAAAAATTAAAATTTTCAAAACATATGTACTTTGAACTTTTTTTAATTAATGTTAAATTTTCTACTCCAAAAAACAATATTCTAGTAATAAATTTGTCATTAGTAACTATACAAATTGTAATTAATAATTACAATAAGTAAAACTACAAAAGAATACAAATAACTATTATTAAATAAATTTCTTACAATCAATTTTCAGCAGAAGAAATTTAAAGATATGTAATTACTTTTAAGCATCCTTATTTAATATTTACAAAAAAAGCTATATTACAGAAAGCTTTTAATTATATTCATCTTTCAATTTACAGAAATTATAAACAGTCAAAGTATCAAAACAAACCTCCTAAAAATATGAGTTTGTATAAGTTTCTTAAATTTTCTTATATATTCTTAAATGTAAAGAGAACATGAATGGAACACCTGATATTCATTTTGTATTGGAAACACACAAATATATACAAAACAAAATACTTTTGTTCAAAATATCCTATTACTGTCTTAAAAGTTTCTATTAATGAGATAATTGCTCAAACTTTTATATATATACAGTTATCTATCTAAATATGTATATATTTGGGTACCTAAAAAAATAATTACATGCTTAATATAAACTAGTTTTAATAATAAAGGTAATTTTTTGTTTTCAGATTCTAGTTTATACATTTAAACTAAATTTTAAAAAAAAATTTATTAAAACTTTGATAATAAGGATAAAAGTTCCTACTGTTTTTCATCACATCAAAAAATTCAATCAACTCCACATATTTCAATAGCTTTTGTAAGCAAGCATGTCTCACTCCTAAAGCTAAAGGGCTCAAATTCTGCCATTCCTAAAATTTATATAGATTATAAAAGAAACAAATTTTCAAATATATCAATACAACATTACATATGTAAATTCAAAAATTAATGTGAATACAAAATAGAAATACATTAAATAGTACAATAAACTTACTTTTAAAAACTTGCTTAAACAGGCTGAGCTGTACTGCCTTGCAATATCAAATTTATTCTGCACTATGTATAAGAGAGCTAATTCTTCACTAAAATGAGTCTGTAAATAAATTAAAATAAAAAAATTAAAATGGAAGGAAGGAGAATAGGTAAAAAATCTTTAAAAAAATGTCATAAGAAACAAAGTTTTTTTCACAGACCTCAACATGAATTTTCTTTTCTTCATCTTCTCTAGCTGTATCAAAGAAAGTCAAAAGAGACTGTTCATTTTTTCCTTCCAATAACTGTTTTATCTTAGATCGAACCAGATAGGGTAAATAATTGTCCTAGTAAAAAAAGAAAAGAACCAATTATGAATGAAGTCTATTTGTATCTAATAAAAAAAAATGGAAGCAGAAATGGAAATGCATAGCTTATAAAAAATAAATTATAAATGCAGATTCCAAAAAGTTTTATTTTATATCTTATAACTCAATAACTATTCTTCAGATCATAACATATTTATTCTATTAACACAATTACAGCAATATTTTATGTGTTTATATATATTTATTTTTCCACCTTTCCAATACATCATAAGTTTTTTCTGATCCAAAAAAAAATACTACTAAAATATTTTTAGAATTTTTTCTCGTTTTATCAACAAATTTTTTTCACCAATTCATCACTTACAAAAAATTTTGAAGAGAACTGAGAAAACAAGTTACATAATGTGCATCAAAAACTTCAAAAAATGACAACATTATGAGCTTACCTTCATGTATTGATCCTCCCACACTTCTTGTAAATTGGGAGATTCAGGATCAGTAAATCGACTGATGACAGTATTTTCCAGATCATCCCATTTGCATAATTTGTTCATACACTAATTTTAGAGAAATTATTTTAAGAACATTAAAGTATTTTTTAAAACATTGAATTTTAACTTCTTGATAAAAGTTTATATTATTAATTTGCATCAAAAACTTTAATGATATATTAAATTAAATATGGCTTCCCCAATTTGTTTTAAATGTGATCATTACAACATAAATAAACCCAAATTAATCAAATGTACAAAGTCTAGTTCTACAATAATAGGAGCTTCAAAAAGAAATAAAATTGCAGACCCTTATACACTAAAAAAATTTCTGTTTCTTCTAAAATGTACAAGAGTAGAGCATAAGAAAGCAATTCCAAAACTCATTTATATTCTCCTATTTAAAAAGCCATTGACCCATCTTGGATTACCTGAGACATAAATAAATATGACAAAAAAATACAAAAAAAAATTAAATTTTAAAATACAAATGGTTAGTTTGTAATATTTACAAAAAAAAAGCTACAATTTGAACTCCCATAATAATGAAATTGAACTTTTACATCATAACAATAATTTAAATGAGTTATTGTATAACTCAAACAATTTGCAAAGCCCAATTTAAGAAGAAAACAAATAGTATAAAAAACTATCTTCTTTTGTTCTGGTTATCTTCAGCTAAAGTGAAAGAATGGAGCTGAAACCATAGTTTCAGAGAGAAAATAATTCCAATATCACAATACAAATTACTATATAAATATATAACAATTTATTTAACATACAATAACAAATTTTATTTTAATAAATAGCTTTTCCCATTATTGCAAAATAGGTATTTAATTTTCTATTTTAAAGCATAGAACACAATACGTTGATAACATTCTTACAAGAAATAAATGATCGATTAGAGTAGAACTGAGCAGTTTAGAAATGTATATGTCTCTTTTTTTTAAGATAAAATATACGGAATATGTATCAAAATGAACCTTTTTTTACCCCCAAATTTTAATCTTCCAATTATTGTTGTGTTTCCCCTTTCAATGAAAAGGATGATATTAATAGAAATGCTAAAGACGCATTTTTATTGTATGTCTTGGAAATTGTTAGACAAAAAATTTACTCCCCAAACCTTGTTACAGCCAAAGTCATCTAGAAACAGTACATAGTTTTCTAAATTTCATTGACTAACCCTAAAATTACAATTTTTTAATAATAATAATAATAATAAACACAAATAATATAAAAGTCTTATTAACATTCTTCATAATGTATTGAACATAAATTTTATGTAAAGCATAAAATATGTATTATAAATTATAGTCTTATTACTTACAAATAAAGCAGATTTATCCCAAAAATCTTTTTCTGCTTGATCATGCTCATCAGATGTTTTGTCATAAAGCTAGTATAAAATAAATAAAATAACAAGTTTTTTTTTATAAAACCAAGAACTTTATATAGAAAAGTGAAAAACACAAATGCAATAAAAAATGTATAGTCATAAAAAAAAATGGGTTAGTCTTAATAACTTCCACAGGAAGATCTATTTTGATGATGACTCTACATTATGTGATATTAGTTTAGTATTAATAAACACATTAGCAAAATTAGTATTGATTTTTATGATCAGATAATAAATCAGTTTATATCATGAATCTCAGGTTAAAAATATAATAAAAATAATGACTAACTTTTTATAACAAAAATAATCAAAATACAACACCTTTAAATTTATATTTTAATTTTTTTTTTTCCAAAATCATTTAGATAAAAAAAAAGTAAAAAATATTTTAACTAACATAAATTATATTCACTTTATGTAACATTTATTGGAAATAGTTCCATAAGGGCCATGGGTAGCCTAGTGGTTAGAACATCAGACTTCAGACTGGAAGGCCTGGTTTGATACCACCAAATACCTTCCGAGTACACACGGAGTACATGCTCGTTAAATCAGTGGGTCCGAAAGCCTTGTGGGTGGTCGCAGCAGAAGCCACAGGTGCAGGGGGCTGGAGAATATTTTTCTCCCTCCAGTTCCATGCCTAAATTGTGGAGGTGGAAATAGGTGGGGTCGCCACCTATTGTGCAAGAGCCGAGCCAAATTGTACTGTCACCAGCACGGTGCTCAAATCTAAAAGCTAACAACAGGTGTACACCTAGCCCCTTGCCACGATGAATTTCACGTGCCGGGATCTGACATCATCAGATCCCGGCATTAGAAACAACAACATAAATTAAAATTATAAAATCTACAAAATTAAAAATTGAAAAATGCTTTAAAAGACATAATTAATTATCACCTCACCACTGTTACATACACAAATATACAAATTACCTCATTATATAACACAACAGCATTAATGTATTGTCCAGAGCTTTCATAGTTTAGGGCTTTTCTATTTGCTTCACTACTACCCATCGTGAGAGAAAATATTCCATTTACAACATCATAAGTTTCAATAGATTTATATAGCCTGGTAAAACAAACAACAATTTGAAAAGAATAATATACAAACTATAAGCAATAAATATATACATATTTTTTTTTCTTTTTTAAATCAAAAATATAATGCAACTGATTATATACTCTGAAATATAAGAGGTCATATTCTAAATATAGTATAAAAATAAACGGAACTTGTAAATATGAAATCATACAGCCACTAAAAAATTTCAGATAAATATTAATGTACAATTTTTTAAAAAAATCAGCATGTGTGCCATCTTATATACATTATTTTACATAAACTAAATTTAAACATTTTTTTACACTAACTTAAAACTGACTACAAACATTTTAATTACAGTATTTACTTGAATTTAAGCCATACTTTTTTTTCAATATTAATCCTACTGAAAATCAGGTCCAGTTTTGATGCAAAGAAAGAAAAATTAATTGTGTGGAACAATTAGAGAAGTTACAGGTTCATGTGTGTATTTAAAAGTTTATAATACTGATAAAACAGCTAATTATGCAATTCTCATTTTAAATTAATATTAACATCATAAAATTGGATATCAATAAGCCACTTTACACTAATTTTTATTTTTCACAAAAACTTGTTGGGGATTTGGGCTGAGGCTTAGATTCGAATAAATACAGTAATTCAGTGCTTCTCAAACTTTCAATATCTGCAACCCAATTTTAAGTCATAATTTTCCTTGCCCCTCCCACACAATAACAATGTATTGAATGCAATAATAATGCACTTTTAATGCTAAAGCTAAAATATGACTTTTATTATAGACCGTACAAATTATCAAGATAAGTATAAAATTTTGTATTTGTTACTTTTAAGTAATAGATATTTTATGTAAGTAATATGATAAGTATTATGTTACTTTTCATTTCTAATTTTTAAATTGGAACAAGTTTTCAAAGTAATTTTTAATTAAATACTTAATTCCTCAATCATCCATTTCTAAAAGTGCACTAAAAAATGTTTTGTTTTATGTTAGTTATCAGATTAAATGTTTGTGTGATTTTGTTAAATCTATGTAACTCCCTAATTTTTTTTAATCACTGTAGATCTAGTTTCTAATATTAAACCTTCCTTTGAAAAAATTTGTTCTCCAAGACAAGCCCATGGGAGTCACTAGTGATTATTAAGCTTGTTCATAACTAGTATTGATAAATTACCTATCACATCCATTGAGCAGCAGTGATATATTTATAAGTACATTATATCATTGTAACTGAGTATTTTAATTTTTATTATAAAGAATGTATTTGGTTTTGCTTCCTTTCAGGAAATAAATAATTTTTTTTAAATAATCTTTTATTTTCGACTTTTTAAAATGATCATGCCCTCTAAGGGGGCATGCCCTACAGTTTGAGAAATATTGCGGTAATAGAATCAAATTTCAAAGATAACTTCTTTATGGATTTTGAACAAAATCTGCCTGTTTAAATTTGAAAATGAGGGAGGGGATGTGTTGGTAATAATGATGGAATCGTATGCTTTACTGTACATTGTATAGTGTACTCCAATTCCCATTTCTTAGGAAATTAATATTTTTTAATTTAATTAATATATTGGAATAAAATATTGCCAGGTTTATAATTTGTCCGGCAAAACAATTATTGTCTTAAAAGTTCAACTGCTTGGCAAGTTAGTTGTTATAATAAACATTTAATACATAATTGTAAATTTTAAGCATTAACCTAATTGTGCTGGACATTTCAAATTAATTATTTCATCTTTTAAAAAAATTAATTATTAGATTGAATTCCAATTTTAAAATCTATTGCAAACACATTTTTATCATATATTTAAAAGTTACTAACTGCAGATAACTAAGAAATCAAATTTCATTTCAAAATTATTCAATATATTCTTCCAATTTTTAGAATAAAACTAGTTCTACAGACACAATAAAACAAATAACTTTAATATATGTTTTATACAAATAAGTTAACTAAAAACTTATTTAAAAAATTTAATCCATTTAATTTTAAAAATTTTAAGGATAAAGAAACTAGTTTTAATCAAGTGTGTAATTTTTAGCTTCATTTTTAATTTTAAAAGAATAATCACATTATTAAGATTTATTAAAGATGATTTACAAGTCATAGACATCTTAAAACAGTCCAAAAAATAACTCAAATATATATACAATAAGGTAAACATTGAATAAAAGTCAAGATTACACATATAATTGAGAAAAATTTAATTAAAAAAAACTACAAACTCAGCAAGTTTCATCCAATAGTTTGACTCTTCTGTCAGAATGTGCTTGTCAGGTCGCTTCTTCTTCTGAAGAGGCTCGGAACTGAAGCCACTTAAAATTTTTGTTTCTAACAATAAAATACCTGGATAATATAAATAATAATAACACTGGTGAGTCAATATTTTTAAAGATTTAAATCAAAATAAATTTAATAAATTTAATTTTTTAGATAGAATTCAAAAAATTAATACATTACATAATGGGATATATTACCTATACTCTGTTGATTACTCCCAATACATGCATTAAATACAATTTCAACATCAAGATTAATATCTTGGAGTTGATACAGAGCTTCCTAAAAATCCAAGTATATAAAAATATTAACAAAATTCAACTGATTTAATTGTTAGCATTTATAGCAAAGGGTGAATGAAAAAAATAAAACTAACTTTAACAATATCACTGCATATTGAGGTAAAATTTGTAAATGTTTTAAAATGTAAACCATCAGATGTAGTCATTTTTATCTTCATTAAACAAGAAGAAGAATTTTTAAAAGAAAAACAATTTGTTGTTCTATAATCCACATGACTTCAATTAATCAAACAAGCACAGGTATAGGAAGGTCACAAATGAATTCAACAGATTCAATTGATTGAGATAGGTATATTAAGCCAAAAAGGTCCTGAAAAATAGCTTTAAATAATACTCCTGAGAAGTACTTTTTTGAATTAGCAAATATCAAAACAAAATAAAACATGTGGTTGAATTAAATACCATATTCCTAGTAAGGATTTCAATGAAAAAACTAGCCCAATTGTTAAAATATCACCCAGCTTTTGGAATAGTTAATTTTTGTTACAAAATTTGGTGATGTAACCAAGCAAGGTTTATTTAACAATATTTGTGTTATCTGGAAAATTTAGGACTATTCTTATCTTTTTTGTGCTTCTATGATTCAAGGAGAATTCAGAAATCCAATGACTAAAGAATATATGAGACCAGATAAAAAAAACCAGTATTCCATTCAGTCTCCAAAGCAGTAAGTTTAATTACAACTGTGAAAGAGTTAAGTATAAACTCAGACAGAGCTTGAGACTTGGTCAGAAATTTGAATGACTAAGTCTCAAGCTCAAGTAGCTTTAAGATTTTTTTATTTTTTTATTGTTAGTATGAGTTACACATAATATTCCACAAGAAACTCAAGTTAACAGTAATTTAATCAAAAACATAATAGCTTTTACAGCTGGAAATCGAATTGTTTTATAAATATATATCCTTATGTGGCTTTTTAGTAACCGTTCTTTTCCACCTTAAATGAATTTAGAAATTTACGAAAGTACTGAAGAACTCTTACTGCAATTCATAATTGGGTTTTAAAAAATTCTTGTTGAGGCAGTAAAAATGGACTAATTTATGCCAAAAGTCAAAAAAATTAAACGTTTTTTAAACATATAAAAATTTAAGCTTAAAAGGAAAAAAAAAGATTTACCAAGCAAAATGACATAACGTTGGGTGTATATAAATAGCTACTTTGAAGTATCTTTTCAAAACAAGATCCAATTTCTTCATAAAAAGTCTCAAGGTATTCAGGAAATTCATCTTTAACAAAAGCACATATGGCTACTAATATAGATTTGAACAAAAGCTTTGCAATTGTACCATCATTCTACAAAATAAAAATAATTTCATATTAGAAAAGTAGATAATAATATTTTTTTCTAATATGTAAAATAACACCAAAAAAAACATTTAATGGCAAGTTTTCAATAACTTATTAAAATGAAAATAAATTCAAGGAAATATTATGCCATGAAATTTAAACCAATAATTTTGATTTCAGAGAAATACTATAAATATTATAACTTTAAAAATATTAAGGAAAAAACAAAATTCTGTTAAATAGTTTGAATATTTGGAATAAACCTACTCTAGTTCATTGAACTTTACACTGATGTAAATTTTAAAGTTACCCCAACTATTAAATGTAATCATTTTTATGAGATGAACCAATAAAGCAATCAAACAATTTAAAGGACAAATCTTAAATTTAAAAAGTGAAGGAATAAATGTACGGATAGAAAGAGTGACATCTCAACTTCTCTTTTAAACTAACTGAAACTGGTTTTCCTGTTTGTATATTAGAATGAAAAGGTTATTTTCTGTTAAAGATGACATAAAAATGTGATTAAAATTGGAAAAATGTTACAACACTAAATTTGGAGCAACTGAGATAAATTTTCTACCATAAAAGAAGATAGAAAAGTGAATCACGAAGGTATATTGACTATTGAAAAGACAAGTGTTTCTTAATGTGTCCTTATAGCAACAAATTAATGATGAAATTATGATGTTTGCAATACTATACAAAAACAAAAAGACAAAGTGCATAGTGGGAAGGACCATCTTCCACCATAAAAAAAAGCACACCTGTCAAAATCCAAAAGTAAAATGACACTGATGAATTTTTTTTATTTTGATTATTTCTTTTTTTTAGCATAATAATAATTTTTAATAGTCCTAAAAAATAAAATAATCAATCCATATTTTTATATGAAAGTACTTTTATGATTGAGAAATAGAAAAAGACCTGTTAAAAGGAACTTTTTGAATTTGTGAGATGGTTTCCCTTAAATAATAATGCTACTAAATAATAATGGCACATATAGCATTGTGTGAACAACATCTTGCTAAACATTCAACTGTAGTAATAAATTCTTCACCATATTTTCCTGATTTATTTCTCAGCTGATTCTCCCCACCATACACACAAAGCTTAAGATATCTTTTAAAGAACAGACATTTGAAAAATGACTCAGATATTAAATCAAAGGATACATGTATTCTGCAAACAGTTACTTTCAATGATTATAAATAGTGTTTTGATGACTCATAGAAAGTTAGAAAAAGCTGTATATATTCCCTTGATGATTATTTTGAAGGGGATATGATTGATTTCAATGCCAGTAATTTTCCCTCCTTTTTCATAAAAAATTTTTGGTTAGTTTATGTATGCCCCTTGTATGGTATTATAAGGACTGAAAAAAATACTAATTCTAAAAACAAAAACATAATGTATGTGTGTATGTATAATTTTAGAGGTTACAAACCTAAATGAAAGATAGATTGGTCAAGATAAATTCCCACATTCCTTTCTGAAATTTTCTGAAAATGTTACAGATCTATACCAAAAATATTCTATAATTATCAGGAATGTTTCAAAGCAAGGGCCTCAGCTTTGAAAGGATCCTCATCTCATTCTCAATATGGTCTTAATAAGACCATGATCCTAATAATTTTAATTCTCAAATGTCATTCCAGGACATATTTCCAGAGAATAATAATAAAGTGGCAATTATTATAGTGCATCTCTCATCCTTGTCTAAATGCAGACTTTACACAATACAATATCCATACTCATTTAACAGAAACGCAGTAGCCGACATGTCGGGTTTTGCCTAGGTCTATGATATAATAAATCGGACACATTTATTTATTACAGATTTACCATTTGTGCAAGTATTTGACAACTTAAGCTACATACAGTCTTCTACAAGAATTAGAAGAGAAGCCTACTTTTGTATAAAGCCCCAAGACTTCAAGAAGTCTTATGATATCCATTATAATTATACAATTACAAATAAAAAAATACCACATTTTACTCTTAATAAGAGTTAAAAAATTTCATGGGGTTCACAGCAAATTATTTTATTCAAACATATAAAAAATAACAAAAACTGTAGCTCACCATTGCTAAGGCCTGAATAGGTTTTATAATCTCAGAATTACTTATTTGAATATCAGGAAGTTCTCCAATACGATACTGTCTATACATCACAACTTGTGCATCCCTCTGAATCTGTTGTTCTTTTTTAATTTCCTAAAAGATAAATTTAAAAAATAAAACTGTTAAGAGACTTAAGTATTTCATTATTTACAGGTACTTAAAGTTGCATTGAAGTTGCAGCAGTACTTATAAGAATTTCCTTCTAAGAAACAAATAAATACAAAAAATTTACATACAAATTACATAAAATTTGTAATATTTACATACAAAGAAGAAGCAAGAAAATATCCTTGTCACTGATGGGTGTACATTTAAAAAATCACACTATTTTAAAATATTTACTCTCTCAATCATATAAACTTCCTTTATTAAATAATTTATTCTCTTTTAATATATTTGATTATAATCTTAAATCCTTTATGAATTTTTTTATTATTTGTGTGGTGACTCAGATTAATCTAAGAAAAATGTACTACAATATTTAACTGACGAATACTATATTATCTTCCAATTTTTATTCCAATCTGGAAAATTTTTTTCTATTTCTGTACAGAAGTTAGAGCTAATATCAAAAATTATTTAAAAGAGAAATGATAAATCTGTGTTAAACACTGTGTTTAGTAAAATTCCAACCAGAGTTTAACATGACGTAAAATTGAATTGAAAAACCAAATCTTTCAACCATTTTAGGATAAAACTGAAAAGTAGATTTATCAGGATATATGGTTTTGATAAATTTGCAGGATGAAGCTATAGACTTTTATTGGCTATTTATATCTGATCAAAAAAAATTTTTCTGGAACTTTCAAAACAAATTAATACTTTTCTGCGGTCTTGGCGTTTCAATTCTTGCCGAGCAAATGTATCTGAATCTTTACTTTTATCTTTATAAAACCTTCGTCTTAACATCCATGCAGATGATTTTCTTTCAACTAAAACAAAATACATAAAGCTTGTAACTAAAATATGTCATGATTAATTCTTAACTCAGAAAGAATATAAAAAGTACTGATTCATTTACCTAAACAGAAATTTGATTAATTTTAAGGTTAAACAAATATTAAAGGGGAAAATATGTTTTGAAATTTTATATAAGTTCTAATTATTCTGACAACTATTATTATTAGCAAAATCCAAAAGGAAAATAGAAAACATACTTACAAATAATAGTATATTTAAATGAAAAAATATATTTTTTAGAAAACCACATTTATTCATGAAAGAAATTAAAATTTAAAAGAAATATCATAAGTAGGCATGTTTATTCACGAAATTAGATAAAACAGATAATAATCAAACCAAGTATTATTAGTCTAAAAACATAATGATCAGAAGCAAAAAAAAAAAAAAAGATAAAGAAGTTATTACAAGAGCTAAAAATTTAAACTTTAAACTCTGTTAATTAGAATGCATAACAAATTTATTTTTAACAATTATATTCTTAAAAATTATAATTTATAATGAACAAATATTCATTATTTTCACTTTACATGAAGTTTGAGCACAAAACTTTTTTTTATATGATCATTATCATTATAAAAATTTATTTCAATTTTGCAAATAAACAAAATTAGAACATAGAATTTTTATGTAAAACAATGTTCTTAATATGATAGAAGCAAAAAATTCAAAGTTTCGTCATTATTTTTTAAGAATTAAAAATAAATTGAGATGCTAGGTCTTGGAAAAATTTGAGATCATGGCTTATTCACTCCAGACACAAATAGCATTATGAAATATTCTTCTATAATATAAAAATTAAATTGTTTAAATGAAAATAGAGTAAAATCAACTTACATAGGGTTATCAAATAACAATAATTATAGTTAAAGCTACAAAATAGTTTTTTCTATCGAATTTGATCAAACTAAGAAAAAATTGCATAAAGAAGACAACAAAAAATTGCTGTTAAACAACAAATTAAAAATTTTTATGTTTATATCATACAAATATTTATTTAGAATTACAAATTCAGTAATATATACATGATAAATTCTTTTATCAAGACATGAATTAAATAATACCAACTAAATTTGTGTGATTTTTTTTATCCAAAATTCTTAGTAATTATACATTTTAAAAAAGCTTACTAAAAACATTACCACATATTTTTCTGGAATTCCAGATATTTGTACATTGGAAAGAGTTACGAACAATTCTATTCTAGAAAATGTAGGCTTATTTCTATTCTTTCATATTAGGAATATAATGTATTAAGAGAGAAATTCATAAATGAAGAGAAAAATGCTTACCTTTTTCCTCATCCTTTGCTTGTACAGTTTTTGGAAATAATTTTATACTTTTATTTACAGTTACGGACTTTGACATAGAATTAACAGAACTATAACCAGAATCAAATGAAAAATCTTGAAGTGAAAAAGTATCCGTTCTTTCGGTTAACCAATTGTAAGTGCCTTGTTTTCGGAGATCTAAAATAAAAACTATATAAATATCTGAAATAATCTAAGGCCACTTTAAAATCTGTTTTCTAATTAATAATAAAAAATTTTTCATGTAAGAAAAATTAAAAATTACTTAAAAAAATACACAAAAGTATTACATAGAATCCTCTAATACATATCATTTATTTAATCCTCACCTGGTTACATGAACAAGTGAGCAAAAAATATTAAACCGAGCAGACACAACCTATCTAAAATTAACATTATAAAGAAATTTATTACAACATAAGTTGTTTATTTGTTTGATCTGAAGCTAGTACCTAGCATTATTTTATGTAAGTTATTCGAAACACACTATATTTCTTCATATGTAAGCAAAAACAGGTTTTAACAAGTACTTTTTTTAAAAAATGTATTACATTGGGAAAAAGGTTATAATTTTGAGCAAAAAAAAAATATTTAATGCATAGAACTCAATCTTAGATCAAAATTGAACTTTGAAACTTCAACACCACAAACAAATATATGACAACTTTTATCAAGATAAAATATGCTTGCTTATAAGATATTTTCAATAAATTTTGTTGACAAGACATAAAAATTATTTCAATGAAAAATGTGTTCATGCATTTATAATTTATATAATTAGAAATTAAATTAACACAGTATTTTTCCAAAATTTTTCAGCTACATCCTGAACAAAAAATAGAAAGAAATCATGCACCTTCATCCACTTCCATTGTTTCAGGAAATGCAGCATTTTGTTGAGTTGCTTTTATTTGCAAATCTTGACCTAATGTACTTGATGTATATGGATCCAATGACATAAAACTTGAGTATGTAGCAGATACAGATTCAGTGAATAATGGAGACATAACCATATGTCTTTTCCGCCAAGATGTTTGAATTTGATAAGCCTGAAAATAAACAAAATAATATAACACTACAATAGCAATTACACAAGAAAATGATTGAAATTATTCTTCTATTAATACCAAATTAATAAGATATTGACTGTAAATTAAAGTATAAATTTACTTTGCATTATTATTATTATTATTATTATTTGTATGCTAAAAGTTTTGTAAATTTATGATTCTACAAAAAAGACAGAGAAAATGCACAAATTTGAAAGATAATTATTTCTTTTAATTATGAGTAATCCAAAAACAATTAATCCTCAAAAACAAAAAATTTTCTTAACTCATCTAAAATTTGTATTAAAATAATTCAGAATAAATATACGTGAAAGATCATGTAAAAGATATACCTGAAAATTGCATTTTGATAAAGGATGTTCAAAAATTTTGCGCTTGAAATCAGGACTATGAGATGTTCTTTCTAGTAATAAAAATGTTGCATATTGTAAGAAAGACTCTTCTGTCATTGGAGAAAACATATTTTTCATAAGAGCAAGCAGTCTTTCTTTTGTTCCAGTTGGTAATCTTTTTTCATTACTCCAAAAATTATCTATAATAAGTCTGAAATGATATATAGTTAGTAAATACTGATTATGAGTTAAATGTAAATTAAAGATGAAAATTGTTCAATAAAATCTTAATAGCTTAAAATTAAAAATATTAATCATGACAGAACAATAAATGATTACTTTTTTCTTTCTATTTTCTATACTTACCGAATGGAAGGATCAGGATCAGCCAAACCAATAAGAAGTGTTTCTTGGGCATATCTTGTGATTTCTTTTTCTTTGGCTCCAATATTGTCACTATAAAAAAAGTTGTATTTTTTTTTTTAATTTTAATAATATAATCAAGATCTAAGATTTTAAACTGTTGTCTTGTTGTTACTAATGCCACCTGTCTGAAGAATACTGTTTGTACTATTTGTTTTAAACAAAAAAAATTTATTCTACATTAAAAGATTTTAAAACAAATCTTTAATCAAATGGTTTATGCAATTAAAATGAGTCTCATACTTTAAAGCAATAAAAAAAATATTCTACTTTCAAATAATGCATCTGAAAAACCAGAAGAAACAAGTTTCAATAATTAATATTATTTCAGCTTTTTCAAAGTTTTCTTAAGAAGTTCCCTATTTAAAATTTATAATGTTTGAACGATAAATAATTAAAAATGTTCATATGATACAGAAATTTTTTTTAATTACCATCATAAATCTATAAAAGATTAGTTATATTTTTCCTTTTTTTCAATTTTTATTTCTATTTGTAATACAACAAATGACACAATGTACACTAATAATTATAACTTTTCTTTTGAATTTATTTATTTAATATTCAGTGTTTTTATACATAATTCAGAATAATAAAGGCAGTGCAATACAATGTTTTCAAAACAAATATTTTTTGAAGTAGAGCTTGTTCAATTAGTAATAAAAGAAAGAACCACAAAATGTAAAGCTTAAGTAAAAATTAGAAACTAAGTAATGCATTAATTTTTATTCAAATTCTTCCAAGAATCATGGAAAAAATTTATAAAATAAAGTTTAAGGAAAATCAAAGTAAATAAAAAAATTCAAGCTTGCATAAGATATTTAAACATTTTAAGCAAAAATAAAATATTTAATTTTCCATTAAAATTTTAATATTAAAGATGATTTCTGAAAAAAAATTTAGGTATATTTATGGGAATATGGAGGGTTTTTTCTTTTCACAAATATCATACATATCCAATTACATGAGGTTTTTTACTACAATTGCTCTTTAAATTAAGCTTTAAATAGTATAGATCATCTAATTAAATAACAATTATTGCTTTTAATTCAGGAAAAATGTTTTCCGAATTCTATTTTAATTAAAAAAATATATTGGCTATTAATTTAAATTATAAAAGCATGTTACAGACTTTTCTACACAGAACATGTCAACTATTTATACAAAGATTTGAAGTTTTAAAATATTGTGAATAATCTAATTCTAATAAGCTATCAAGAGAGGCACATTCCAAAACTATACACCATACTTACCTAAATTTTTCAAACAACAGAAATAAAATCTTGTATAATGCAAATCGACTAGCAATCGATGGTTGAGTATGAATATCAACAATAGTGGGCAGAATATGCAAAATATCATCACAAGACAAATCAGGGATTAATTTCTCTAAGGTTTGAAGCAACAACTTTTGTGATGTCTCATCTCTACAAGATAAATGAGTAAATTGAGAAATCAGCTTCATTCTTACATCTTTATACAATGTTTAAAAAATTATAACAAAAATTTATCTAAATAGTGCATATAAAAGTTAAACAACAATATTTTAATCTAGAATTGTTTTAAAGATTTTTTTATCTTTAATTTCTAATGCAGCTGGCAATAGAAACAAGTTTCCTTATAGCATACAGAGATCCAAAAGCTATGAAAATACAATAATGGAATAGAATACATAATACAGTAACTTACACAGAAAAGTCTGAAGTACAAAGAAGAATTATACAAAAAGAAAAGTGTAAATGATAAAACTTATATAGAGAGAAGTAAAAATAAGATCGTCTGCTATCTGTTTAAAAAGTCCTTCCAAAACCTTTAAAAAAACACTGTTCTGAGAGAGCAAACAAGGGGATGCCTAATATTCATCACCACAACATTGCAACAAAGGAAAAAGGCAGGACTATCAACTATTTGGAACTGTGAAGGTGTTTATTTAAACAGTCATGCATTGTAGCTGTACAAAAAACAGCCATAGAGCTATTTCTAGGGTAGTTTGAAAGATTATAGATGTCATTCTCCCAAAGTTTACTTCGTGTTCTTTCATTTAGTTGTGACAATTACTTGCCCTGGAAGGTCATATTGATTTTTGTTGATACAGACTAATTACCAATATGGCCATTTGAAAGTTGAGTAATTTAGCATTCCCTTTTGGCCAGCTCATTTGCTTTTCATTTCCACAGATGCCACAATTGTTTAAAAGATACCATAAACAATCAAACTAATGATAATCTCCTGATCCTAATTTGTGATGCAAGCTTAAATGTTAATAATACATAGTATATTCTCAAAAATTTTTTAATAACAGATTTTAGAACAAATGTTGCATAAATTGATTTATGCATACAGTTCAAATAATATCAGATAAAAAAATTAAAACATAAAATATAATTCAAAATAAATTACATTTAAATAAATCTGAGAACTCGTTGATATAAATAAAATAAATTTATTTTAAATTACAAATTTAGATGAATTAATTAAATCTATTCTTACTAATAATAAAAAACATATTACTTTTTCTCTAAATCCTCAAACAACCCAATAACTTTGAGCTCCTGGTATCCATTTTCGATATCACATACTCTTGAACAAAGAATCTCCAAAATATAAATCTTAAAAGAGCCATATACTCTTGGATACAAATATAACAGTCTTGAAATAAACCTGAAAAAAAAAATTTTTTAATTTTACTTGCAAACAATTGCAACAAATAAGATATTATCAGTCACTACAAGAAATTTTATTACATAAAAAGAAATCTTTTTTTTAAAAAAAGTTATAAGTAAAAACTGTGAGTTTTTTAAAATGTTAAACATAAAATCTTTGCTAATATCAATGCATTTCTTGTAACTTGAATTTCAAATACATTAAATAATGCATTTCATATCTTGCATGAACATACTTAAAATTCTAAAATTCGGATAAATTTATTAATATATTCATATGTATGTTGTGTATATATATTAATAAAAGAGTCTGTGTAACACAAAAACAGAAAGTCCCAAGCAAGTAAATTTTGGTGCATTTAAATTATGAGTTGTAATGGTTTGCACCATGAATTTTTTTCAAAAATTCAATTTTGAACAGTTTTCTAATAGAGCTGGTAATGTCATGCCATATTACATCACATCATTCTCACAATTCGATATGTTATTCTTTGTGTAATTTTGGGGTTTGTTACATATTTTCAATATATTTATTTGGTACTCGTGCATCATATCAACCAATTTCATCAAATTGAAAGACACAGCCAAATGCAATTATATGCAGCCAATAACAGAAATCGTTCTTGAACAGGTTCAAACACAATAATGATAAGGATGACAGAATTTGGCAATATTTTTTAATCCTAGATGTCTTTTGATTAGGCAAAATTGGTCAAAATGGTTTAATACATCAGTATCTTTGATTTATTGTTAAATTTATTTATTTTTTATATTGTGGTAGAATTATTATTTTTTTGATAAATCATCAGCAAAAAGGCTTATTTCTTCAAAAATTTCCTTTTAGTGTTGGCAACCCTGTTTGTGTTTACAATTGTATGCTATTGCATGTTTCTTATACATTGTTCAATCACACCTAAATCTATTTTATCCTGTTCAGTTATTTGTTTTAGATTTAAATTAACTGTAATTTCTTTTACTATTTATTTTATTTTCATAATGCTGATGATAGTTTGATTAAAGCTAAGCCTATTTTATCTGTTTTAGATATAGTTTTTTTTTTCTGATTAATGTTAATATGATCCTCTCTCTTTTACAGTTTATTTTTAAGCTAAATTTATTATATTTTTGATAGTTAGTTTTATAATTTCTTTTACACTTTAAGACTTTCTGATACACATTATTTAGTGTGCTCGTGGATACCATTTTTATTCTGCTACCTTATTTATTATATGCTTGGAGAATTACTGTTGTAATATTGGACAGATATATTTATAGCATTACTTATTTTTTTACCAGTCATCAAAAATGTGAGAATGTGTAGGTAGAACTTATTCATAACTATGACTAATTTATCAGTTTTAAATAATTTTTTCTATTTTCCTGTTAATGTAACTTCTTTATATATATTAATGATTATTATTTTTTAACTGCACAGTATGCAGTAGTGCATGTTGATCACACATAGGTGAACATTTCTCCTTCTTTTAGAAAAAGAATGGAAAAACCTTCAGTGTATATTTCATTACATGACATGGAGGTATTTTTTATTTGGGAATCTGACTGGTTGTATTTGTTTGTTCTTTGTAGTAATATTACAATTCTTTTTTGAATGAATGATTGCAAAAATGTATTCTCTAAAAAAAATCACTTAAAACTATTTAGAAGGGTATTGAAGAGCAGATCATCATTAAAAAATATATATATTTCATATTTTCGAAAACGCCATCATACATGGGTTGGATATGAACCCTCATTCAAAAAAGATCAATACAATCTAGCTCGAGAGAGTGGTGAATTTTCTTTTTAAAATTCCCCCATATGAAGAACTAATACTTTAACTAGTATAAATATACATAATCCCTTAAAAAAATATGAAGATCTTTTAGTTCAAAACTGAAGAATGTAGCTATAGTATTAAATGTATTTTAAAAGTATGTTTATGGCTCATTCTAGAAATCATTACAATTTTATAGAAGTTGTCATATGAAATTTAAAAGTAATATTTCCTAAATAAATTTTAAATATTAATGAACATAATCTGCAATAAAACATTAAATAACTTAAATTTGGAAACAGGGAAAAACTCACTGATCAGCAATTTTTGGACAAGAAACATGAATTTTATTCAAACAATAAATGAATTTGTCTTCATCTTTATCTCTCAGAATTTTCAACTGATCAGCAACCTTCAAGAAAAATGGATTCTCTGTAGGATTATCTTCATTTCTCAGCAAATGTTTAAGAATTAAAGCAACCACTTCTGATGTGGAAGAATACACATCCTTGTACTTGTGAGATAAATTCTTTAACAACATCGCAAAATAACTAGAAAAAAAGTAAAAAAACATCAAACACATTTACCATAACATTTAAAAATAGTCATGGTATCTAAAAACAATGTTGCAGATAAAAACCTTAAAAACTTTGATTTTTAAGCAAACTGAAAAAAAAACACATTCATACTTAATTATTTATCTTATAAAAATTCATTTATTATGTGAGCTGTATTAATGAAATTAATGCAAACAATTTACTTTTAATAACAATTTTGTATATCCATAATAATAGTTTCATATTGAAAAAAAAAATACAAATCAAAAAATTTCAACAATTCTACATTGCAGAAATATTTTACAGATTATATACATAATAAAAAATACAACATATGTATAATAATTATATATAATTATATAAAATATAATAAAGGATTACATACAATATATAAATATATAATTATATAAAATATAATACATGATTACATACAATATATATAATTATATACAAATATATATAATTTTTTTAAATATTGACAGACTATTCATTTTGACTTTATATATGACACATTTTATTTACATAAAAAACAAGCACATGAAAAAAATAATGTATATAGTTTTCATGTAAATTAAAATTTAGATTGTAAAAAGAAAAATGAATATTATTAATTTATAGCTCTGTAAAATGTAATAAATATAAACAAAATTAAATTTAAAAAATTCTATACTGAATTTGTTTATTGGTAATTTTTGTCTTTGATGCTAAAGTTTAAAATGAATTTTGAATTCAAAATTGTTGTAGCTCATTTTACACAGATATTTTATTTAATTTTTTTTTTTAAATAAGTAAAGATATAATTTACTAATGTCACAGTTCGTGTTTCTATGATGTGATAAATATCATGTCCATGATCAAATTACAAGAACACTCAAGGAGATATATAACCTTCTCCAAAATTGTTATGTTATACTGAATGAAGATTTTGTAACTTAACTGAAAAAGACATACTTAATAATTAATTCCTTAATTATAGAATAGGAACCCATACCAATAATTGAGTAGCCCTGTAAAACTTAAGAGTTTGAAACAAGAATTATCATTCTTTCCCTCCCTCCCCCCTTGTTCACACACACATGAAAACATTTTACATATTTATAACAAATATTAAACTAAAAATTTTCATTTTTTTTTAATCAATAAGTCTTTTAAAAAATAGAATGGATTCAAATATGACTTGCTTTTGAGCAGTTTGCATGTCTTGACAATCAAAAGGGGGAAACTCAGAGGACAATACAACACCAAGCAATTGTATTCCATATACATTTCTTTTATAGTCATCAGATGTTTCCTTCATCTTTCCATAAATTAAACTAAAAGAATCAATAAATATTATTTGAATATTTAATAGAAAACCTATTAAATATATACATCATGCATTTGTATAAATTATTCATGAAACAATATTTATACAGGCTATAACATGAATTTAAAAATATCAGTAATACAAATACTAAAGTAGTACTACTTTAGTAACAATAATGAAATAGCATGCTAGAAAGGAAGATTCATATTATTTAATGATTGTGTATAGCTTATAAGTTATTAGATTTATCTACATAGTTATGTTCCATATAACTATAAAAAAATTCCTTCTAAATCTAAAAAGATGAAGTACAATTTTTTATTTTTTTTTTTTTTATTTTATTTTGTAAAAGACTAATTTTATTTACAGGTGATTAAAGTTTAAGTAAAAATTAATTTTATGAAAAAGTAATTTATTTTTAGTTTGGAAATAATAAATCTTTGCTTATGCAGAATGAAAAATGTTATAACTAAATAGTATTAAATGATTAAGTAAATAATCGTAATATTTACAGGGAACAAATTGGGATCTAAAATGGCAGAAAGATCACACCATTAAACAAAATTCATCAACCTTTATGCTTCATTATGTATATATTATATCAGAAGTGGGCAGCTTGCTTTGGCTTATGGACCACATTGTAGGAGCAGAGGATACCTGAGGACTGCAACCCTCTTAAAATACTTGTATTCGTTATAAAAAAAATAATAAATGTAAGTTAATTAAAATAGTGACAATTTATTCAATTTATTTACTGTGGTATATATATATATAATTGCATATCACCTGTAGCTAAGTGCACATTTAATTTTAGAATCAATTTAATGAGACAAATGTGCCCTATCATACTTTTTTACAATTGTTTTGAAATCAGGAGTGTGATTGCTTGTTGAAATTTTCATGATAACCTGCAAGTTGTTGTATTTGTTTTTGAATCATTTTGTTGTATTTTCATGAATATTTACTCTTGCTGATCCACATGCAAGAAAACTTTGCTCACAAATATATGTCAATTAAAATAAAAAGAACAATTTCCCACTAAATTTCTTCATACATGGAAATTTTTCAGCTGGTCAAAGGTTTGTAAAAGTCAATGTCAGAGCAATAAATATTTTCTTCACACTGCGATCTGATTTTAAGTTAATTTCAAACTATAGCTCCTCAAGTGCTGTATCAACATATGCAGTAATGGGATAACAGAACAAATTGAATTTAAGAGCAATTTTCTCACTATCTTAAAGTCTTCTAGTGACCTCATCCTCCAAACTTTGCAGATGATGTCTAAGTAGAAACACTTTCAGTTACTTTGTTTTCCTAATAGTGAAAAATTCAACGCAAATATTTGATCGAACACACGAAAGACATCTTGGTTCAAAATGGATTTTCTGACTGTCTTGGCGGGCTGCAAAAAAACTATGTAGACCACTAGTTGCCCGCCTCTGTACAATATTGAAATCATGTAAATTAGCATTCCCTTTTTACAGTATGGACTTTTTATTGAATTTTGATAAGAAAAAGTTTAATTTGAAAAAGGAAGTATTTTTTTAATTCATAAATTAAAAAATTATTTATTTTTTAAAAAATTTCAGATATTACCACAAATATTTTGTATTAAAATTTTGTGGGTAGTAGTAGTACAAAAAGTTTAAAAATAAAATGTCTACATTCATTTACAGAATATGAGCAATATTCTTATTATCTATCCTTGAATAGGAAATTAAAGACTTCAAACACATAAATAATTCAAATTTTCTACTCTTGCAGAAAATATTCTCTAACAATACATTAACTGCAATTAAGCATTAGTTTCTATTGAAGAGATATTCAAACAAGATACTCTCCCTTGGATACACCTATGATATTAATGAGGAAAAACAGATACAAGAATTCAAATTTATAAGAAATTCAAAATTTCTATTTTATTTCGATCATTGCAATCTATTATTAGCTCCACAAGAGAGAATGCCAGTTAGTGCATTCAAAAGAATTTACCATTACTTTATCCATACATACAATTTGAATTTGTGGACACCCTTTCAATAAAATTCTACAAAATGTTTACTATCCCCCCCCCAGAGTTTAATCACTCTTTTAAAAACAACCAAACCTTGTCTCTATCTAATTGTCATTAAGATTATTGAGGATAAGTTCTATTAGTTTTAGTTGTATTATTCAACATACTACAAAATTTTTCACAGAAAATTATTTTATCAGATTTATGATAATCTAATACAATTCAAATTTTTAGGTGGATTTCAATGTTTTAAGCCATTTAGTTTTCCTTTTTTAACTGCATGCACATACATATAATTCAGACAAATCCTTCAAATTGAAAAAAAAATCTTCAGCATATGATAAGCAATAAGATGTTAGACATTCCTCAATATATGATAATAATAAATAATGCCAAAAAAATTACAACACAATTATAATATAAGACTAAGGAGAAGTCTGTGTTCTACATTTGATTTCTTGGTGTGGAATGGAGTTAGCTAATCAAGTTATAATAGTAAAAGAAAAATAAATATTATGCATTTCAGTTCAAATAATCAATATATAATTTTACGTGGACAATACTGATATATTCATTTACCATGGAATATAATATATTACATATTGGAATACATAAAAACAAATCAACTTATAGAGGGAGTCAATATCAGAAATTTAATTGTATTTTTATAACAACTAATTAAATATTGCAGAAAAGTAATGTACAAGTATAAAAACTCACTCATAAGGTATTTCAAGTCCATTTTTCCAGCATTCAAGAAGAGTCTTGATTACTTCCAAATTGTTACGAAATATTTCTCTACGTGAATGCTCACAGTTTTTTATTAGAAATTTTAAGACTTCATTAGCTTTATGCACAACGTTTCCCTGAGGAATTTTTGAAAAACAGGCTTAGTAAAAATATATAATTCAAACATTTAATAGTTAATAATATAATTAATAATAATAAATTAAAAAATACAAGGAATTGTTCAGAGTTAAATTTTTAAAACTTTGTTCTATATTTAAAAATATCAGAAACTAAGTTTTTACCAAATTACTACCATTTAGCAACCAAAAAATATCAAATGAAACACTGGCTAATTTAGAAATCTTTCTTTTTACTCCTTTTCACTTTTTAAGATATTAAATAAAAAAACTGTCAAAAAATTTTTTTTGAAAAAATCAATGATGTAGAGCAATATGATACAAGAAGAAAGTTTTAATAATCCTAAATACAATTGTTTCAAACTTATACAAATGTTCTCAAAATCAAATTTATTTGTCTTTTATAATAGTATAATTATTCAAAGCAGATCATTCTGAGATAATAAACAATTCAAACATAGTACTATTAATGCAAAAAAATGTTTTGGTTGCCTCCTATGTGTGTATGCTATGTAAAACAGATTTTGTGCTCAAAATTTCAAAAATAGCTTGCCATTTAATTTTTTTAAGGAAAAAACTTAATTGTGAATTTAAAATGCTACTCCTCCAACAAAAATTTACATACAGGCATGAAATTTGATTTACAAGTACGTCAAACTATGTATAACAAAAGTTGGTGTGGGTTTTGCTACAACTTGCTTGGTATTTGTACAATACTTCTTTATATGAATACTTATTGAAAATTCCTTAAAAAATTTATAAATTCTGAGTTTAATTATTTTGTAAAAAATAAGTATTGCTTTTATTCAAAAATGCATACCAGCTTTTGCTACATGTACTATTAGCAATAGGTAAAAAAAAAAAAATTGAAAGCATTAGGCACAATAGAAAAAAAGCCTTAGAATTTTAAATGAAGACAAACTAGTTATTTTATCTTTTTAAGATAATTAATTTTAAGTTTTGATTTGCCATAGGGATGTGAATAAAAACAAATGTAAAAGCTATTATAATTCTGTGTTTTTTAAGTTTAGAGCTTTCAAATTTCGTGAAATTATAGAAAAGCATATAAAGAATAATTTAGGCTAAAAAAATTAGGTTTGATTTTTTGACCAATTTTTATCAATTGAATCATACTGTGTTCTCTTAATAAGAAAATATTTAAACAAAAGCAACAAATTATTTAATTAAACAATAAACAATAAGAAAAAATAAGAACAAATGATAAATATAAGATTAATAATGAAAATACAAATTAGAAAAATTTTTACACTTCTAATAATTTAATTCAACTTTGTTATTAATGTCACACTTGATAATGAATGAGAGCTACTGGAGATGAACCTTGTAATTTTAATCCTTAGTCAAGAGATGACAATGACACAAGATCTGAGATCCCATTCAGTACACCAAAATAAAATTTCAGCACATGCGGAAGAAGTAACAAAAAATTTGCCCATTCAACTTTGCAAACCATAGCTGCAAGGTAGGAGGAAGGACGTGCATTTCAAAATCCTGAGATTGTTGCCTCTGACCTGAGTTTTCGGTGTTTTCTTATACAGTGTATTATTATATTTTGGTACACCTCTAAGAAAGAGGTTTTACTTATTTATTTTCTTTATTTTCTGGATTTTGGTAAGTTAACCAATTTCTTTTTTCTTTATTTTTGTCGCTTGAAAGGGACTCAAGCTGAGTCACTCCACATTCCGGATTACGGAATCTATGAAGTAAAAATGATGGATAATATTAAGGAACCTACAGACTTTAAATACTTTAAATCTACCAAAAGTACCCAAGAATTAATTCTGCAAATTGACAATAAAAGCTTTAATGAAATTACAATTTTACTTGAACACACAGGAAAAACTGGAAGCATCCCTAAATCGAAACCAACACTTATTACATGTTGAATTAAAAAGCAAAATACCAAGGCATGATAAAATAACACATATGTATTTCACTCAAAGCGGAAAAATAAAAATAAACACTCGGATCCAATATGCGCTGTTCAGATAACAGCTATTGAACAAATTTTAAATATTCCAGTAAAGGCCAACATAATATGGGAAGGGTTCACTTCGTGGTTCCTACTTTTTGACATTCCAACTAATGTACATCTGGAGGATGTGGCAACTGAATTAAAAAATTCAAATCATATTGAAATTGTTGAAATCTGTAGATTCATCAAGACAAATAGTCGTCAAGAAGCCTCTCCTGTCTTAATTACTATTCTGGGCATTAATACACCAGAATATGTAAAACTCTGGTTTTTTAATCATAGAACTCAATTATTCATAGATAAACCCTGTCAATGTAGCAATTGTTATAGTTTCACGCACTCATCACGCTTTTGTTCTAGTGATGCTCGATGTATTAATTGTGGTGGATCCCATTCTGGACAATGTACAAATCCTTCAAATTGCACAAACTGTAAAGGAGATCATCCGGCAAACTCCCTCAACTGTCCCTCTTTTAAAAAAGAAAAAAAATTCTCGAATTCAAATGTACTAAACATATAACTTTGAGAGAAGCTCGAAGAAAGTTTAAAGAAACTCACTCCTCAAATTATGCTACAGCAGTAAAAACAACAGCCCCAGGACCAAATATACAAGAATTTGAGAAAAAATTAGAAAATATAGTAAAAAATTTTCAAATAGCTCTCAAAAAACAAACTACAGCCATAATGAGCTCGATGCAAATAATGATGGAATCTATGTTTAAACATTTGATAGAAATAATAGAAATTAGTAAACAACCGTCATCACCTAAAAGAAAAAAAAAGATAAGTCTACCGCAACAGAAAATTGAAATATCGATACCAAGTACATCTAACAAGATGGATGATACATAAAATAGTATTGAAATAGGATATTTTTAAAATTTTAAAATGCAGAAAGTATTTGCGAAGTCTGAGTTATATTTTTCTTTCTTTAAAACATAGATAAGTTATCTATATCCATAAATATATTTCATTTCCTCAAGCGGAGGATTAAAAAAAAAAAAAATTTTCCCTAGTATAGTTATTTTATACGTTTTCTACAATGGAATTGTAGAAGTTTAAAAAACAAACTTATTTGGTTTAAAATTCCTCCCCTTTGACAATCAGATGTTTTGATATTACAAGAGACCTTTTTAAAACCTAATGACAATTTGCAAATATCTGGTAAAATCATTTTCAGCAAGACAGACTTGACAGACCAGGAGGAGGGCTGCTGATAGCAGTACCATCAAATATTTCTGCCAGACAAATATCCTTTAACAGTACGCCATCTTCAGAATATGAAATTTTAATATTGCAAATTATAATTAATGATACTTTCTTTTATCTGATACATTTATATGCATCTCGGGGACTAAATATTACACAAATTAGTTCTTTTCTTGATTCCTTATCGGACCCAGTTTTTATATTAGGAGATTTTAATTTGCATCACCCAATGTGGGGTTCAAATCACGCTTCTCAATACAGTGAAATCTTTATGGATTGGTTAACAAATTCTAATTTCATTATTCTCAATACTGATGTTCCAACACCTAAAAGCAATGTTGGCTCTAGTGCTTTTCTGGATTTTACTTTATGTTCTTCAAGCCTCATTGGATACAGCAATACTTTTGTTTTAGATAGCTCCTACAATAGTGACCATTGTCCTATAATCACAGATTTTAATTTTCATAACTCGAGTAAACATACAATAAAAAAGTGGATTGGCCCTCTGTAATAAAACAAGCAAAATCAACAGTTTTTAAGAAAGGCGATCACAATCATAATCTATCTGTCAATATTGCTAAGATAATTTCAAATAATACTATAAATATAAAAATCTCTAATAGAATCTTTCCTCCCTGGTGGAATAATGCTTGTCATAACCTTTATAAACTCAAGAAATTCTTCAGAAAAAAAGTCATTCGGGAAATCTCCCCAAAATTGTGGATTTGATATAAGCAATATTCCAGCTGGCTTCAATTTAATATCAAAAAATCCAAAAAGAAATACTGGGATACGGTGTGCAATAACGTTCCTAACCCAAGAATATTCTATAACATCCTAAAGAAAATCGCAATGAAAAATAATCCTGAGTCAACACTGAATTTCCTTCAAATACATAACAGAATAATATACCATCCACAGATTCAAGCAACACTCTTTGCAGAGAACTTCGCATCCAATAATATTATCCATGAGCCACTCCCTTTGGACTTTTTTGCCCAAAATAATAGTTTAATCAACAAACCCTTTCATATATCTGAATTGAATAGAGCAATAAAATCTGCTAAGAATACAACCCCAGGTGCAAACCAGATCCCGGCTAAATTCCTGAAAATATGGAATCATAGTGAATGAATAATAATCTTAAATTTCTTTCAACAATTATTTGATAAGTCAATTGTCCCAAATGCATGGAAGCATGCTATAATTCTTCCAATTCCCAAACCATGCAAAGATAAAACAAATCTCCTCATATAGACCTATTGCTTTAACATCAGTTTTTTCCAAGACATTTGAAAGAATTTTAGCCAATCGGATTGCCTACTTCCTGGACAACAGAACAAAAACTACATCAGCAACATTATGGATTTGTTCTTTTTAAAGAAAACAGAACAGCAACTTATACAATTTACAAAGCAATTACAGACGCAAAGTTGGGGAAAAAATACTTCGTGGGGATTAGCTTAGATATAAAGAGTGCTTATGACTCCATATATATTGACAGTCTCATATACAAATGTTTACAAATTGGCATAACTGGGAAAATAGCGCTTTGGATGCATGAATTTTTATCTTACAGATCGCTGCAAATTCGAAGGAGGGGATGTCTTTCATCTAAAAAAAAATTGCTAAAGGGTCTCCCCCAAGGTAGTGTACTGTCCCCATTACTATACACTATCTATATGTATGACTTTTTTGAAACATTGGAGACTGGTGTCGAGTGTTCTATATATGCTGATGACATCTTTATTTATTCCTCACATCAATCGCTCGATATCATCTGTAGTAAATTACAAAATACGTTAGAGAGAATAAGTCAATGGTGTAATTATTGGAAATTGAGTTTAAGCCCAGACAAAAGTACAATAGCTGAACTCTCGAACAAAAGGATTCACTCATTTCCTAATATATTATTAGCTGGAACCCCTCTACAGTGGCAGTCTTCTATTAAATATTTAGGATTATATTTTTCGAAATGGAATCAAAATACAAATATCACGCATCAAATGAAAAATAAAGCACTGAAAAAACTCAATGCTCTTAAAGGTATGGCTTACAAGCATTATGGTCCGAGAGCTGAAAATCTTATTCAATTAATCAATAATAGTATCTGTAGCACCTTTTTTTTATACATGTCATATAATAAATAAATGGTCTGACAATCAGTTCAAGCCTTTTAATGTAATTCAAACCAAAGCTCTCAGAATTACACTAGATCTTCAACAATGGACACCAAATATTGTACTAATGAGACTGGCTGGACAAGAAATTCTCTCGGACAAAATCAAAAGACTGGCAAATAAATTTTTCCCCTCTCCCAAATCTCCAATCAAACCTTTTCTCTATTACATAGCAATAATCCTGATTATCTGAATTTAAAAATTATGAAGGAGGATAAAAATAATATTGTTAGCATACTTCTCACTTTAAATGCTAATAGTAACCAAATCATCACAATCCCCAGAATATCATCCTTTACAATTCTCCCATGTAAAATATATACCAATAACTTCAAATTTCAGGAGAAAAAGTTACCAATTCAAACTATAAGGGGTCTATTTGATGAAACAGTTGAGCATGACTTTCAAGACTTCCATATAATAGCCACTGATGCATTGAAAAACGATCAAATAACATCTGGTATAACAGAAAATCTCTCTTTTGCTTGTAGAATAAATCACAATAATTCTATTTTTACTGCTGAAGCATTGGCTATTTGCCAAGCTTTAGATGATCTGACTGTTTCAAACAAAAATCTGCTAATCTTATCTAATAGCCTCTCTGTTCTTCATGCTCTTCAAAATTATTCTATTAAATCACATAGTGCGATTCACAGGCTAGCTAGCAAAATTTACATGCAATCATATTATACCAATAAACTGATATTACTCTGGACTCCGGGACACTCTAATATACTATGGAATGAGCAGGCGGATTATCTCACAAGATCTGTCATGAGTCTGACGTTTGTATCGACTGGGTTGCTTCAGAAGACATCAGTAAAAAAATATATCAAGAGAGACTTCAGAAAGCAAATAATAATTTTTATTTAAGCAAGTATTCTGAAAATTTGGGCAATATTATAAACATTGGCATCATCTCTAAATGGACAAATAATAGAAGAGAAGAAATTTTATGCACTCCAATCTTTAGCAAAATGATCATTACCCCAGGACTTCTTCAAAAATTTAATTTAACGGATAATGCAATGTGTAATTCTTGTAATCGTTTAAATGACTTGGAGCATATTTTATTAAGATGCGTCAGATATACTCAACCTCGAAATCACCTTAAAGCGTTTCCAAAATTGATCCTGGTTGCAATATCACCTTTAAAGAGTTACTAGAGAAAGCTATATCAAACAGATCAACATTCCGATTTTTTTATCCAGAAGATGAAATATTTTGACATTAACTAACCTAGTGATACCTGTTAGTTTTGTATGGGCTGGTATTTGCTTTTGTTGCTCCAAATCCCAAATAAAGATATTAACTGTAACTACCATAGCTGCAGCATTGCTTTCCTCCTCCAACTCCCACCAAAAAAAAATGAGGATTTACTTGAAAAGTAAATGGAGAGATAATCATTTCATTTGAATGAACATTTTCACATTCCCTGTGCACAAGATTCAAATATATTCAAAAACTCTTTATAGCATTCATTTTGTGACGGGTCTATCCGCGTCAATCTTCTATTAACCCTCTTGGGTAACATTGGGGCCAGCAATTATTCTATTTCACAGCCTCCTCGGGAAAAACATGAGATAGTGATATGCTAATGAATTCGACTATATAAAGTCTAGATTTAGTAAGAAAGTAGAAGGAGAAGGAATTGCCAAACTTGTCGTAAGTATCACATACGGATCTCTCCCGCGAGCTTAGCACGTATTAGATAGTAATTGATATTGTTAATCATTGAAATAATCAAAGGGATTACAGTTAGTATCGACCTGAAGTTAGTAAGTGTGCGTCTCCTTTGTCAATTCTGATAGTTGAGATTATTTAGTGGGAAATATTAGATTTAAAGGTTAGAATTGAATGTTAGAGTTGTGTATCAGGATTAATCTAGGGAATTGAATAATCACTCCAGGGTTTCTACTTATAGTGTAATTTGTTAATTGTATTTGTGTGTTGTTAATAAATATTTGTAATTATGGCTTTCGTTGGTGATAATATGTTTCTTTCCACACCAGGCAATCCGGGCAATGTGAACCCAGTCCAAGATAGGACTGGGCCACGACAATGGCACCCAACTAGTTTGTCCTCCGGACATTTCTCCCTTAACCCCGAGATGGGAGTCGGATCCAATTTTAGGCTCTTGCCTGATATTTTTTTTTCTGGTGTGGAAAATATCGAAGAATTCTTGGAATATATTGACAGTAATGTTAAGTTTTACGAGATACCTAATAATTTGGCATGTTATTATCTTAAAGGGCGTCTCCGAGGTCGAGCCTTGGACTGGTATGACATTTTTGGATCTTCGATAGTGAAAGGAACTGCTACCGATTTCGCGCAATTGAAAGAAGCTTTGACGGCAAATTTCCCAGCGGTTAGGAATAAGACTGAATTGCAAGTCAAGTTCTATTCATCGTATCAGGGTCACGGTCAGGCTCAGTCAGACTTTATTTACGAGATTCTTAAAATACATAAAAAGTTGGGATTAAATATGTCGGATGAGAGTTTAATCGAACATATTGTTGCTCATTTGGAACCGCAATTAATGGAGTATATTGAGATTAGAAATCCAACTACTCAATTGCAGTTGCTTCAGATGATATCCAAGTATGAGGACAAATATTTGAGGAGAGACAATCCAGGTTCGAGCAATAATAATAGTGAAAGACGAGCTTGTGATGTGAGTAGGTCTAACGAGGGTCGTACTAATAGAAGTTGGAGAGATACTGGGGTAGTCGAATGTCAAAATGATAGGAGGCAAGGTTATAGAACTTCCTATGGGACGAGACCTCAGGGGAACTATGGTAATCAAGGGTTCGAGAACAGGAACCATATGGATAGGAATGAGCGTGGATTCGAAAGTCGTGATAGAAGAGATCAATATAGAAATAGGGGTCCGAGTGATAATTTTGAACGGGGGTCGAATAATCGATGGAATTGGGGTAGTCATAAAAATTTAAACTTTTTAAGCGTTCGAAATCAAGATCGATCGCATGTTGATGAGAAACCTCCTATAAGAGTTTCTGCTTTAAGGATGTCCCCTGTAGAACTCCCGTATGTGCCAATTTTAGTGAACGATATCTTCACTAAGGCATTATGGGATACTGGAGCCGAGAAGTCGTTTATCTCTGAAGAAACGTATAGGGAATATTTTTCTTATAAGCCAATAAAAAAATCAAATGCAAACGTTATAACAGCTCAGGGCGCCTGTTGCAACAATGCAGGAACAGTTTAATTAGAAATTCGAATCAGAGAATTCACAAAAAAATGGGATTTTCACATATTGGCAGATCTCGAATATCCATGCATTTTAGGCATCGATTTTATAAGAAACGCGAAGATTACTATGAATTTCGAGGAAAAGTCTTTAGCGATTCCGGATTCTCAAATCGAAGAATTAAAAGTTGTTGAGGAGAATGTAGAAATTGATCTTTCGAGTTCACAGCTAAATCAAAGTCAACAAATGGATTTAAAGTCGTTATTTAATAGTTTTAGGGGTCTGTTCTCCGACAGACCGGGTCTTACTCATGTATTATATCATGAAATAGATACGGGGGAGAGCCTTCCAGTGGTCTCCAGACCATACAAATATGACAGGGTTAAACAAGGTATCATTGACTATCATATACATAAGATGTTTTGAGAAGGTACCATTGTAGAAATTCAATCGGCGTACGCATCTCCTGTAGTTTTGTGTCGTAAAAAGAACGGGTTACCCCAAGACAATCTCGAGGCTTACAGATTTGAGGTGGATTCAACTTAATGCGGTAACTAAGTACCCGAGATATCCTTTGCCACTCATAGAGGATTTAATGACCAATATTCCTCACACGAAAATAATGAGTACCTTGGATCTACACTCTGGCTATTTTCAATTAGCAGTATACTCCAGGAATGTAGCCAAAATGGCTTTTGTGATGAAAAACGGCACTTATATGCATTTAAGCGCATGCTATTCGGTCTATCAGGGGCAGCACCAAATTTTCAGAAGGCCATCGATATTATATTGAAACCACTGTTAGGTATATGTGTCCAAGTGTACATGGATGACATTATCATTGCGTCTCCATCATTTGCACATCACTTGGAACATTTAAGGGAAGTATTTAGGTTGTTACAAGAAGCAGGGTTGACGTTGAACAAAGATAAGTGTAAGTTTGGATGTGAGAAACTAAAGTACTTAGGCCTCGTGATTAGTAAGGATGGGATAGCCACGGATGAATCTAAAGTTAAGGCAATACTCGAAATGAAAGCACCAAAAAATTTGAAAGAAGTATCAAAATTTCTCGGAATGGCCCAATGGTATCAAAAATTTGTTAAGGGGTACGCAGATCTCTGCGAGCCACTGTATAATTTAAAAAAGAAGGGTAGGAAATTTAATTGGTCGGAAGAGGCGCAAGCTGCTTTTGAATCGATCAAACGTGCAATTACGGAAGCACCTGTGCTAAAATTACCGGATTTTAATGTACAATTTGAGCTTTTTACAGATGCGAGTTCTATTGGGATTGGAGCGGTGCTTACGCAAAGTCAGAGACCCATAGCATATGCATCCCGCACACTTAATAAGGCGGAACGCAATTACACAGTAACCGAACGTGAGTGTTTAGCGGTGATTTGGGCTTTAAACAAGTTTCGCACCTACTTTAGATCGTTAAATGTAAAAGTAATTACAGACCATGCAGCATTAACGAAACTCACTAATGGTAAAAATTTATCAAGTCGTATGATACGATGGTCACTCAAGCTAGCCGAATTTAATGTTGAATGGGAAAATAGACCAGGTATTCAAAATGTTGTGGCAGATGTGTCGTCGCGGAACCCTGTGGAAAATTTTGAAGGTAGCAATATAACTTGTGCAGTAATCAGAGATTTGGTACTTTTGTCAAGGGAGCAATTGATAGCTGAACAAAAGCAAGACCCCGAGCTTGGTCATATATATCGCTACTTACAAAACCCTGATGACAGTTTAGTAAATGCAGGGGTCTGTGGGAACTGGTCCCAGGATTTTAAACTTATAGAGGGATTGTTATTTTATGCGAAATACGCATCCTCTCTAGGAGGATTGAGAATATATATTCCAAAATCGATGCAAGGTGCGATAATGCACGAATTTCATGATAAGCCTATGGCTGGACATCTTGGAATACGGAAAACTTACTTACGCGTGAAGGATGCATGTTATTGGCCATACATGCGTAAGGCGATACACGATTATGTTTTGACATGTGAAACGTGCCAAAAATATAACTATAAGAACGTGTTACCGGCTAGTCATTTAATACTGATTGTAACTAGTTATCCGAACGAAATAGTTTCATTAGATTTATTAGGCCCCTACCCAGCATCGAAACCCCAAAGATATCGATATATTTGTGTAATAACGGATCATTTTACGAAGTGGTTAGAAATAATACCCCTCAGAAAAGCGTCCGCAAAATTAATCGCCAATGCCCTGTTCGAAAATTATATTTTGCGATATGGAACTCCAGTTAAAATGATTAGCGACAATGGTCCCCAATTTTTATCCGAAGTTTTTGAACATTTAAGTGAGAGATTAGATATAAAGCATGTCAAAACAGTAGTGTATCGACCTCAATCAAATCGAACGGAACATGTTAATCGCGATTTACTACAAATGATTGCTTCTTTTGTAAATTATAATCATGAATCCTGGGATAGGTTTTTTAATGAATTCGCATACGCACTAAGAACGGCAGTCCATGAAACGACGGGAAAAACCCCAGCAGAATTATTTTGGGCAGAAAAATTATTACCCCATTTCAAAAACTTGTGATGGTCACAGATGGTACAGAATTTGTGGTTCAGAATATGGAAAAGGTGTTTGAGGAAGCTAGGCAAAATACAATGAAAAAGCAAGAAAAGTGGGCAAAATATTACAATAAAAGGAGACGCGAAATTAACAATAAGGTGGATGATTTAGTGTTGGTTGAAACTCACCCTATTAGTTCAGCCAGTAAAAAGGTGGTTGCGAAGTTTTGCCCTAAGTTTGAGGGTCTTTTTAGAGTTGTGAGTGTTAAAAACAATAATGTTGTAATTTGGAAGGCAGGGAAAAAAAACGACAATCAATATAGATAAGGTTTGAATTTACCATCAGAGAAAAAGTGATGAAGGTTTAGTGGAGGTAGATTCTTCAATTAGTGGTGGATCCGAGTATCAGTTGGGTAGTTTTGAGGATGGTAGATATGGGTTAGATAGGTCACAAGGTTCTAAGAGTAATGGGTCTGGTAGAAGACAAGAGGGAAAAGAAAATGGTAGAGTAGGAAATAAAAATAATCTTAGAGAGACAAAAAGGAGCGGAAACGAGTTGACTAAGGGTCGGTGCAAGAGGACTTTAACTGACTCGATATCACAGCCGAGCCAGAAAAAATTCGTGAAAACTCAGCACTCCAGAAGAGGCAAGAGGAGAACCGAATCCCCTACAGAAGTGCCGTGGAGTAAAAGAGCAAATATTCAAAGACAAGTCTACAAGCGAAGACTCCCGTCCTCCATCTCGTCGAATGTGCAATTCAAGAAGCGTTACAGAGTCGACGATCACTGCAGTAGCCAAGTTCCAGAAGGGAATCGCCAACAGAAAAGGTCCAACTTGAGGAGTTCTGAAGACGGCGGAGAAAGCTATGGGAAAGCCAGATCAAGATCACCAATAGGATCATTGGCAGGCCATGAAAGATTCACCCCATCTAGAGAAGATCAAGAAGGACGAGGTCACAACTACAACTTGAGGAGTCGCCGAGACTATAGACCAGACTGCCAGGAGCAAAGAGGGAATCAACCCAGCAGAAGGTCCACGTCATTGGAGGTGCAGATAGGAGACATTAAAGAAAGAAGAGGAGCAAAATATTAGCCAGGTTGTATTGTTTCATTTATATTTTTATACTGACAGGCAGTCTGTTGAATTTTTGCAAGAAGCAAGTCTCGTTTTGTTAATAATGTTGTCTAATGCAAAAGTCTCACTGCGTTGAGTGAAATGACCTTTTGTATATTTAAATATATTCTAAATTGTGGAAAGCATATGTATGTTTACATCTGTTTACCATAAAGGCTTGGCTAAATGTGCGAGAATTCATTGCATTGTTTGTTTATATTGAGTATTTTGAAAATTGTATATAATTGTGTATATATAAACATGTTGAAATGTATATTAGTATATATCTGGTTTTTGGGGTTCGCGGCGCAGAGAAAGGAATTTAACCATAACACTAACAGCGCTACGCGATTGGAATGGGAGTTTTATTTTTAGAAACCAGATAAAATTTGTAAAGTATTTGACAATTTAAATATGTGTAGATTCAATATTGTGTGTATAAAGTGTTCAAAAAATTTTTTTTGTACGTCCACTGATCCAGTTCTCGCTTCAGGGTGGCTGACCCTGATGTTTTGAAGATTTTGTGTAGAATATAAAAGTTATGTAACCAGGATGTGTATTTAAAATATCTAAGTTTGTGGGTTGTGTACGGCCGGGTTTTTCCCTCCAGTAGGAGGTTTTTCCTTGGTCCTCGCCCAAATGGGGTGCACCTTATATAATAAATGTAAAAGTTATAAACCTGGGAGTGATCATAAAGTTTGAGCTAGTAGTTTTTGAGTATTTCTTTAGCGTGTTGTTCTATAGAAGTTATTGCTAAACTAAAATGTAAGATATCTAGATAAGTTAGGACTTAAAATTTTCAACGTAATTTATATCGGGCCATTGAGACCCTTTTATAAATCCCGTTTTTTTTTTTGAGGGGGGCTGTGACGGGTCTATCCGCGTCAATCTTCTATTAACCCTCTTGGGTAACTTTGGGGCCAGCAATTATTCTATTTCACAGCCTCCTCGGGAAAAACACGAGATAGTGATATGCTAATGAATTCGACTATATAAAGTCTAGATTTAGTAAGAAAGTAGAAGGAGAAGGAATTGCCAAACTTGTCGTAAGTATCACATACGGATCTCTCCCGCGAGCTTAGCATGTATTAGATAGTAATTGATATTGTTAATCATTGAAATAATCAAAGGGATTATAGTTAGTATCGACCTGAAGTTAGTAAGTGTGCGTCTCCTTTGTCAATTCTGATAGTTGAGATTATTTAGTGGGAAATATTAGATTTAAAGGTTAGAATTGAATGTTAGAGTTGTGTATCAGGATTAATCTAAGGAATTGAATAATCACTCCAGGGTTTCTACTTATAGTGTAACTTGTTAATTGTATTTGTGTGTTGTTAATAAATATTTGTAATTATGGCTTTCGTTGGTGATAATATGTTTCTTTCCACACCAGGCAATCCGGGCAATGTGAACCCAGTCCAAGATAGGACTGGGCCACAATAATTTTAACAAATAATCTTAATGTTCTGTTTTGACACATGCATTAATAATATATATCGCACTGCTTAGACAATCTTCTACAGTTAACAATAAACAAAAACTATGAAACAGAAAAGAGTCTGCAGGTATATTATAAAAAGCCACTAACTCTAGTGCATTTATATGATATACTCATCAGTAATTTGAAATTAACTTTAAATACTTACTTGAGGTACAGTATCTGGAGCCCATGACAAAACAGTAATAATAATATCCAGTATGTAATAGTTTAATGAAAATCCACAAGTTCCCATGATTATCAAATCCAACAATGGCCCAATTAAAGCCTTGGCATATGGTTGTAAAATCTGAAAAATGATTTTAAGTAATAAATACTACAAATAAGCCAAAGAGAATAATAATGTATGATTTAGTCATGAATGTCTTTATATAAAATATTGTATCAGAAAAATTAGACAAAAATATGTTAAGATATCAATCTTTAAAAAACGCCCACCTTTGCATTATTGATTATAACTCGGCCCAGAAATAATCTAATATTTTCAGCCAGCATCCCATCTTCCAAACTTTGGATAATGCAATTCAACCAAGGTGGAACAACTTCAGTCTATTCAAAAATTACAAAATACACACATTACTGCATATCCTTATTGATACTTTTGTAAAAAGAATTAACAAATTCTCACAGTCAAAGTTTGTACATTATATTTAAAAAAAAATTATTTCAAAACATTTTAATTTAGTAGTCTTCTTAAAGGTTATCCTATACTTACTTGCTCATCAGGTATCAAACCTTCCGTTTTCATGTGTTGCAAAAGGCAACACAATGCTTCCATTGAATCATGTTTGTTCAGTTCATCATCATCCAATTCCATAAAGCCTCCTTCGTATTTTTGCTGCATACAAAGAAATCTTCCTTAAATTTTTTTAAGAATAGTACAATTTTATTTCTAAAATTGATATAAGGTTACTGATATCATAAGGGAGAAGTAGTTTAAAATATATACATGTAAGGATAATTAAATTAGATCTAAAACAAAATCTCCTATTTACCATTAAACTTTTATTTTCCAAATCATAGTCAAGTCTTAACACTTAATAATTTCTCAGAAAAGATATCCTAAACATAAAAATCCCCATATTCTAAACATAGCAATTCCATTCCATTTAATTTTATGACATGTGTAGGATGCCTGCTTCACTTTCAAATCCAAAACATAAACTAAAAAGTGTCTTAGCAGTTCTGGAAATAAATGTATATATATATATATATATATATATATATAATATACAACCCAATTAGTATTTTCAAAATCTAATCGGATTACTAGACTTGGTGTTGATTTTCTCTCAGCAATGGACTGCTCACTGAATAAACTGTTTTTTTACAAAAGTTCTTGATGCTGTTAAACATCACATATATTTACTGTATATAAGTAATCCAATAAAATTTTATTCAAACTGTAATTATTATTCATGGTTTTTAAGCCACACAACATTATTTTTTAAAACACACACACAAATGTGACAAAAAATTTAAATCTTAATTAATTTAATCATAAAGATTGGAGATTAACTATTCAGAAGAATGATTAACACAATATTCAATAAAGTATTGATTAAAAGATGTCAACTTTTAACGAGATGTTATTTTAAAGAGCTTTGGTTATATATAAAGAAGCTATTTTTAAAAAAAGTTTTATATTTTATGTAATTTTAAAGATTTAAAAATTTGAAATTCCATATTTTTTTTAATGAGTTAAATGGTTTTCAGCTAAGTAAATCTTTTGCCACTTCCGATTCCAATTTTTTTATAAAAATACAAAAATTTGAAATTTTATATTTAATAAGTGAACTTAATAAAGATATTTATTCAAAAAATAATTTTCTTACTTCAATAAATAAATTTTGGCGTTTCACTTTTGAAATGTCTGTAGAATTTTTATTTTGATGAGAAAAGACCTAAAAGTAGAAATATTGAAAATTAAAAGCAATAAAATTGCTACAAAATTATTTCTGAAATATTTTATTCAAACAAATCATAAAATATAATTTTCTTCATTAAATATAACAAGCAAAGAAAATAACATAAAAAAACTAATAATTATAAAAATAAATATGCTAAAAAAATCTAGGGCCAGAAAACTTTATTTTTTAAACTTTTTAACTATTTGAACAGCATAACAGTAGAGTGTTACTAATAACCATTTAATTACAAACTATTGACATGCTCTCACTATCTTTAATATAAGCTATATAAAATATAAAAGTTAGTCTAAAAATTTAACATATCAATAAATACAAAAAATACGTAACATACAATTTAAATATTTCTAAAGAAAATTTCAAATGCTTACTAAAAATTACTTGAAGTGTGTTACAATTTTTAATATTTCAAAGAATCAGTCATACTACATAGGTCCCATTAAAAAATATAAATGTATAACACATCGCTCAATAAGTCCCGGCGTAACTAATAAAACAACAACTTCTAGGCAAAATTGAACTTTATTTATCAAGATACTCCCCTTCAAGAATGATACAATCAGCCCAACACTCTTCAAATTTTTTAAAGGATTTGTTTGGATTCGTAAAAGGATTTGCTTTTGCTATCAAAAAAGGCTTCGTCTAACTTCAGCAATCACTTCTTCATTTGAGCCAAACCTCTTTCCCTGTAGCATTCTTTTAAGGTCTGCAAAAGCCAGTAGTCCCTGGAGCAAAATCTGGACTGTATGGTGAGTGGGAAAGTAATTCAAAGCACATTGTTTTGCTTGAACAGTGTTTTTCTCCATCACAAAGCAATGTCAACACACAAAATTCTTTTTCATCCATAGTTTCTAAGCAAACAAAAGTTGCTTCACTAAAATCTCTGTAACTTTTCAACCAAACAAGATATTATCACGAAATTTTGACACATGCCATTTGAAAGTTAGTACTACTAGGTTAGACTAAAGAAAATTAGAAGGTAGTACCATCTATATCATGCTTGTCTAAAGTGCAGCCCAAAGGCTTTTAAAATGCATCCCAAACCCAAATTATGAAAATATTCCAATTTACACATTTTTATTTAAAAAAATAAATGTATGCACAAAATATGCTGCATTTATTTTTTTAAATAAAAATGTAAATAAAAATTTAATTGAAGAATTTGAAAGAAAATTTCAAAATTTTCATAAAAACGATGAGAATTTCAATATATTTTCTACCCCATTTTCTCTAGAAATAAATAAATTACCTTCAAATCTTCAAATGGAATGTATTGAACTGCAAAGTGAGATTCAACTGAAAGAAAAATTTGGGAATGTTTCTATACTGGAGTTTATAATGATTACCTACACCGTGCGATAAATATCCACATTTTCACACTCATGCTTTATTAATATCTTCAGCTTTTCGCAGTACTTATATTTGTGAACAGTTATTTTCCAAGAATGAAGCATACAAAAAACAAGAAAAGGACAAAGATCACTGACAAACATCTTGAAATGCATTAAGAATATCAACTTGATCTATTGAATCTGATATCGACTTGCTTGTGTGTTCAACACAAACGCAAATTCATTCATTTTTCCATCTTTATGAAATCCAAACTAAATGAAACTAAACTTTTTCAAATTTAAAATATAAGTGTGTGTGTACCTATTTATGACTAATTCAAATTTTTAAAAATATAATAAAAATAAGTTGATTCATTTTAATAAAACTAAATAGAGTTAATTTTTATTTCAATTTGTTAAAAAAAAATATTGTGTGCGCGGCCCAGAAAAAAAATTACTTTTTGCAATGCGGCCCACAAACGGTAATAGTTTAGACACCCATAATCTATATGTTAGGCCCGGGACTTATTTAGTGATGTGCTATATATATAACAATTAGTTCAACTGAATTAAAAATATTCAATAACAAATAACTGTTTTATATAAAAATATTCAATGAAATTACAATAAATAAATATTTCACAAACATTACTTCAATATATATATATATATATATATATTAGGGTTTGCAATCCCATGTCATATTTTCAATCCCAGGATTAGGATTGGACTATTTATTAAAGATACTTACATATTAGCATAGTTGAAAAATTGCATAACAAAACTGAAAACATAATTAAAAATTGATTTAATATTATAAATAAAAAAATTAATTCATCATAAAAAACAAATAAAAATAGTACATAATGAAATTTAAAAAAAGAATTTTTTTCATTTCTTGAGTTTCTGTAAATAAGCTTATAAAAAAACAGCTTTTTCAGTGTTTCAAAGTTGAAATGGCTTCTTATTTTTATTACAAATTGTCCTGTCATATAAAATGCATGTTCGAATTCTTTACTAGAAGGTATTAAATAGGAGAAAGTTCTTTTCAGGTAGTCACCACATCTCCCCCCATTTTAAAAAAAAGACATTTCTTTTTGAATTTGTGATGACAGTGACTCAAATCTAATAAACTGCATTGATACATCTACCTATTTGATAACTTCATTTAGTTCTTCTGCTACAGTTAATGGTTTTTGTATATAAATTGATCCAGAATGTGAATCAATTTCAAGGATTATCTCATTTGAAAGTGAATATCCAGTTGCATGAGCTGTTAATAATGCAATGGGATTTGAAGAGTTTTAAGTCTTCCAAGCAGGTCCGCTATTAATTAACGACTTTTAATTGAAGAAGGAACAGTGACAAAATCTATTCTAGTGATGTTGCTTATATTATTGTGTAAGCATTCTAAAGCATTATCATATTGTGTAAGCATATGAAAATTCTATGTACATATTTCATAAACAGAATTAAATTCTTAGAAAATTTTTATGAGAAAATTTTTTTTAAATATAACTTAAACAAAAATTAAATCTCGGAATAAGTTATTTTAATCCCGGGATTTCGGGATTGGACAAAACATAGGGATCCAGGATCCAGGGGCTTAGGAATTCCAGGATACCGGGGCTGAAAACTCTCTACTAGATATCTCCCAAAAATTCTAAATGAATCTGTCCAAGTTACCCAAGTTGACACCGGACATCCTGAGGGTTGGAGTAATGTCCATTTTCTGACCCCGCTTGCGATGGAGAGAAATTTATAGAAGAAAATAAGAGAAAACATATGAAATTTCACAATTTACATACACACCCGCCTCAGACCCTTCAAGGTTCAACATGTAAGAAAACTAAAATTAACCGTATACAGTACAAAAAAGTAAATAAGATATATTAAATGTAATACCAGATTCACAATACTTTGAGAAAAATTTCAAAATATAATTCAGACAAAAATTAACTCCCGGGATTAGTTATTTTAATCCCGATATTTGAAAAAACCACCAGGATCCCGGGGCTGCAACTCCTAATATATATATCACATTTGGAAAATTCATTGAATGATCCACATTAAATAGAAGTAAAATAATAATTGTTATTAAACATCCAAGAGATAAAACTTAGATGTACATACTGGCTCATTAGTTGAAAACACAAACTTGCTAACATCTTCAGCTAAACTACTAAGACCTAAATTTTCAGAGCCAAACAGATTCAGAGAAGATGGTACATCTGATAAGTCAGCATTTTCCTCCATCTGGTTTTCATTTCGAATGTTATGTCGAATAACAATAATTTTTTTCTTCCGAGATGAAGATGGCTATAGGGAAATGAAAACATAAATCATTTAACAGTCATAAACAATAGTTAGTATTGTTAAAAAATCTACAAAAAAAAATTATAATTATTACACTACTGGCCATTAAATTTGCTACACCAGGAAGAAATGGAGATAACAAAATGATATTGATTGGACAAATGTAGTATAAAACTGAAAATAACAAGTGATTAAATTTTCAAGAAGTTTGGGTGCATAGATCCTGAGAAATCAGTACCCAGAACAACCACATCTGGCAGGAATAACAGCATTTATACATCTGAGCATTGAGTCAAACAGAGATTGCATGTCATGTACAGGTACAGATGCTGATGCAGCTTCAACACAATACCACAGTTCATCAACTGTAGTGACTGGCGTAGGGTAATGAGCCAGTCAATTGGCAACCATGGACCAGACGTTTTCTATTGGCAAGAGATCTGGTGAACATGTAGGCCAGGGCAACAGCCAAACATTTTCTGTATCAAGGAAGGTCCGTACAATATGAGCAACATGCATTTGTGCATTATCCTGCTGAAATGTAGGGTTTCACAGGGTTCGAATAAAAGATAGAGCCACTGGTCGTAATACACCAGAAATGTAATGTGCACTGTTCAAAGGGCCGTCAATGCAAACAAGAGGTGACTGAGATGTGTATCCAATAGCACCCTATACCAACACACCAGGTGATGGGCCAATATGATGTTGACAAATGCACGATGCCAATGTACATTCACCCAAATGCAGCAAAACATGGATGCGACCATCTTGATGCTGAAAATGGAACCTGGATTCATCTGAAAAAATGACATCTCCCTATTCCAGCACACAGATTTGTCATTAATCACACCACTGAAGACACTCTTGTCTGTGATTCAGCATCAAGAGTAGCCACAGCCATGGTTTCCGAGTTGAGAGTCCATGCTGCTGTAAAGTCATCGAGAACTGTTCATGCAAACACTTGTGTAACAAACGACCCCAATTCTTGACTAAGGGCTCGTGACATGGCTGAACGATACAGTAAAGTCATGTGGATGACATGCTTGTCTTCTTGGCTGATAGTGATAGGGGGCCATTGAGATCCAGCACAGTGTTCTGTATTACCATCCTGAACCCATCAATACTTTATTCTGCTAACAGTCATTGGATCTCGGCCCACACAAGCAGCAATACTGCGATACAATAAACCTTGATCCTGGTACACATTTCTGATTCTTACATGAGGCATCACAACTTTTCACCAGGCAACAATGTTCAAATACAATTTGTGTATGAGAAACTGGTTGAACAATTTCTTTATTTAAACACATTGTAGGTATCGCTATTGACACCTGCTTTGTCTGAATGCACAGAAAAGCTAATCGTTTGCATATCATAGCACCTTTTTCTTGTCATTTAAATTTTGCATCTGTAGCATGTTGCCTTCATGGAGTAGCAATTTTAATGACTGATAGAGTACATAGAAAGAAATATAAATTATCATATAATTGATGAATAAAACAAAATTAAGCTGAGAATACTTAATATGAACAGTATCTAGATACACTGATGAAAAAATTTATAAAAATTGACAAATAATTGCAATCAAAAATAAATATCATATTTGATAAAATAAATACAAACAATGTGTAAAAAAATGTACTAATGCAAAACTTTGAATTAAGAATTAAAAGTAAGAATATTTGCTTACATCAATCTCCATTTCAAATTCTACTTTTATTTCAGCATCAACAATTCTTTCCCAAATTCGTTCATTCTGAAAATAACTACCTTATTAAAATTTCAACCATAGCGATTCTTAACTAAAAAACATTTTAATCAATAGAACAGTTTTGTTCAGGAAGTATTTTATTCAATACAAGTAATATTTTTAAAAAATCAATTACAAATGTGATAAATATAAAAAAATAACAGTAATAAATACATATTTTTCAAATTGATTCATAACAAATTTGAAATTAGTGACTGAAAATAATTTAAATTAAAAAAATAAATTATTTGCTTATAATAATGTAAAATATTATTTTTAAAACCATTAAAATATATTCTGAAATTTTGTCCACACTCTATTTAATATTTAAAAAATTTTGCATCAAAATTAAATCAAGGAGACTTTTTTTTAATTTAAATTTTAAAGGTTATAATGCATATCTGAAATAAGGATGTATTTTCAAATTTATTTGCACATGTGGTATAAATTTACATACAACAGTACTAATACAAATATAAAATACATTGGTTTCCAAAAGTTAAGCACATGACAATAAAATCAACAAAAATGAGAAAGTAAAAGTTAATAAAAAAAATGTCCATGAAGGTAATAAATGTTCTTATTCATTAAATAAAACAAAAATGATGTAAAATAATAAAGAAAAATATTTAACTTTTATAAGTTGCACAAAGATAACAAAAGAATATTTAAGGTTCATACATTATATGATTGTATCCCATGTAGATCTTTATTGAAATAATGATCTACATATGAAATTTACAAATGAAATAGGTATGTAATCGATGACCCTCCCACAAACTTTACAATGGTTGGTCAAATTTTCAATGAAGTGATCTACTATCATAAATACTAACACACACACACACTACAATGGCTACTTAAAAGTGATAAAGAATTAATAATAAGAGCCAGGCAACAAAAAATAAATTAAATTAATATCGGACTGGAAAAGAAAATAGGAAGGACATCCCAAATACCAAGGTCCAATCTACAGTCCTTGCACACAGAAATATAAACAAAATTTCCAGACAGAAAAAAATGTATATAGTAACTAATCTTTCACACATAGTGGAAAAAATATGATTTACAACCTTGAATTCAGTTGTAGAATGTTTTTGTTACAGTAAAATAATATGGAAGGATTCAAGTTCAGGTTCCTTCTTTATGAGATTGCAACTAATGTACCTTTAGCAGACTTGGCTATGGAATTAAAGAAATTCAATAACGTTGAGATAATGGCAATCCACATTTTATTCAGAAAAAACAGGAATTTTCTCCAGTACTAGAAACTATTTTAGGTACTAGTATACCAGAATATGTGAAACCATAAATCACCATGTGTTCCACTTTTTATACATAAACCTTGACAGTGCAGTGAGTGTTTTAATTTCTACTATCCTACCAAAATTTTGTCAAAAAACAAACTATGAGAAAATTGTGAAATAACCCATGCAGGACAATGTATATATTCTTTAAATTCTACAAACTGTAAGTAAGTTTACCCACAAATTCTGAAAGCTGTTCTGTGTACATTAAAGAAAAACAAATATTAGAATTTCAATCTAAGCAACATTTAACTTTGGGAAAGATAAGGTTTCGTGACATCAATTCTGAGTTTTCTATGGTTAAAAAGTTACTGGGACCAAATATGTATAATCTGTTGGGGAAAAAAATGCACATGATGTCATAGCCTTTGCAAGAAATGTTGGAGAAGCAAACAATAATTATTTAAAATATTCAAAAATCCTTAGACATAACATTTACCCATCCATGTAATACTTTAGAAATCAGAAAAGACAGTTATTCATTTAATAGGAAAAAGGAAACATCGTCAATGTTGAAAAGTTCCATCAAACCAACATTTAATAGTATAGACATAAAATGAAAGGATATAGATACAACTGTCTCTTTGTAAATAAGTTCCTCAAATTATTATCTTTTTCTAAATGGAAAATTTTCCAAGTTAATATTTGTTTTTTCTTAGACCTCAAAGGTAGATTTTTTTTTTTTGAGTTTATATTTCTTAAGAATCGATTTTCATAAAAAGCGTTAACAAAAAGCGTTACGCGTGCTTCCGCACATGTGCTAAATCTTTGTCCGAAGAAAGAAGGAAGAGTTTCTACTTTTTCTTCATTTTTAAAATTGCAATCGTTCTTTTCTTACCAAAATCAGACAAAAAATAATTACAGAATCGGAAAGATCCTTTTTATCGCCACAATACAGTATAGTTTTTTTTACAAAATAACGATACTTTCCTTTTTTATGATTTTTTCTAAAATAAGACAATATTAATGCTGTTTCATGAAAAGAATTTTTCAATCATTCTGTAGGGACATGTTATCATTGTAATAAATTTATACTCTATATCAGTGATGGCGAACCTATGACCCATGGGTCAGCCACTGACCCACGCAAGCTTTTTAACTGATCCACGATTGCTAGGAAACCACTTGTTTGCTTACACGGGTTTATTTAGATTTTCTAACTTGTGTAGATTATTTATATTCTATTTGTAATTTTTCAAGTCCTGTATTGACACAAAATCAATTTAAAGGCTGTCTATAACTTTTAGTTTGATCATTATAGTTCCAAAGTTATGAAAATGACAACAAATGTATATGAAGATATGTAGTATTTGAAATAAAGCAGAAAGTGTTTACAAAATATCAAATAAAGTGTATAATTTTACTCACATTTGGTTCATTGAAACAAATCTACTAACAAAAGCAAATAATCATATGCAAAGCACTTTCTTTGGATGAAATGCACTTTTGGGAGGTTATGTTCAGTTATGTTTGTAGAAAGAGACTTCCATAGCACTTGTATAGTCTCCTCACTGATTCACCCTGTGAGATGTCAATCAGGGTAATGCACATGTCTCTTATTCTCTATAATAGCAATTTTTGGCTAGCAATTTAAAGCGCATGCCCCAGTCAGTACCAGTGTTCAACTTACATTTCGAACGTATTTAAAAGTAATGTGTAATATGTATGTATGTATATATTAGGTATGTTAATACAAAATTTCTTCTCAAATTATTGTATTCTAAATATAAATATTTTTAATTGTAGCCCGTACTATGTCGGTGGTTAAAAAATTAAAAACAAGCCGTACAAGTTCCAGGCCATATCAAGCTGAAAGGTTTGATAAATATGGGGGGAATAAAAGGAATAAAACGGTTACATGTATAATTTGTACTGAAAAAATGACTCCACGTACATATAATGTAAAAAGGCATTTTGAAATGTTGCATTTAAATCTTGGCATGTCGACAGATGACGATAGAAAAACTTGTTCCTTACAAAAGAAAAAAAATATAGAATTTTTCTGAAAGCAGTGTTTAAAAAAGTATTTTGGTTCCAAAATTAACATTACAGCAGCTAGCTTCTAAGTTGCCCTTTGCACATTGATCGCAACGAAAAACCTCTTTCAGCAGAAGGATTTGTAAAAAAAAAAAACGTTTTTAGAATGTAGTCCTACATTGTTTGCTGATTTTAAAGAAAAATGCTTCATTATAAAGCGTATAAATGAGTTACCTATTAGTCGCAATATACTTAAAGATCAAGTAATAGAATTGGAAAAAAATATTTTTGTGTGTAAATACATAACGCCTTAAATTATACAGAAATGTATTCAATTGCTTTAGATGAGATTAATAATATAAATGGCTATGCACAATTTGCAATTTTTGCTCGGTATAAGTTTGGAAACATAAGGAATGGAGAGTTTGTTTTTTAATGAAACTAATAACGTAGAAAGGAAAGTGTACCAGTCTTGATATTTTTACAGAATTTGATATTGTATATAAATAAGTAGATACTGACTTTCAGAAAATAGTTTCTGTAACAACAGATGGTGCACCTAGTATGGTAAGGGAAAACATTGGATTTATTCAGCGTCTTAAGCAAAATATTTCAAATTTTCTGATTGAATTTCATTATATAATACTCCAGCAAATTTTATGTGTGAAGCATAATTTAAAAACATTTTCCATTGTACTGTCAGTTGTTATAAAAATAATTAACTTTATAAACGTAAGAGCTCTTGAAAAAAGGAAATTCGTATAATTCTTAGAGGAAATTGAATGCCAATATTCAGGAATTCTGACATACAATAACGTGCTATGGCTTACTTTCGGTGAAGTCCTTCGTCGCTTTATAGAAGAAATTAAGATCTTTTTTAATTGAAAAAGACAATAGTAATGGTGAATTATCCAATATACTTTAATCAACTGATTAAATGCTTTTATGAGACGCTCAGAATTTTAATGAACTGAATAAAAAAATGGACTAATTGTTTTAACAATTATTGAAAATATTAAAATATTTATGACAAAACTTGACATCTCTTTACTAAGGATTTGGAAATGAAAATCATGAAATATTTTCCTTAATTACAAAAACATTTTCAAAACACAATTTTCGAAAATTCCTTTGACATTTAAGAAAATGCAATTAAAAAATATGTAATGATTGAGGTGGAAATAAAACAAGGTTTTGAAGAGAGATTCAATGAATTTAACAGTTTGGAAAATATATTTCACTTTATTTTATATCTATACAAAATAGAATTTGAAGCAATGGTGTTAACCGAATTTATGTAGCTAGGTATCGATAATTTAGAAATGGAATTAGTTGAACTTCAAAGCAGCGTAGTGTGTAAAACAAATTTGAAGATTTTATTTTTGAAGTAGAAGGAGAAAAATTGCGTGAAAAAATCTTGCAGATACTATTGATCCCACAGTAAAAATTGAAAATATTGTATTATACGCATGGGATTTCTTACCGAATAATTTTATGCCAATCAAAAAACTGGTTCATATGTATGCTCTTTCAACGATGTTTGGGTACACGTATTCGTGTGAAAAATGGGTTTCTTCAATAAATTTTGTAAAATCTTCTAATAGAAATAGACTTGACAGGGAATTAACTGCGAAATGCGTTAAGCCAATGGTATTCAAGCCGTGTTCCGCGAAAACTTAGGGTTCCCCGAAACACGGAAAAGGGGTTCCGCGAGTTAAAAAATGGAAAGGAAAATTTTAGTTGTGTATGCAAAATAGATTCATGTTCTCTATTAAGTTTGTTAAGTACCCGAAGGACTATCGAGCTTAGCGGAATAAGATACATAACGGGAGTGAGAGTGAGAGAATATTAACGTCGCACTGATTAGCAACACGAGGGCTTTTGGCGACGGTCCGCGTAATTTTGAACCATGGTCAAGTGATGCAGACGACACCTGAGCTGGCACCCCCCTCTCCTAACTACAACACCACACCAACGGGAGAACGTTTGAGCTCTCGACAGATTTAACATGCATCGCTCCCCTACACGGCGGATCTTTAGTGGTACTAGGATCGAACTCATGACACGCTAGCCATGATCCGATGCCTAGACCACTCAGCCACCGCGGCCACAAGATACGTAACGGAACTGCATGACAATATATAGATTCGTACTTATTCGTATTCATGGGGGAGGGGGGGCGTCTACTTAAGTAAAACTCCTTTGCCATAACTTTGAACACAACTATACTGTGTTCTGGTCATCTAAATACAGTAGTTATTAGATATTTTGTTTATTTCAAGTGTACACGTTTTTCCTTAAGTGCAATATTTAATTCTTCTAAATATAGGCTAGTTTATTTGTATTCTGCTACAGTCTTAAGGGTGATCAAAATAACGCCAAATAAGCTACAGATGGAATGTAGATATTCAAGATGGCCGCCTCGCGAAGTATGAAGAATAAAAAAATCTTACTGAAACTTGAGGAAACAACTGAGAACTGTAATATTACAACAATTTAAAATGATTTAAAAAGAGGAATAAAAAGAAATTCCCTTTATTTTCCAAGCAAAACGGTGCAGAAAAGTAAAGAGGGAAATTGAATGTGAAGAATTTCAAAATGATTGTAGAAAAAGAAATTAAAATATGCGAAAGCAGTAAAAAATTAAAAATAAATAAAACAATCAAGTGAGGATGAGAGAAGAATTAAATACTAAAAAAGCGACTTCATTATGGGAAGTGAAAAAAATTAGGAAATTATTATTAAAAATAAATCTGTAGAAATTAGGTATTTACTACCATTAAAAAAAAGAATTCTCTGCCTGATAGAGGTGGAATTCACCACGCAATTATTACTTTTTTAAGAAAATTTGTTGAGTCTTTACCAGGTTTATCACATTTCCCATTGGGTGAAATCAGTAAAATTTTAACTAAGGTACCAAAAAAGAAATTCAATACCTTAAAAAAATGAAATTGACCGAAAGAACTAAGACTAGATTTTAGTATATTACTATTTCGAGTATGCCGTGGAACATTAAAAGCTTGAAGAATTGAAATTACTTCTGATTGTGCGGACTTAAATAGTTGTTCCTTTTTAATTAGATAAAGTTAACGGCATATGCATCCTTCAATAGCTCAATTACTTTTATATAAAAATATGTTGGTGAAATATAATAAATTATACCACTACTGAGATACATCAAAAACTTTTTTTTTCATTTAAAACTGTCTGAAAATAACTAAAAACAAGTTCAAACTCACTAATACTGTACAATAGCAAATCGATTATATCATTAAATCCTTTCTGAGTAAAAACGGTAGAATCTGACGTTTTTATTTTATTAATATAGCTTTTTTTCTTAGGAAACAGTCGTCGCTTTGGAAGCTCACGCTTTTATTGTATCCATTAACTTTTACCCCATCTTTAAAGACCATCCTCATTTACGATGCTGACTCATCGCTTTACTGTCTTTAAAAACCGTCCTCATTTAGGATGCTGACTCACAGATTTACCCTATCTTTGAAGACCGTCCTCATTTAGGATGCTGACTTACAGCTTTACCTTGTGTTTGGAGAGCGCATTTAATAGGAAGCTGTCTCATAGCATTACCCTGTCTTGGAAACTGTTCTCGCTTGTGAAGTTTACGTTTATATTGTATCCGTATACCTTAGCCCTGTCTTTGGACACCATCATTCATTATAGGTACTGACGCACATCTTTACCCTGTCTTAGGAAACTGTTCTTGCTCAGGATACTGACACATAACTTCATTTTGTCTGCAGACACCGTCTTCATTTTAGAAAGCTGACGTATTTATTGCGTCTACAAAGCATTACTCTGCTTCCACCCGCCATTTTCGCATAAGAGAGAGAGAGAAGCTGACGTTTTTATTGCATTAAAATCGCTTTACTTTTTCTTTAGGATATCGTTTGCAAATGCATTACTGAATTATTTTTTGTTCATTTTATTAATAAAAATATGCTCGTATTACCTTTCAGTAAATAAATTGTTGTGATTCACGGCAGTAACCACGTTTGATAAAAAAAATCTTAGCTTTAATGTCTTATAACTATCTATTTTTTTAAAAGTTTTAATTTTAAATCACTTTTAAATAATAATTTACCCCAATTATTAATTCTTTATTTATAGCAAATATATATCTTGCCAAAAATAACATCGTTAAAATATATCTGGAGTAAATTTGCAACAGTAAATTTGTTCCTTTCAATTTTAAAAGAATCTTAAATATTGCTAAAAAAAGTTATTAATCCCAGAAATTTTCATTTTTGACTCTTCTGAATAATTTGATAAAATATGGAATATGACTGCAGACAACTTTAACAGTGCTAGACTTTTCCATTTTATCAACAACAAAAAAAATGCAGGCATATATATATATATATATATATATAACTATCTGTCATAAAATATGCAAAGGAAGGTGGCACTTGTATGTATATATTATATACTAATAAATAATACTTCACAATATACACTCATGGACAAAAAATTAGCGCACCAAGAAATAATTGCGGAATCGTAACGAAACTTGGCATGAAGGTACGTGCCGGGCAAATATGCAAATGATTAGAAAAGCAGTGTGATTGCACATTACGTATAGAAGGTAGAAGACGTTTAACGTCTTTCTCTGTTGAGTATAAAACAGGTAACCAAAGCTTGTATGAGTGTGCTGAATCGCTTTCAAAGGAAGCGCTGAGGTAGACATGCCATTACGCCATTTTCGAAGACAATATGAGCAGCTGTCGCAGTTTGAGAGGGGAAGAATCATCGGCATAATGGAAGCTGGGTGGTCAGCTAGGCGAGTAGCTTGCCAATTACGCCGCTCTGATTGTGTTGTGAGGAGGCGTTGGGACCAGTGAATCCGAGAGATGTCATTTACAAGAAGACCAGGCTCAGGATGCCCTCAACAGACCAGTCGTCGAGAAGACCGCACATCGTAAGAAATGCGGAATGGAACAGCACATACGGCCAACTGCTTCATTGGCCACCATCGAGGCACAGGTAGCACTTTAACTAGGGGTCCCTGCGTCTTCTCGAACCATACGAAGACGCCTGGCTGAAGGAAATTTGGCATCGCTGCGCCCATTACGTGTGCTGCCCTTGGCGCCCACCCACCGACGCCTCTGTTTGGAGTTGTGACGCACAAGAGGAAAATGGACTGCACCGGAATGGAACCAGGTCAACTTTAGCAATGAATCCAGATTCAATCTCAACAGTGATTACAATCGTGTTCGTGTGTGGAGACCCAGTGGTTAATCCCTCAATCCTGCATTTGCTTTACAGTGACACACCGCTCCCACCACTGGTGTTATGGCATGGGGTGCCATTGCCTACAATACATGATCTCGCCTAGTATTGATCCGTGGCGCAATGACAGCCCAGTGGTATGTCCATGAAATCCTGCAATCACATTTGTTGCCAATCATGCAACGGCTCCCAGGAGCCATTTTTCAACAAGACAATGCTCGGCCTCACACGGCAAGAGACTCTCTCCGCACTGTTACTACCCTTCCTTGGCCTGCCTGATCCCCAGATGTCTCCAATCGAGCATATCTAGGATCATTTGGGATGGCAAGTTGGGCATCCCACGAGTTTGAACAAACTGGAGGTAAGGTTTCAGCAAATATGGAACGAAATGTCTCAAGACGTGAATGCCGGATTGTATCGCATCATGCATTCACGCTAGAGGGGGTTCAACAGGGTATTTAACCTACGTTCTTTTGCCTTTTTCTCTGAAATAAATGATCCTTTTCCTTTGATTTTCTAATCATCTACTTACATCAAAGTAGTCATTACGTATGTAAAATGTTGTTTCATTTTGACGACTCTTTCTTTGTGTGCTAATTTTTTTGTCCATGAGTGTATATAGTATGTAATTTTCGTTACTCCTTGTTCATTCAAACACTCATTGTCATTTGCACCAAACACTTAAGAGCTTTTAGCCCTATTAAATAATTTTAAATCGTTAAACCTCGTTTATTTTTACTTGTTAAGCCAATTGAATTTAAAGATGTTTAGCTCTAAAAATACTCAGTTATAAAGTTTTAAACTTAACTGTGATGCAAATGACATTAGTGACCCACGAGCTAATACTAAGAAAAATATGAACAAAATTTGACCCATGACTCAAAAAAGGTTTGCCATCCCTGCTCTATACTAAAAAAGTCTGTACTTTGGTCTTTTAGAATCAGTAATTTAAAAAACAAAATGCCAAAAACTTTTTATTTTACAATTTTTCAAAAAATTCTCATAATTCTAATTAAACATTTTATAGCTTTTTCATTTATAAAAATAAGCACATGAAACTTTTTTTTTAAATATTTTTTTTGTAATGGAATTGTAGAGGCATTAAAAATAAATCAATCTGGTTCTCTATCTTTTTACTTTCTCAGATTTGGATTTTATAAAACCTTCCTTAAAAATTCAAGGATATATTTAATTTCCTTTGAAAGATTATCATTAGAATAAACAGAAAAGACAGAGTAGGAAGCAGATTAATGATTGTAGTACCCATCTCTATCCAACAAATACCACTTTTAAAAATCTAATGAAAAATGTAGAAATTTTTATAGTAAAAATGGACTTAAGTAATTTTCTCATGTTAAATAATAAATAATAATTCCCCACATAGATTAAATATTTTTCTTAGATTAGATCCTCTCTGGAATCTCCAACATGTCATGACATTCATTTTTGGAGATTTTAATCTCCATCATCCAATAAGAGGATCAAATTGCTTTTCTAACACATCACTGGGTTAGTCTTGGACCTAACATATAGGTGATGCTGCCTTCTAACTTTCTTTACTCTGACCTAGTAGTACTAAGTAGTTTAACTTTCAAACGGCATGTGTCACAATTTTGTGATCTTTTTTAGTTGAAAAGTTACAGAGATTTTAGTGAAGCAACTTTTGTTTGTTTAGAAACTATGGATGAAAAAGAATTTCCTGTGTTAGTGATGGAGAAAAACACTGTTCAAGCAAAACAATGCAATTCAAATTACTTTCCCACCCACCATACAGTCCAGATCTTGCCCCCAGGGACTACTGGGTTCTTGCAAACCTTAAAAGAATGCTACAGGGAAAGTGGTTTGGCTCATATGAAGAAGTTATTGCCAAAGTTGAAGCCTTTTTTTAGAATAAAGACAAATCGTTCTATGAAAAAGGTATTAAAAATTTTGAATCGCGCTGGGCTGAATGTATCATTTTTGAAAGGAAGTATCTTGATAAATGAAGTTCAACTTAGCCTAAAAGTTGTTGTTTTATTAATTAGGCCCTTGACTTATTGATTGATCTGTTAGTAGAGATTTTGTGGAATGGATAAATGACTCAAATTTTATTTCTCAACATAATTGTATGTATTTATAGAAGTGTAATGGACAAAATTTTGGTCATTGATCTGACTGTCTGTTCATCAATTGTTTTAAGTTTCCATTTGGGTTTTAGATAGCTAGATGTCAATCTAACAGAGTGAAGAAAAAACCTATTAATCTTATCAGTTATTCAGTGTGTATTATCAGCACTCCCCAAAATTATTCTATTCTATCTCTAAAAGTTATTCATAGGTTAGCCTCCAGCAATTTCACACAATCTCATTTTCACAATCAGTTGGTTTACTCTGTATTCCTGGACATTTAAAAATTTCTTAGAATGAACAGGTGGACAACCTCACAAGCTCAGTAATTAAATCAAATTTTTACATTGACTATGTTGTCCCAGAAGACATCATAAGTTATATCTCCCAAAATGGAATGAAATGTTTAGAAATACAGTGTGTTCCAAAAATAACAATTAATTTACATGAAAACACTAATGTATTGATTTCTTTCACAGGTGTTTGAAGAAATGCTCTCCTTAGAAGAAAGAATAGCCATCATTTCCTGGAAAACAGGCTGCAAAACATATGGAAGAGGTGTGTCAGCTCTACCAGCAAAAAAATGGAAAATAGCCCCTAACAAGGACAATATCAGGCTATTTGTGAACAAATTCAGATGAACCAGTAGTGTGATGTATGAAAAACGTTTAGGAAGATCACCAATATCTGACAATACCGTCAAAAGACTTTACCTGAATTTGTTCACAAGAAGCCTGGTATTGGCTCTGGTTGGGGGCTGTTTTCCAACTGACAGCTGACACACCTTTTCATATGTTTTACCACCCAGTTTCCAGGAAATGATGGCTATTCCTTCCTCTGAGGAGAGCAAACACCTGAGAAAGAAAACAATACATTAGTGTTTTCATGGAAATTGATCTTTATTTTTGGAACACCTTGTATTAAAAAATATTCTGATGATAAATATAGCATCCAATTGGACTAAAAACAGAAGAGAGAAGGTACTAGGTATTTGCATCATCTGCAAAATGATCATAACTCTAGGGCTTCTACACAAATTTAATTCAGAAAATGTGATCCAATATATAACACCTGTAACCATATAAATGACTAGGAGCATATTCTTTTAACCTGCAATAAAAATGCCTCTCATAGAAATCATCTCTGAAACATATCCACTAAATACCCATGTAGCAATATTACTTTCAAATTATTATTGGACAGTACAGTGATTCATAAACAAGTATATTCAGAATTTTTCTGTAAATGAAATATGTTGACAATTAACAAATGAGAATAATTTTCAAGGAGATATTAGCCTTTGTTGCTCATCTCACCAAAAAAAAAAAGACACACATTAACCTGTTCACGATGGGGTACCTTTCTGTGAAACGCTCCCTAGGGACGGGGCAAATGCCGAAGGACCTACACTACAGGACGGGGTGTTTGCGTCGCTAAGCCTAACTTAAGAAAAAAAATGCATAAATAATAAAATTTCAGTCTTAACATTGTAATTTTTCGTACTCCTTTAGATTAAATACATAAGTTGTCTGTTACATTAAAACTAGAATGTAATAAGGTTTTTCCTTTAATTTATATGAAATTATATAAAAAAAGATCACTTACATTGGGAAATAATTTTGTAAGTGCTATTCAACTTTTTCCAAAATTTTCATAAACGAAACATATTAATAAACTTTCAAATTAATAAAAATAATTATGACAAAAATTATTTACAAGAAGAAATAGCAAAATTAATATGAAGGTTGAGCGTGGAAAATCTGAAACCATGGAGAAATGTTAAGTCCTACATTGCATGATTTGCAAGCATAAAATGTTTATTGCATTTTTTTTTTTATTTACACAAGGTTTGTGGCTATGCACTTTGACCTTTTTCACCCCTTTTGTTCATATTTAAGAGTAGGAAAATGCCTTTGAAACAGTCAAATAATAATCCGAAGTCAAGATTTTTGAAATAAAAAAAGTATGCGAAATATATCCAAAAGCAACAAAAACTGTAACAGAACTGATGCTAAAACGCTAAAACACTCCACACTGTTAAGAAAAAGAAAATAAAAAAGTACTGGGAGAGTTATTAGAAATGCGAATGTTTTACATCAAGTGGAAATTTTATGAGCTGTTTGTTTACATTTCGATTATCTCCTCCCTTGCCACAACTGAGGAGCAAAATACCAAATCCAGGCAAAATATAAACAAACTGAAGGTCAGGTTACTCAAACTATGTTCAGTTTTAATATAATGGACATAGGGTGCCATCTAGTGGTCATTAAAAATTGTTCCACCTGAAAATGCACATATGCATTGAATGTCCACCGAAACAATTTTTCTCAAATGCATATGTCCACCACCTGGCCATGAAGTATGTTCATGCTGAATGTATATGTGCACCACCCATTGTGAAGTGGTTAACGTATGAAAAATATTCAGGATAGATCCATATCCTGAAAATGATATCCCAGTATCAATTTCAGAGAAACTTTGGACAGTGAGGTATTCAAAGCTTCCCAATAGAAGAGATGAAACTGTTTGAAATTTATTGAATTAGAGATATTTTAAGGGGATAGCTTTATAGCTCAATATTCTGTACAACCATAAATCAAAGCTGCATGCAACAACAGTAAAAGTCTTTGGGCAACTGTTTGACTTGATTAGAATTGTTGCCATAATTAAGAAATTATCAAATGATAAACATCAGAGAATAAAGTGACATTATTAACTTACAATTCTTTTTAATGGTCATTCAACAATGGATAATACAAGCATTATTTTCCATTCTTTTTTTTCAACCATACAAATATAAGCATCCTCAAAAATAATCCTACAAAACTTATAGGAAATTCTGATCATTATTTAAATATATTTTCTAAAATGCAGCTCTTCAACAATTGTTTTATTTACACATTTCTGGATAGTTAATTGTAATTGCCTGTAATGTTTTTTATTTGCATGTAATAAAAACTACATTTGCAACAATTTTAATCTACTAAAATTCAAATATGCTTTCCAAAAGTGAAAATTTACATTACTTGCTTAACTTTTGGAAGTTAGTGCAATTCAATTTCAATTATTGATCAGAAAAATTAATTATTTTATCTTACTTTAGCTGGATTCTCCTTGAAAAGAAAGGCATTGTAAAATTTCAGTTCATTTTGCGTACATGATACAACAGTCATCAGAGCATTATACTTAGCACAATTTAATTTTCTGAGTAAATCTTTATATTCTGGTTCCATTTCATAACTGGTACGCTTAAATTCCAATGATAATCTTTAAAAAAAAAGAATAATAAACTCTTCTGATGAAAAACATATATTTAAATTTATACATCAAAATAATAAATACATAATAAATTTATTTTATGGATAATAAATGAAAACACATTTTAATCCAAAACATTTTGATACAACATTACATGGATATAATAAAAAGGATGTGTTAAAAATAGACATTCTCTTAAAATAAAGTAGCAAAGATTATTTCATATTGTAACGAATTTCACTGTTGGGTTCAGGGATTGAATAGACTTTAATCAGGACAGCGATAAAACAGTTCTTTATTATCAGCCCAATGAAGAATACAATGTCAGAAAGGCATAAGAACAGCCGAAGTCCCAGTAATACAACAGTAACACAACTCAATGTACTGATCCAGCGGGGTATAGATCAAATTCAAAGCCGTAGGCTTTCGTACTCTCTTCGGCATAAATCACAACGGAATCACCCGTAAAGTAACAGAGGCTGCGGGCGCGTCTGAGCTTCAAGAAATCTGAATAACAACTGCCCCATGTTGCATTTCAGTATGACTTATATAGACATGGCGAAAGTGGTAGAACATTCCGGAAAATAGGAGAACCGCCCGGAACCGGAAGTCGTCAAATATCGCCAAATTTGGCGACACTTGGCAACAAATTGGGCGACAAAATAAGTTGCCAAAACTGTCGCCAACTAAACGGTATCTCGCCAATTTGGCGAGATACCCAAAGAGCCCCATGTTATTTACAAGGTCCCATAGCAATTGATCTAATTCACATGTTTACATGCAATAAACATTAATCCTGCTTTATTTTTCAAGCAGAATAGTAATTTTGACATAATTTAACATTATAAACACATTTTAAAAACCAAAATCGAAACAATACATAACAACAATTACACAAGAGACCATATATGAAAGACCTCATAATTTAAAGCAAATGTAAGGGTTCAATAAATTTATAACCCTACTTTTTTTTTTCTTGCAAACTTTTTAACTTACTAGATTAAATATTTGAAGCCAAGTCAAATTTAATGCAGTTACCATTATATTTAATGAGTTTTTAACAAAATCAAATTTCAAATTGTCAGTTCCTTAAAATAAAAGACAATAAATATTCTTGGGATTTCTGTCATATTGAATAAACAAGAATAATAATTGTTATTCATTTCTTAATAATAATTGTTATTCATGGTAGGATTTACGTAAATTACAATCCATAAATTTTTAATTTATGGATTTTCAAAATCTGTGTATTTTATGTAAAACAGATTTGTGCTTAAAATTTCACAAAAAGTTAGCCATTTAATTTTTTGAGGAAAAAACTTCAAATTTGTGAAGTGATTTTAAAATGCTGCTACTCCTACAAAAATTTACATACATGCATGAAATTTGATTTACAAGTACATCAAACTATGTATAACAAAAGTTGGTACAGGTTTTGCAATAGCATGATTGGTATTTGTACAATACTTCTTTTTATGAATGCTCATTGAAAATTCCTTAAAAAATGTATAAAGTATGAGTTTAATTATTTTCAAAAAAAAAAGTATTGCTTTGATTTAAAAATGCATACCAACTTTTGCTACATGTACTATTAGCAATGGGTAAAAAAATTCAAATCATTAGGCACAATAGAAAGAAGCCTTAGCATTTTAAATGAAGACAAACAAGTTATTTTATCTTTCTGAGATAAGTAAATTTAAAGTTTTGATTCGCCATAAGAGTGTGAATAAAAACGAACATAAAAGTTATCATATTTCTGCGTTTTTTAAGTTCATAGCTTTCAGATTTTGTGAGGTTATAGAAAAATATCTAAAGAATAATTTAGGCTAAAAAAATTAGATTTGGTTCTTTGACCGATTTTTGTGAATTGAATCATATTGTGTCCCCTTCAATTTCATTGAAATGTGCTTGATTTTCATTACTTTAGTAATACATATTAAATTTCATACAATATAAATTGATGAAAGAGAAAATGATAGACTAAATTTTTCAACAAATTAAAGGCAGGAATTATTTACATCTATTTTAAGAAAAAAGATTTACTTGATAATATCAGCAGAGAGTTCATTTCCTTGATTGGGTTTTTGTCCAAGATATGATTCAACAATTTGAGAATCTTTAGAATGAAGAAGATCTTTAGTAAGAATCTGATACATCAATTCCAACAGTTTGAAATAAGCTATCTTTTTCACTAAGAGAACGTCTTTAGCAGGAGTCACCTTATTAAGAATAAGAAGTTTTTATATAGAAAAATTATACAAAATTAAATACACATTCAAAAAACTAAAAATATCTTAGCATAGCAGGCCTAATCAAACATTTGATCCTTCATTTATGAAAAAATATTAATATACCAAGTGGGCGAAAAAATAATTCAAAAAACAGCCGATAGGTGGCGTTTTGTGCATAAGTGAAAGAAAAGACACCCAAATAAAAAAAATAATGTTACCAAATCACTCATTAGAACAGTATGTGGTCCACATGTCTACCACCATAGGGCATAACACATTTCAGGTATGTCACAAATCCAGCAATGGCAGATTGCAGTATGTCTGGCTGTATACATGACAGCTCTTGGTGGATCGCATCTTTCAATTCTGACAGATTGGATGGAAGGAATCAATACACCTGGTTTTTAAAATATCCCCACAACTAAATGTCTGAAGGTGTCAGATCTGGAAAATGTGGAGGTCATGGAAGCTTGCAATGTTTGCTAATGATTCTTTCTTCCCTGAATGTCTGTATCAAGAATTCCTTTACTGGATTAGCAGTGTGAATAGTTGCTCCATCCTGCAAAACATAACAGTAGAAAGTACATCTTTTCACGCAAACATGGGACAACCTTTTCATGCAGAAGCGTTAACTAATGCTGATCATTTACTGTCACTGTTTTCCACCCATTTACTCAAAACTGTGTTTCAAAAAAGAGAGGGCCTATGATGAAGGAACCTGTGAACCCACACCACCCAGTGACTTTGAGGAAAAGCAAAGGTTTCACTGCGCACACACATGGATTTGATGTTGCCCAGATGTGACCATGGAGCGAAACATGAGTTTCATCTGTCCACAAGATGCTAAAAATCCAATAGGAATCTTTCAATTTTTGAGAGAACCCACCTCGCAAATGTTTCTCTCTCTACAGTATCTGACAGTAAGAGTTCATGGCAAGACTGCAATTTGTATGGATACTGATTAAGAACTCCATGAAAAATGTTGCGTATTGAGGATGGTGGTAATCCCAAGCATCTGCCAGCTTCCCATGTATTGCAGATTCAGACATTAATATTTCCATTTCTGCAGCAAAGAATGCCAAACATGTCTGTCTTAGACTTGGTCGACCAGATCTTACACAATCCTCGAGCAATCAAGTTTCCTCAAATTGCTGAACAAGCTTTATGAGGTTTGCCACTGTTGATGGCCCTTTACCAGTCTTCAAATTTTGCTGCAGTTGGAATTTATGCAGTGCAATGGTCACCGATTCCTTGTTAGTGTAAAACACCGTCACCAACAAAGCTTCCTCTTTCCCACTCAGCATCCTTGTTCACTTAGTCCAAATGCAAAGGAGAACTGGATCTGGATTAAGAGCATCAGTTTTTATAATTGCTTGTCTCATTTGCTTATTTTCAACTAAAGTCGTTTGTACAATCGCCATCTGTCAGCTGTTTTTGAATTTTTTCCCCCTTATCTTAAAAAAAATCCTGTGACTTATCGATGCTAAACCTGCAAACCGTTTTTTATTTTGTTTCATTTTCTGGGTTTAATAAATTTTTTAAGTTTATATAGACTTTTTGCCAACACGTATATCATAACTCATATTCTTTGTGTGCAACAAAAATAAATTTAGATTTAATAAATTTCTCTGTAGAACTTTTCAGAAAAGAAAACTTGAATCATTTTACAGGTTTTTGTTTTTTTAATACATGATGAGTTACAATTATATTAATGTTATTAATTATAATTATTAAACTGCCAGAGAAATTACAATTAACACTGTTCTGACAACTTTCTTTTGGGTCTACAAAGCATACATTTCTTACAACAAAAGAAAAATAAAGATTAAAATATGAAAATTAAGTAAAAAATTATTCAATTTTTACAATAAATAATTGTTCTTTTTTTTTTTGTCTCTCTGTGTATACTTTTAATTCATTAGTAAAATTAAATAAAAGTTCAAACTAAGATAGTTACAAGGATTGCAATAAAGCTTAAAATTTGAAATATAAAACTTTAAGAAACAGGTTACATTTTTAAGGAAAAGACAAATTAAAAATTTCAATAACATTAAAAAAATTTCAGAAAATGAAATATTAAGATAAAAATTTATAATCAGGAAAATGAATATTCCAAAAAGAAAACTAAATTAAAAAATATGTTGGGATTTCTCTCTTTTTCTTTATGAATCTAAATAATGGACGTGCAAGTATCAACATATTCACACAGAAAAAAAATACACATGTATTGAATTTTATGAATATTTTAAAAAGATGCATTTTTAATAAAAGTAGAACCATTAAAAATTCTTTCTATATTCAAGTTAAGAAAAATAATATCTGTGTGTGTGTGTATTTAAGCAGGAAAAATACTCTTTTCGTAAGCAAAATGTTCTTAAATGTATTATTCAATTCTTGTCAAATATTTTTTAATAAATTAAATTCTATTCTAGTCTTTAAGTAACTATTTATGTAAAATTACTTACTAATGAAACACTTTCCTTTATATTATTCATCAAAATTTTTATATGTGTAAGAAAGAAATTTATAAAAGGAGTCATATCAATATTTTGCAAAATAACAAGCAAAACTTTATCAATCAAGGCAAGAATGGTATCAGGAGTATAATTTTGATGATTCGGTAAAAGCATCTTAAATATAATATCTGCAAACTTTTGATGGTTGCAAGGAGCTGTGCTGAAAAAGAAAATTATATTAATTTGTAGCATTTATTTGTTATATTTCACATCTCTTAAAAATTATGTCAATTTAAAGCATATAGAAAACAAATGTAAAGTTAAATGATTTTAAAAATATTTTTAAAAAAGATTACTATTTTAAAAAATGAGATCTTTAGTAAGCATTTTATTCAACCCTGCTCATCATGATGAATGTTTCTAATATTAAAAATAAAATTTTTAACAAAATCATGCATTTCCTTTAGATTTCACGTAAGTAACATTTACATGCAATACATATGTACTCTGCAAAATAATATTTATTTTTTGAATAAGTAAAATAATACAATGCTATATTTAAATAATAAAAAAACAACATTGACTATATATACTTCAAACTATAAGTAATGAATTAAGTAGAACAATATATGAAATATGAAGAATATTTTTTCTTGTTTTATAATAAAAAATGCAATATTAAAAAAAGCAGTGTTTTATTGTATTATTCACAATTAGTAAAAATAGTCTTCAATTTTTACAATTAGTAAAAAAAAAATTTAAAATCACTTCCAACACATTTTCATTTGCATTATTGCAATGCTAAACACATAACAAATCTGCAAAATAAATTTATTCTTGATAAATTTATTCTACAAGAAGAATAAAATTATCCAACATATAAGTTGTTTAGCATACATCATAAAATAACTTTGCACAAACCTCTTAATCATTTCTTTGACACTCCTTTGGAAATTCTCCTCTAAAGCATGATTGGGTTCCTTACAAAAGAACACAGATAAAAATTCAAACAAGAAATCGCTTCCAGTAAGTGAGAGAGCAGATAACAGCTATAAGATACATGAAAAATAAATTAAGTAAAAATAATGATTTAAATACAGAAACATGAATTTTCACTTAAATTCATAAACTTCATTATAAATAATTCCATTTACTTTTTTAAGGGAAGAAATGTAAATATGGTAAGATGAGCTGCCAACTACTAATTCAGTGCTCTGCAGTGGAAAATAGACTGCTCTGATTTCTTCTATACAAGATCTATTTTTTAGATAATAATAATAATAAATTAAAAATATACACATAAAATTAATATTCATCCAGAAAATTTATTTAACATACAAAAATAATATCTTTAAATTTTTTTTTAAATTCCAAATAAAATGGTATTTGTATCTCTTTTTAAAAAAAAAAAAATCATTGCTAAATTATATATCTGCATGAAATTCAAATGCAAAGAAAAATCACTGTAATAAATTAAAAGATATTATTTATTAATATTTTAAAAGAAACAAATTGATTCTCATATTTCTTTGCATCAAATGAATTATGAATTGAATAATATTAAGTGCAAAGTCAAATTTTATACTGATAAAGTACTGCTTTTAATCAAGTTAAACTGCAGCTTTAAAATAAGAATTACACATTATTTCTAACAGAACACAGTTCCTATAATAAATTTAATATTTGTTATTTAAGTAAAAGCCCAAAATAAAAATAGAAATGAAAAAACAAACTATAACATTAATATGGCTATTTAATTATTTTAAGATTCTTTCTTTTTTAGAAAAGCTGTATCTTATTTTTTCCATCTCTAAATATAATGCAATTAAAATATAAAATTTTTATTTCAAATGAAATAAGTACATTCTTAACAATATAAGAAAAAAGAAACTAAACTTACTTCAAGGTATCTGAATTCTTTGAATCTTTTATATAGAATGGTAAAATATCAAAAGCAGATTCCTAATACAAAATAAAATTGTTAAAATTCTCATATTTGTAAACCCTTAAAAACTATCTGTCATTAAATTCAACTAATTGTATGATAAAAAATTATTTCCTCATAGTGATATAAAATGGAATATTTTGGTTTAAGGCATTTCATCATAAATTATTTAGGGCAAAATTATTATTGTTATTTACAGCAAAAATAATACTTTTGATATAATGTGAAAGCACATTAAAAGAAATTCTTTAAAATATAAACCAAATAATTATTTTATACAGTTTTTACAACAGCATAAAAACATAACATATTCTTCATCTGAAATTGAAAGAAACATAAGCAAATGTAGAAGCCCAGTGGCTGAGTAATAGTGCATCGCGTTTCCACACCACAGGTCCATGGTTCAAAACCTGGGTTGGGCAAGGTCGACTCAGCCTTCATCCCTTCTGTGGTTCGATAAATAAGTACCAAGCTTGTTTGGGAATTTAACACTGGAGATTTTGTGTCCCACTGACCACCTGACTGGAACATCTGTTTATGCACCTCAAAGTCCTTTAGGCACAGTAGGCCTTGGCCCTCATGGGTGTTGTGCCACTGAATTAAGTTGAGCAATAATTATAGTAAATTAAATACACTATAATCTTCAATATTAAATTATAAAAAAGACCACAGGTTTGAATTGTATTTTCAAAAAAATAATACAAATATGTACAGCACTTTTATGATTAGAACAGCAATGCAATTTCTAAAATACCAAGGATTTAATGAGGTTTCAAAATTTTTTCAGGCTTCGAGTATACACAACAGCATAATCAATTATTCTGGTTTAAATTATTACACTTTATTTTATAAAAACTGGCTTAAATTTTGTTATTGTACGTAATAATTCAGATTTTTTTAATAATAAAGTCAAGTAAAATTTCAATTTGGGTTTGTAGTTAAAAAGGATTAAGAAACAACAAATACACTGATACATTGTTAAATAGAAGGTACATATAAAATTATACAAATAAAGTGAACTGCTTATTCAGTTTTATCTAAGTAAACCTCTATCAAGTATTTTTAAAATATTTATTTCCTTAGATCACAAATGGAAATATTTGAAACACTTACAATAAAACTCAGGTCATTATTCTGCATCTTTAGTAAATGAATATATGTAGGAAAAAGCGATAAAGAATATCTACCATTTTCATTACTAGCAACCTGTAAAATATTATATAATTTTAAAAAGAAACAAAAACACTGGGTATCTTTGGCTCATAACACATATAAAATTTTATAAAAAATATTCTCTAGAAAATTTTTTTTAAAAAAATCCTACCTCTGAATCGATAAGTAACATTTTTGTCATAATAGACAAAACAGAATACTTGCAATCAGCATCAGAATGATTTTCTAACCATTCACTAATACTGCTCCAATACATTAAATATGCTTTAATAATATCCTTTCCATATCTATATAACAAAAAAGGATAGTTAAACATTTTAAAGTGAGTGTTATGCTCATACTTATGTTTTAATCAGTATAGTCAATATGATTTTATTCTATATCACATAATCTAAAATGTGCTTCTAAATTTTTACCACAGGTTTTAACCCAATGCAGCCACTGTACAGGCAGAATTGCATGACCTGATAAAGGGTGCAATTAAAAAGAAGGCAACACCTATTTCATGGACAGATCATCTTACTGCAGCATTTGAGGCATGTAAGAACATGATATCACAAGCTACGTTGTTATGCTACTTCCCAGAAAGAGCAAAATTATCCTTTGCAGTTGATACTTCTGAGAAAGGCATAGGTGCTTGTTTATAACAATAGTACCAGACAGTAAAACCACTAGTATTTTTTTTCACGTTTGTTGAATCAAGCAGAGTTTAAATACAGCACATTTTATCGTGAACTGTTAGTGGTATGTGGTAGAACTGTTTGGTGTTTTCAGTTCATGTTAGAGGGATGAGAATTTGTGGTGTTTACTGACCAAGACCTCTCACAAACATTTTTACAAAAAAAATTACAATTAGAGTGCCCCTCAATAAATTTGGTATATTGAATATATTGGTCAGTACACTACTGACATTATATTCTGGGAAGAAGGGATGTAATTGCAAACACTTTATCATGCCAAGGTCACCACTGTGGAATTTGAGTTCACCCCATATCAGAATTATTAAATATTAAAAATATAAAACACTGCTAAAAATTAACTAATAAGTTACTTAGTCTGAAACTTAAAAATTAAAAATAGAATATTTCATAACATTATCAAGGCAGCTCGCCAACTGATTAATAGGTGGTTTGGAAAGCAAATGGCTGAAGGTCTGAATTTTGTTTTTCTTTTTATTCACCATCTTCAGTCACAGTTGGGTTACCAATTCAAGGAATTCGGATATCTTGGTTAGATCCCCACATCTGTATTAATTTCATGAATTACTTATCAAATACCTAGTAAATGTAGTTTCCATGTATTTTTATTTTAGTGATACTACAAGACCACATCACAAAACGAGATCATTCAATTTTTACTCTCTATATAATAATTTAAAGTCAGCACCCTTTATTTTTAAAATTGTCTTTTATTAGATTTTAAAATTATTTAATACAAAGAAATTTATAACAAATTAATCTTTTGTTTCTGGTGGGGAGGGGGAGATCCATGTTACAGATGTGTAAAAAAATTAGAATAACACCAAAACAAAGGTAAATAAAAAATTCTTAAGAGAAAAAAATTAATACAACTCACGTTTTTCTCAAGATTCTAGTACAAGCTACATAATCTATAAATTTAATAAGAATTGCCATTTCGGTAAATGAGGTTTTAGTGAGAAAGTTCACTAGAGTCTTCACAAAAATGTCAGGAGTTCTTGAAACAAAGGAACAAATACTATCAGCAAATATATTAAAAATAAGTAATCCTTTTTCTTCAACTGATTTTTTTGAGTTTCCTAATTCCTTTGAAGGATTTATCAGTTTCATAGCCATTTCATCAACCTAAGAAAAAAAATAATCAACTTTGTTTGATGGGTATTATATGGTTAATTAGATGAAATTAAATCTCATAAGATTGCTAAATCTTAAACAGAAACTGTTAAATTAGTCTAGTGATTATAGCTCACATGTTCAAAATTTAACATATAAATATTAGATGAAAAGTAATACATGTAATTCAACCTTTAGTAACTTATGAATTTTTTTTAAAAATAGTATTTGTGTTTTGCTTTTTAAAAATATTTAAAATATATAGACTGCTAAAAATATTATAATTACTTTATTATTATTATACATTCTTTATTATTATAATTATACATAATATATTTAAACATATAAGATTATCTAATATTTTGTGTGCAAGCTAAAAAATAATTCAACTCACTGAAATAAATTTAAAAAATTCATTAACATCACTAACATTGCTTTTGCAATGATTTTTTTTCTTTTTTTTTTCTCTTTTTCCCCCCATACTCTAGTTGTTGCTGCTTTAAAATGCAAATAAAAATTCAGTCTCAGAGAAAAAAACATTATTCACATTCAAAAATAGTTGTGTACCACAAAAAATAAAAGGTTGCTTGTTTAATCAATGAAATATTAACTGCCAAGCAATAACTATCCATTAAATGTTTCATAGTTGCATCAGAAACAATAAAACTAGGAATAACACATTGTATTACGTTATGCAAAATAACACTTTAAAAAAAATTAAGATATATTTGTGTGTAGCTAAATATATCTTAAAATTTTACAATGGCCAATGAATTAGAAACCTAAGATCAATATTTTATTGGACCCCCTTTTGCATGGATAACTGCTCTAATTCATCATGCCAGTCTACATGCTTCTGGAGTGCATTTACATTCAGAGAATAACATGAATTGGATTTGTAGCTTTTTAGGTCTCGTAAATTAGATGGAAGAGAAGAGTGGTAGGATGCATCTTTCTACCAATCCTACACTTTTTTTATGAGATTAAGATCTGGGCTATGCATTGGCCAGGAAAGGTGTTGGAAGTCAGTCTTATGTTCAGCAAACCAATTTTGAACACTTCTGGCATGATGTAGATTAGCATTATTGTCCATGAAGTATCTGTCACTATCAGGGTAAAAATGCAGCATTGCAGGATGCACTTGATTTGAAAACATATCTAGGTATCTTGTGGCTGCTTGTTTACCCTCATGGAACCCAAGGGCATCACTTTCAAGCCAGCAAAACATGCCCCATATCAGATACCCACCAGTAAGGCAAGATGCGAGTAAGGCAAGATGGATTCATGTCTTCATGGAGTTCTTGCCAAATTCGATGTCTTCTATCAGTGCAAAATAAGATGTAGCATGATGCATCTGACCACATTACCCATTTCCAATCTTCAGAAATCCAGTGTCTTCTTTTCTGAAATCACTGCAAACAAACTTTTGCATTTCAGCAGAAATGAGTGGTTCAATTCTCTGTGCATGGTTCAGGCTGAAATCTATTGGGAAGAGCCTTGATTGACAATTTGTGTCAGCTGAAACACAATAAAGTCTGTTCTGTTTGTTAGATATTAGTTTTTAGTATATTTAATAGATGGCGCCACATGTACAAAAACCCTTGTTTATATTATGTAAACTTGTAGGAGGACGCCATTCCGATGTAGTATGTGAAGCATCACATAACCTCTGCTACTGGAAATAAATAATATCTAACATGCCCTTTGCAAACAGTAAAAAATTCTCTTACTAAAGCTGCAGAAGAGGGAAAAGATTTGTCTGTTGTATTGCTTGACTACAGGATACAACCAGCAAGGACATGCCATCACCAGCTGAATTATTAATGGGACGAAAGCTAAGATCTTTCCTGCCATCACATCCAGGTCAATTAAAACCAACATTTGATGTTGAAAGAGCAAGAGAAGCTTTGAGGAAAAGGCAGATCATTCAAAACAAATATGCTAACAAGCATGCAATAGTGTTGCCTATGCTACATCAAAATGCCAAAGTATGGTTTAAACATAAAATGAAAAAGCCTTGGAAGCAAGGAACTATAATTCAAGTAGATCCTCAACCTCGCTCATATATAATAAAAGGAGAGGATGGAGGTGTTTTCAGGAGAAACAGATTTCACATTCGACAAGACTACACTGAGGATGATAATCCATGTTGGTCAAGAACTGTAGAAGATTTCTATAACAGTGATGCTACTGAAATTTCTAGAATTCCAAACAATTTTGCAGACAGTCAAGTAAATGCATCACCTAAAACAAACAAAAGCAATATTAACCAACAACTCCAAGTTCCAATTGAAAACTGTAGTGAGCAGAGCAATCCTGTGGTACGGAAATCTTCAAGAAATATTGTGAAGCCTGTTCGCTGTAGAGACAATTGAAGAAACTGTGACAAACATATTTTAATTCAATAGTTAATCTCAGAGTTAAATTTTAAAAAAAAAATTTTTAAGTAAAACTATAACTTTGTAAAACAGTTCAGATAAGTTTTGTTGTCTATAACAAGAGATGGTATTGAATAAAGTAAATTTTAAATAAGTAATTGTATTCATTGTTAATTAATTAATTCATTGAACTCAATATTTTGTAAAAAAAAAAGGGCATGTTAGATATTAGTTTTTAGTATATTTAATAGATGGTGCCACGTGTACAAAAACCCTTGTTTATATTATGTAAACTTGTAGTAGGACGCCATTCCGGTGTAGTACGTGAAGCATCACGTAACCTCTGCTACTGGAAATAAATACTATCTTAAATGCTTACTGTGGTCCTGTACACTATATTATACTGTTATGTTGTACAATTCGTGGGAGACCACAACAATCATACTCTTAAAAAACTGTGCTCAAAGCGCAGTTATGCCTTCTAGAGAAGGACTGTGGGTTTTGATTCTAACTTTTGAAAACCTTTGATACGGCTGCTTTTGAGAACCCAGTGAGATTTGCTGCCTTCAAAATCAAGGCCCCTGTTGAATGTGGGTACCAACAATATTCCCTTTTTCAAATGGTGAAAGATCTATGGCTTTTCTCATTTTACTTCATTTGCCATGAAAAGCACTCTCACACCTTACCTATACAATCATGCTAACCAGACAAATGTATCCAAATGTAATGGTAAATGTATCCAAAAATTTATTAAGCTGTATTTTAGAACTTTAATGCATCTGAAATGAATATGCAAATTCAACAACAATTAATAGATGAAGTATATAAATCAATATTAAAAAAACAAAATTATATTATGAAAACTAATTTCCTTGTAGGAAAAAAAACACATTGGTTACATGTATGAGAGCTTTACACTAGTTCCTAAAAAACTCTGCATACTTCTTTCATAACACACACTGAAATGCAAATCTCAAAGTTTTCTAATCCGTTGGTCAGTGTTTGTGTGTGTATACAAATTGCACTCATTAATATAATACTAATTTTTCAAAAATCCTGGCAACTTTTACCAATGACCAATCTTTTAATATGAACATGTTCTTATAAAAATCAATCAATCAACTAATATTTGTATCATGATTTTCTACAACAACTTCCTGATGAAGTGATATGTATTTCAACTATCTGATACATATTTTAACAGGAATCCAAAAGTGGCTGAAAAATAAAATGATATTCAGATTTATAAAACAACTGCCATCAATTCTTTCCTCTGACGCCATTAATCGTTTTTCTTCTTAATTTAGAAACTTTTTTTATATGAGAGAAAAAAATGCTTCTTTCTTTATAAAAATGGCAACAATGTTTTGCATTATAACAGGAATATAAGAAAATGACAGAAAATAAGATAAATATAGCTTCGTAACACAATTAAGAGCCCCCCCCCCCATTTGGTCTATAACTATCCTCATACCATTTCATCTTAATTAAAGAAACTTCATTTTCATGTTTAAAAGAGAATAAAAAAATAAATCAACAGTTAAGATATTTCCCAAATTAGCCTCTTCACTTTTTAAGCTACACTTTCGATTATCTTAAAAAATCATTTCACATGACTAAATTAGTGAAAGGCTAAACATGTTTAAAACAAAAATCAAAGCATTTTAATGAAAAACATATTAAAACTTACCTTTAACTCTAAATTATAACAAGCAGATAACATTTGTTCTGCCAAACTGAAAGCTACTGGAGTTAAAGTTCTCTTTTTTAAAGTAGATCCACTCATTTCCATTGAATCATTCCATATAGAATTTAGAAGGCTGGATATTATTTCAGTCTGTGTAGTCTTTTGGAAAATAGTTAAAGGTGGAAACCCATTTGTTATTAAAAGTTCATATCCTTTTAGTAATTGCATCACTTGCATATAGTTCTGCTTTGAATTCAAGAGATTGATAGGAAGGATTTTCATGAGATTATACTTTTCTTTATATTTTAAATATTCTTTACAGAATTCTTGAAAATCGTTTTTTTCTGCAAATTGTTTAATAATGGTTGAAACCTGGAATAACATTTGAAAATGAAATTATCAAATTACACTATCATTAATAAAAAAATATTTTATCTTTCAGATTCTTTTTTTAAATGAAATATTTTTAAAAAAGTATTTTAATCACCATTATCAGTAGATCAAATAAATTTGAAAATTTCTACCCCATATAATTGCCCTACTTTTCTTAAATTATTCTAAACCTTTTATGTTTTTACTTAAATTATGATATAACTTTGAAATCCTCATAAAATCTTCATCCTTATTAGTCATACAGTGAAAAATACTAAATACATTTCATATATTTAGTTATAAATATCATGACTGAAAAAAATGAGAAAGTAAAGTGATATTAATTATTAATTTCAAAATATATCACAGAATACTTTTAGTCTAAATGTGAGCGAAATTATATTACATATACTGAAATGAATCCCTTGTAAAGCAAAATAAGTATTTTGGAAACAATGTAAGTTATTAATGAAGTTAAAAACTTACTTTAAAAAATTATTTTATTTAAATCAGTCCAATAAAATATATTAGTTTGTAATTCTATCTTCACTGTTATACTCAGTTTGTATTTACATGCAAGCTACAAAATCGATAAAATACCAAAATATTTTTCAAGGTTATTTAAATTTAAAAATATGTCATTAAATCAATTTAAGTAACATTACTTACTTAAATACTATTAAATTACTTAATTACATTACTCAGTGGTGTAGCATGGGCTTTCACCGCCTGGGGTCGAACGGAAATTTGTCGCTTCTCTATCTTAATTAGTAGTCAAGAAAATTAGTAAAAGTAAAAAAAAGCAGCTTAAAATTTTTTTATTGATTAAAAATGCACTTTTCATGTTTTTTTCATAGAAAATCTTTTTTACGATTTGTCAATATCAATATGTATGTCATGTTTAATAGCCAGAATAGCTAAATTGTTAACCTTAAATGTAGACATAGTCAATCTGAGATAATTTTTGATTAATTTTAGCTTAGAGAAGCTTCTCTTGCAACTGGCATTACTGATGGCAGGTGTTAAAAGAATTCTCAACATTATGACAATGTTTGGTTAGCCATCTTCAAGTTTGGACTCAATAATATATTTTAATAAACCCAGAGAGAGAGAAGCCTGACCTAATGAGAGTTCTTTTTCACAGCTTGGGTCTGCTGCAGCAATGAAAGCTTGTAGACATACGTGCTCAAGTTGGAATTCTTCTTTATAAATGTCTTGAGGAGCTTGATCTAAGTTAAATACGCCCATGCCCAATATCACTTTAAACCTTAAAAAAGCATATTTTTTTGCTAGATTCTGCAACGTTGGAATCTTTCTTGAATTTCAGCAGTTACTCTGTCTATTGAAGAAAACGTTGCTCACCTCAAGTCATCTTCATACAATGACTGTACATCTTTACTTCCGTCGCCAAATATATGCTTCCTCCTGATTCATCCTGGGAGTTCAAAAGAAATTTCAAGGTTTTCTCATAAACTTTTAGCATATATTAAAGCGTCATTCATGAATTCCTCTCATTTTGCATCTAATACAGTGTGCAAAGCATGTATTTTTTTTAGCACATTGATGGATATTTAGTTCCTTTGTTTGCACAAATAATTTTGAGCACCACTGACTTCACACAGTACGGGTTGCCAAAAGCCGGGTTGCATCCACACAGTACTGCTTGGCTTGTGTCAGCGCAAGTGCGATTTGGAGTTTGAAATATTTTTTTGTATTTAAATATTGTGGTGCTTTCTGCTGCCCCTTTTTGTAAGCCACCCAGGGCCATGACCCCCTCTGCACCACCCACGCTATGCCACTGACATTACTTAAATAGTATTTCAAATATATCTGAGAATAACACACAGATTTTTTAAAAAGATTCTACTGCATGCTTTGAATAACTAATACCACCTATCATTTGGGTTAAACAGATTTCTAAGACATATAGATTAAAAAAATATAACTACTTTTAAATAAATAGTTTAGAAATATTTATAATAAATTCAGCCTAAAAAGAATTTGTTAGCTTTGAATAATTTATTAACAAAAAAATAATATAATTCTTAAAAAATGTTTGAATAATTTATTAAATAACTAAAAAAGTACAAGAAGATAATATGACATAATACATATATTAATAAAACAGCATTTCCAGAGATAAAATAAAATACTTTAAAATAATTCAGCTTCATAGAATATAATATAATACATTTTTAAAAATTTACATTTAGATTTTATATAAAATTTCATAAATCATTAATTCTTCTAATTTAAATTCTTCTAACTAAAATATAATTACAAAAAAATTTAGTGAAATTATTTTATTAATCAAACAAAAACAGAAAAATTTTAAAAATTGACAAAAGGCACTGACTTCTTCTGGTAATTTCAAAGATATTTCGGGATCTGTCATATCAAAACCTAGAGATAATGGATCCACACAAGATAACAAAATGATTTCCCACAAGCTTGAATTCCACAAAACTTTCATAAACTGTTCATTGAACCATTTTGCATCAGAACTAAACACTGACACAATGAAAGTGAAAAGTCGTATCAACACAGTGCATTTCAATCTAAAAAACATTCAATTTAAATATTAACATTAACCTGCTTTAAATAAATGACTTTTGTAATAATTCTAGAATCCTCTCCTTTATAAAACCATTATTCAATAATAACTAATTTTTTCACACATTTGATTAATTCTATAAGCATTTTTATTACATATATTAACCTCATCTGACATTAGAAATCTAAGTTTTAAAATAACTCTTTTTGTGATGCATATAAACTTTAAAATTTTGTAACTATAAATAAGTACATAGAAAAATTCTTAAAACATTTCCTTTAATAATCATTTTTTTCTCGTTACTAAAAGAAAAATAATAGAGATACTTTAGTATAAGATATTAAAACATGGTTTTTTAATTTCTTAATATCAATTCAGCTAAGGAAGAGATAATAAATAACACAAATACTGCTAAAATAAAAAAGTATATACCATATTTACTCAAATATAAGCCACACTATTTTTCTAGTCCTAGTGCAACTGAAAATTGGAGACTGCTTAGAATCAAAGGTAAAACATTTGTTGGATGGGGGATATTGAGTTTTCACCCCTTTCAAAACAAAAAATGTAACCATCCATTCTGACCACTTGCATCAATAACTTATCCGACTCTGCAGTTTATCTTTAGCATTCAGTCTATCCTAAACATCGCTGACTGCTCGTATTTAGGAAATTTTTTTATACACTTTCTTTTAACTACCTAAAGATCAAAGATATTTTAATAGCATACAGACGACTTTAATAAGATGCAAATAAAAAAAAGGAGGCAAAAAAAAAAGGAAACAGAGCAGCAGTCACTGAAAATTTGACACAGGTAAAACAAATACACATTGATAGCATAGACAAAATGATATAGTTTTTGCTTGTAGATGTTCAACAGCCCTTCATAATTCTTTTATATTCTTCTATAATACATTCTTTTAAAAAATGTTGCATAACAAATGCATTGGATTGCACGGAAGATGATACCGTGTAAGAAATGGTGATGCCAGCACCAATTCCGAAGTCATCTGTGTCAATGGAAGTGACAAATCATTTTTGAAACATGATACTGACAATTAGAGTAATTATAGTTTCATGTATGTATTTGAAAGCTTTTAATACTGGTAAAATTAACTAATTATTTTTCATTAAAAAAAATTTTTTTAATTTCCAAAGTATTTGATATTAATGGACCTTTTATATGATTTTTTTTCCTCAAAAATACAAAGAATTGGGGGGTGCAGCTTATAATCGATAAAAACATTTTTTCACAAAAAACATTTTGAGAATTTGGGGTGTGGCTTAGATTCAAGTAAATACAGTATATGTTAACTTGTAGAAAAGATATGTTACATAAAGAAACTAATATAATAATTAATAATAATATAATAATTTTTTTTCAACTTTCTACATCTCCAGAAAAGGATCAGAGAGAGAATGTTTTGCTATTATTAACATGTTTTCCTAATTTTTTTTTTTTTTATTTTTTTGTTATTGTGACTTTTAGAATAGAATCACTTATCACTAATATTTTTTTCACTTATTTTGAAGCAGTTCATATAATTCACAATTCTTTGAAATTTTGTAAACAATAAGAGATATTAAAAACTAATTTGAAACTTTAAAATAATAAGAGTCTTATCAAGAGTGTGTGAGAAAGTTTATATGCAAACACCAAAAATAAAGAGGCTTTAGTCTACTATAAACCTATTGCTGTTTTCAAAACAAAAGGAAATTTTTCAAATTATTAGGAATGTTTAAATTATCATCAATATTTACAATATCTACCTATTGAGAAAAAAATTATATATGTGATACAAGTTTTGTATCTATGATTTATAGATGTTTAAAATAACACCTGAATAAATTGTCCTCTGTAAGAACATTTACGATAATTATAAGCCTTATTATGGTAATGCAGAAAGATTCTTATTCACACATAATATAAATACATGGCAACAAATTATATGAATTACTTGTTAAACTTTAAAACTTCTTCAGGAGTAAATAGTTCCGATTTATCTCTTTCATTCCTATTGACTATAGATATCAGTGATTCTTTCACAATACTTTCTACGTAATATTCAATAGTTTTGAAAATCTTTATAGACGAGATCATTGATGAATATTTTTCCCCTGTAATAAAAAATGCACATACATAAAATCAAAACAAAAAATATAATAATATAAGAATACTTTAAAATTTATACTTCAATGAGACTGTGGATTGGTATTTTTACCATTGCACAGACCTAGTACATTCCCAGGGAGCTGGTATCACTTTTTCCCCCAAAATTGGGAACTAGTTTGATATCATGGGTCTATGTGCCAAGCAGTGCTTGGCGTGATAAAGGAATCACGCCAACCAGTGCATGTCATTGGAATGGAATCCAAGATGGCAGCCTGGTGGTAACAAGTCACCAGGAAAATTATTTTAAAGAACTGTTTTGAAATACAGTGAAATCTATTTCAAATGAGGAATATAGAAAGAGATTGAGAATAACCAAGATCAATCAATAATGAACATCAATATAATGTAATATAATAAAAATTATGTTTACTAATATTAATATTATGCAGTATAGAATAATAATCTAATAACTTTATAGCAATTATTATATATAATACTAGCTTTTACCCGCGGCTACACTCGCGTTGATGTCTTTAAATACCTGTCAAAGTCGTAATCCTTATCATTAGAAAGTAAATAACATAATATGGTAGTTTTTTTTATTACTTGACTGGAACCAATAAAATTTAAAAATTCTAAAATTGAGCTTAGTTTAAAAAAACTGAAAACTTAATTTATTATAATAATTAACAACAAAAATTCAATAACTTAAACTATTGATATTTTTAAAAATCGAAAGTATCTACATTTAATATATAGTTCCCCTTTAAAAGAGCTCAAAACAGAATATTATTCCTAGATGCTACTGTGTACCATATTATATGTTCTTCTGTCAGTTGAAAATATTTGAAGATTTGGGCACTGGACACACCGATCAGGCTACGTATACTTAGCCATGGGAAAAACAATGCTTTCCAAATGCACTCCTGCTACTGAAATTTTACCTTTGTTAATAGCAACAGTAAACTGGAAATTGAACTCGTTTGAATTAAAATGGTAGGTCAGTGGGAATACTTGGAATTCGAGGTATGATATCACTATCCCTTTTCATAACATATGTCAAAATATTGGCACCAAGTATATTCTGCATCAGTTTTGTGATCCAAATCCTCATTCCTTTACATAGTCGAGAGCATAGAGATTTTGCATAAGTATAACTGGTACATTCAGTTTTAATTGAAGTTTATGTGAGGGTACACCTGAAAGATCGAGTGAATTTAAGAACTCCGTGGGATATGAAGTACTTTGATCTTTATCCATGATTGTATTCATTGATAAATATTTCTTCATTCCCCCTCTCCCCTGCACATCATTTAAATTTTCAATGTTGATTTTATGGACGTCATTTTTAGGTGCTAATATTGATCTTGCGCACAACCACTGATTCCCAATTTAAATTTTGTTGCAAGCCAGGGTAAATTTGAGCAATAAGATTCACATCATTTTCTTTTACATTACAAAATTCTCTGGAAGTAAAATATAACCTCTAGCATTTGCTTCCAAACATCCATAACCGATTTTCAATTGCGTCTCTGAATAATGTTCCGAATTTACATCATTATGAAGATGCACTCTCATATTCGTTTTCAGACTAAATTTTTCAACTTTTGCCCATAAGCTTGATGATTTAATACAGGTTCTGATTTCATCTGCCGGTGTACCCCCTTTGGATTACAGGGAGAGTTTTTCAAAATTCACCAGCAAATATATAATAAAGCTACCATTCCTCCTATAATATCTGTACTATCTCATAAATCCTGAAGAGTCGGATTAAACGCTTCTATAGCTTTCTTGTGAGACATCGTACTTTCATCCCACACTAAAAGCTTACATTGTGGAAGGATCCTGCCTTGAGAGCTATTTTTTCTGAAATTTCAAATTAGTTAATCTTCAAATGCAAGATTAAGCGATAATTTTAAAACGGAATGTGCAGTACGACCGTTGGTTAGTAAAGTCGCAGCTATACCAGAAGAAGCCATAGCAACTGCTATCTTCTGGGTTTTTCTGATGGGTATTAATAATAAGTTTAGCAAAAACGTTATTCCAAAAGGTTTGGGATTAGAAAGATCGAAGATAAAATAAGTATTGCATAAAACTCCCTAATTTTATTCGGCGAGTGACATTGTATGACTTCCTCCATAGTAATATCTAGTATATCTTCAAAGTAATACCTCCATGTAAAATAGGTTCAGTATAAGTGAAAGTTTTGTGCAAAATATGAATATTGTATAATTAGGTTAAAAAAAAATTCAAAGTAATAAATATTCGATAAATCAAAACTTTTTATAAAACTGTCAATTAATATTACCATAGAATTTTCAATATCACGCGCACAATTCGCTTAAACTTTATTTCGTTTTCCTCTTTAAACAGTGGGAGAAAATTTGCATTAAAATATCTGGGATTGTCTGAATAGAGAACTTCTTAGCCAACTTGGCGATATTTCTCAAAGTTTGAGTTTGACATTTAACAAACGTACTGTAATAAACATTAGACATTTAATAAAAAACATTTAAAAATTGCTTTTTGTAAAGTTGCTAAATTACACTATGTTTCAGTTATTTGTTACAAATGTGAGAAATATTTTTTTTAAATTTCCATTATTGACCAAATGCATAATTTTGCGCCAACTTGGCAGGGAGTAAGCAACGTCCCATGGTTTTACCCACATAGTTCCCGTCCCCGTAGGAATATGAAGATAAAATATACCTTATGTTACTCGCTGATAATGTAGCTTTCCATTGGTGGAAGAATTTTTTAAATCAGACCAGCAGTTTCCAAGATTAGCCAGAACAAACAGACAGACAGACAAAAATTTTAAAAATTGATTTTTTGATATAAGTACTGTATATACCTTTAAATGCATTCAGTAAAAAGCTGCTAATTTGAAATTTCAAACAGACACTACAATTTTATTTATTTGTATAGATGATATAAGTATTTATTATATATAATAATAATCATACGATGTAATTTAACAGTAATTATAAAAAAAATAATTATATATTCTAGTGTAATAAAAATTATATATAAGAATAATCATATAACATATTAATTATAAGTAACAAATAATAATAAAAATAAATAACTTAATATGTAATAATATTTATAAAAAAATTATTATAAAAAAAGAATATTATATGATTAGTACATATAATAATAATTTTATTTTTATGTTAGATTATTAATACAATAATCACATAATATATATTAAAATTAGTAATGAATATCAATTAAAAAGTTCCAAAAATGTAATATTCCAAGAACAGCAATTCCCTTCAATAAATTTCATTGAACAAGGAAGGAACAAAAAAGCATTTTTAAAAAGTAAAATAAAGTGAAAATGAACCAATTTATAGCAATAATTAAAAGCACAGTACTCCTTTTTTAAAAAAAAAATATCCTGGTACTCACCAATCATATTAGAAATATCCATATTCGAAAATAGCACAAAATACAACAGAAGACTGGAGCAGATAGCTTTAAGAACAAATGCAATTGAAAATAGTTAATTTTTTAAATAAATTGAATTATAATTGTCCGAAATTAATAGGGAGGGTTACCATGGGAAAAAAACAATAAAAGTTAACTCTGACATATGTTATCCTCATGGCAACCATATTGCCATAGGATAAAAATATCAATGTAATGTTATCGACAATCTTGGCAAGCATAAAAAACAACTTGGCATGTAGACCCATAATATCAAACTAGTACCCAAAATTGTACTAGGATTTTAATTTTGCCGACATCACCCAAGCCAAACAGGCACTCAAGGGATCTTTTACATGTCACATAATCATATGACATGGACACTGTCGATTTTTTATCAACATGAAAATCCACCCACTTAGGCCGGGGTTAAATCCACAATCTTGGGTGAACAAGGCCAACATCTAATGAGCTACACCACCCAGCCGGCACGTAAGAATATTTAAATTTCTTCACATAAAATTCATAATTGATGTTCTTGGGTTGGAAGAATTTCCTATTTCAACCAAAAGCTTTTAAAATAAAAAAATTTACATTAAAAAATAAGTTACAACATTTTCATAAGAAATTTTATTTCATTTCAGGAAATAGTTTTAATTTTTTATAATTTATGTTTGTATACTAAGTTAAAACATTTGATTAAAAAAATATTATAAGTTTCAAACTTTATTTTTTAAAAGCAAACAAAAAAATTAAATTTATTAGCATGCTTTTTAAGCAGTATTTTGCAACATCCAAATTCTAAGCCTTACCATATAATTCATTTTGCAATAAGAACTGTTTAGAAAATGCCCAGTGATAACAATCCATAGAAGCCTCCAGAGCTTCCAGCCATAGAACTATAGATTTCAATGTCTTATGGTTATGCAAACCAGAGCTGGAGAAATTTCTCAGTACATTTTCAAACCTATAAAAGATAACCAAATTATCAAAACAGATAATTTATAAACTGATAGTTAATAATAATAATATAAAATAAATTTTAATTGCATTTAAATACAGTTCATTAATTAAAATACTTTACCCAAATGATTAACTATATGGATTTAAATTTAGTTTAACTTTAAAATAAACAATAGAATATTAGTGAAAAAAGAATTAAAATATATTGTATTATAATATTTTTATACATAAAACTGGACAAAAAAATAATAAGTATTCCAAAGATGATGATTCACAACTGAACTTGTTTTAATAAACACCAGTTTTAAAAGGGAAACCATTTTATGTTTGAAAAAAACACTGAAAACAACCTTTACTTTAAAAAACATACATATATAAAAAGTAAGAACAAATTTTCATACATACACATCCTCAAAAATATTATGTTCCTTATTGTTGTAAGTCATCAAAAAAGATGTGTAATTTTTGAAATCTGGAAAATATTAAATTTTAGAGAGACTGGAATAAAGCAAACCATAATATATATAATCATGAGTGTAAGAAAGGATTTATTTTATCTAAAATAAAAATTAGATTTTATTAACAGAGTAGTAATTTGTAAAAATTAGAAATTTATGTATAAAAGAATATATCTCACATTAAACACCATATTATTTTCTACAAAGCAATTTTATACTCAATGTGTTAGTTTAATGTTATTAGCTAAATTTAGTATATAATAACATTAATTAAATTCTTAGTAATGGGATAATTTTCTGATCATCATAATTCAAGTCAATTTTTCACAAATAACTTTATTAGTTTATATGCAAGTACCGTACATTTTGAATCAAATTACTTTTGAAAGATAAGCTTTGCATTTGTGTCAACACTAATGTGAAGCATACATTTTTACAAATAATTTAGAATACATCCATTACACAGCCATCTTTCACTTTTAACTATAATGCTGATAAATATTTGTTCATTTATCTTATCTTTACTTTAAATAAATTCCTGATGATCCCTTTTTTTTCTTCCAAATAGAATGCGTCCCAAAAAATTACATACAATTCATTTATTCAAGAAGATAATCAGCTTTTAAGAATTACTACAGTGGTTTATTCAGTTTTTTTTTTTAAATTCCTGCAAAGATTACTCCAAAATTAAGTTACTAAATTATTTTTGTCACATATATATATATATATTGTGTCCATTTTATTAAATTCTAAATAAGATTTTTTTTTAAATGTAAATGAGTTCATTGTTCATTAATTTTTTTTACACAAAAAGTTTGAAATTAAGAAGAGCAAGAACAATCATTCAACCTGGAATGAAAGGTGCTAAAGTTACAACAAGTTCCATGCATTTATGTCTGCATTCAGTCTGAGTGTTTCCACACTGTCTCAACAGCCATAAGACAGCAGACTGCAAAGTGGCTTCTTCAAGACACCTTAAATTATAGAATCAAAAATAGAATGTGTAACACAAATATGAGTATTTTGATTTTTAAAACTTTATTACAAATCAAATTTATTTTTTTAAAAATTCAATAACAAATTGAATATATATATATATATATTTCTCTAAAGATTATTCATAGAATATACATTTATATTGATATTTAGCAAATAGAGAATTCTAATGTAATATAAAGATATTTATTTTATTATTAAATTATAAGAAAAATATGTGGAATATGATGATATTAATCAATTATTCAAGTAATATGATTAATTGATTTGGTACATTTAAATACATAAAAAGCACAAGATGAGTTTTAAATATTTCAATTAAAAGTGTGCATAAGATGGTAATTGAAAATAATTATTATTTAGGCCTTTAAAATATTTGACAGAAGATTTCAAAAAGTTTTATTTTTAAAAGGACTATGAGTGCCTGTGTGTGTGCTTGAATAAGATATTGATAGAAATTTAAATATTACTACAAATAATTATATGTTCCTGAAGTATTTCACATGCAAAAATTAATAAAAAATCCTCATTGAAAACATAAGTGATTATATATGAGTGCATTTCAATATTCATACAATTTTTTTTTCCTTTTTCAATCTAAATGAAAACAGCATTGCTTATGTTTTTTAGAGTAACATTTTTATTTTACCAGCAATTTATTTACTACAGAATTATAGAATTTATCAAAATAGATATCCTCCCACAAACTTTCAATGAGTTCAATCCTGCAAAAATCTTTTCAACTTTATCAAAATATGGAAATGAATATTTTTTTAATATACCATATAATAAATCTCTAACAATTTAGGAAGAATTCAAGAAAAAAAGTTTCTGTAGTCTAATTCTAAATTAAATTAAATTTGTGACCTAAAAATTTTTCTTAGCGATAAAAACCTGTTGTTGTTTCTTATGCCACCTGATCTCAACTGCGTCAGATTCAGGCCCACGAAATTCATCATGGCAAGGGGCTAGATGTAAGCCTGTGGTTGGAGGTAGCCTTGATCACCATTCAGGTGACAGTGTAATTTAGCTCGTTTCCACCCCAATTTCGATCGAGAACACGCTGGGGAAGGGTCAGGGCCTCCCACCTCTCTTCCCATCCACCAACCTCACAAGAGGACTTGCGACTCGACGGCTGTTTAAAGTACCCCCATGTCACACAAAGGCACTATACATTTACAAACATCCATGTCTTCTTCGGATTCGAACCCAGGCCCTACAGCACAGCAGTCAGCGTCACTAACCACTACACCGGATGGCGACTACAATAAAAACCTAAAAACAATAAGCTAAACTCATGATGGTTACATGATAAATGCAATCATGTGTTCTCCATTGAACTTAAAACTGACGTTATACTTGTACTTGTACTACAGGTAAATCGAAGATAAAATTCCAAACTTGGTAATTGAGTAAATATGTGTTCAACTATTAAATTTCTTCAAAAAAGTTTCCCAAAAATTTTTTCTAAAAATTCTAATGCATGTACTTTTAAATCAAATGCATTTTGTTTACCTAAGTGCATTATTATTGTTTAAAAATATGAACATTTAAAATAAAATTCCTGCGAAAAGCAAAAGTTGGTAAAAGTAAAGTACACGAAATGATCAGCTGGAAACACACGTTTCCCTTTATCGTGTGATATGACATCTCATAAATTTACCCATTAATAAATAATTACATAAAAATATTTTAAAATATTTTTTAACTATTCATTTTATATTTATTCATATGCAATAAAGTTTTTAAACCAATGAACTTTCATTTATGAGTTTAAATTTCACATCTGAAAAAAAAAATGTTTGTGATTCACTTCTTAAAGTATCTTGCATCATTTTTCAAAATCCTTATATTTATATTTTAAAATTACTTTGACACTAGTACATCATTTTCTTAACAGTATAGTTAAATAAGGTATAAAACTGAATAAGTAAACTTACTCTGGTTTTTTACGGGATTTGTCAGTTTTTAAAAAGAGTTTATGAGTTTCCTTCAAAATTTTTTGTACATGATTTAAGGCAGTGATGCATTGTTCTTGCGTACCTATAAATAAATAATAACATATAAATCTGATTTAAAATATCCTTGCCTAATATGATATAATAAAATTCTAACTCAAAACAATTTTTTCCAATTGGAGAAAATACTCTAACATTAAAATCATATCCTCTCTAGCTCTAAAGAACACCACATTTAAATATTATGCCTACTTCTGTTCAAATCAATCTACTCCCTATGCCTAACACACACATTCTCAGTATTCCCTACCCCTCATTCATTGATGCCAAATATTAGGTTTAACTTTATAAATAAAAAATGAAAAATTATGAAATTTTTAAATTTTAAAAACAGTTATATAATTCATGAGCATGATCCTAGACAACTTTTCTTTGATATAGGGACATTTCTCAACTTGGAAAAATTACTTTGAATTTAAATTCTGTTTCATTGGCATTAGATGAAAATAGTATTCAGAAGAATTATAAATATTTATATAGTTTACATAATGTTAGAAACAAATTATGAAAGAATTCTAAAGAATTTATAGCTCATTATTATCCAAAACTGAAAAGTTACAACATATTTTCTTACAAAATATATTCTATAAAATCGCAAATTTTGCTAACTGTTTTTCCATTCTTATGAAAATAGTTTAGACATAAAATAAACTATCATGTATTGCTCTAGATACCAGCTAAATTTAATCTTAGTGTCTCAAACAATTCAAATTAATGTTATTTTCATTACACGTACATCCGTTTATAGCATTTGGTTATATTTTGTACTTGAATATTTTTTAGCATAAAATAATTCTGATTTAAAATTCATTAAGAAATAAATTTCCCTTTATTTTTAAACATATTTTGTCTAATTGACACAATCAATCAAAATTCTAATTTTTATCTAATACTTATCATATTTCTGCAACACCTTCAGATAGCCTCAAAATATGCTTGTTAAATGTCAATTTTAGAATGGCAAGATAAATATAATTTCAATATATACACAAAATGTTATAATTTCAATATGAAATCTGCATTTTAAATATCAAATATAAATTATCAAAAAGACCTTTTTTGATGTGAACAAAAATTTAAATAAAATCTGCAAATGCATAAGTTTATTACATTTACCAAAAGTCAATAAAAAATCACTAACTGATATGTATAAAGACCTCACAATTTACATCAAATTTCATTACTAGCAAATACTTGGTACTTTTGTATAAACTTTAAAAAAAAATTAAAAGAATGTAAAAATTATAAAATTCTAGCATGAATTTTCACATGGTAAATTGTATTACTTTTTCAACTAGTTAGATCTAATGTGTATACTAAGTAATACAATTTAATGCAACAAAATATTAAAAAAAGTTTATTTTTCCAATCAGTAATTAATAAATTATGTATCTAGATATCAAATTATGTTAAACATACACGTTTCACATATTACGGACAATTAATGCAAATAAAATGTTACCATATTTTATTAGAATCAATAATATAAATTAATCTTACCCAGTGAAATATTATCTGTATGTGCTATAGCAAGGCTATCGACAAACTGTACAAGAAGTTGAATTGTATACTTTTTTACTAAAGTTTCATTTTCTCTGAAATTAAAGATTTGTTACAACAAAGAAAACAGAAAAATGTTCATTTAAAATTATTGTACCTGAAACTACTATTAATATTTTTAATTTACCTGAAAATTTTATAAATATTGTTAAAAGTCAAAGCAGCACCTATTCTTTTAAAAGCATTTGGATGCAGAGAGAAACTATGCAGTTTACTCAAGAGATTTTCTGGTTGTTTAACCTAAAAATAAACAAGAAACTCCATTATTGCTTATTTTTAACTATGTATAGTTCTCTTCATTTGAAAAATTATGATAAACAGTTTTAATCCAAATTTACAACACTGATTTATTAATACAAACATTTATTTAGTTTAATTTTTTAATATCTCGATTTAACAAGGTCTTTCATACTTAAACAAAACTTATGCTTTTATTTTTTGTAAAAAAATATCCAGATTCAAATATTTATTTTCCATACTTGGCTTAGATTTACCTTAAAAGTTTTTCATTGTTGTTTTCATTTTAATAATATTTATAATTTCTTTTATATTCATTCTTTTCAATCAAAAATACTTATGAATACAATCTAATTAAAAGCAAAAAATACTTGATATTTACAATCACTAACCTTGTTTTAATATTTGTTTCCAATTATCAATCAAATATGGGTAAGAAGACATTATAAAAAGTATGTATGATATGTGATCTAAAATGCTTCAAGTAATCCTCTTATTACTGTGGTTAAGATCTTTACATAAAATAAAATGAAATTAATGCAATAATCTTTGCAGTAAATCAAGAAAAAAAAAATATTTTTTAATATTTATAGAATTGATGATTCTAAATTTATACAAATGATTTTGTTGTTGCTGTATCGTATGACAAAATCAGAAATCAATCCATTTACATCAGGTTAACAAGCAATATCCAAATCAAAAGTTAAAACATAATGACAAAAAGCTAAAAACGCATACAAAAAGTACATAATTAAACCCATAAGAATCAAAATTCCAAAACTCAAGAGGGAAAGCAATCTTGTGATCAGGACATGAGTCTCTAAGCTATCAAATATAACAGGCAAACATCATCTCTGTGTTGTAACTTAGAATCAAGGTCCAGGCAAACAAACATGTACTCTGTTTCTTCATAGTGTCTGTTTTAAAAATAAAGTATAGGCTGTTTGTTAGTATGACTATTTTAACTGATGTTGTTTGGTTCAGAAGTCATACCCTGTTTTTAATCAGAAATTATTTGAGCCTCTTCACAAGGTCTACAATTAAACTCATTCCAGAAATCCTTATTATTCTCCCAGAAACTATCCTTTAATCATTTGAACGGTTTTAATTTTTTTTTTTTAAAAATGCCACACACATACAAAAGTTACTGTAATATTTTTGCATCTTCAGCTTTATTTACAACAAATTTTCCTAGTTTTTAAATCTAATATATAATATTCTAAGAAAGTCACAAACTTTAAAAGTTATGTTGGTCATGTTTTTAAATTGTATGGTAATCAATTCGAACTTATTAAATAATATGTTCCTTAAAACTTCAACAACTGAATTCATAGTACACCAGGAATATGAATTTAACTTCTTAATGATATTATTTTACCATTTTCTTAAAAATGATTAATCTACATTTTATTATTGTCACGCATAAGATTGCATTTAATATTGCACTATATGTTTGGGATATTTTTCAAAATCCAAAAGTTTTTTTAATACAAGCTATCCTACAATTACTAAAAAGCAATTAGAAGATTGTCACTAATTAATTAAAAATTATCCAAATCTATATACAAATTCAAGCTCAGTTAGAATCCAATACAATAACATACAAGCAATTCGATAATATTTGCAAGGATGTTATGTAATAAATCCAGAACAGAAAAGAGTTTTTTTCAATTATTTTTATGAAAAGAATATGAAACAGAGCAAGATTGCTTCTTTTCTTATAAGAATGTTAATTACTTAACATAGAGAAAACTATAAACACATTGGTTTAGAATATTCCATATGTTATTTCATTATTTTTACATATTCAGAAAAATGTGTAAGGAAAATAATGTTAATATGAATCAATATACCCTTTTTTGTTTCATATAGTAACAAGTTTGAATTAGGTTGATGAGTAACCAATAAACAGAGGATATGCTATGTAATAAAAAACTGTTCCACCAAAAAAATGAAACACCCATACAACTTTCATAATTTCCATCCTAGCTGGACAAGTGAGGAAATGAATATCCGTTAATGACCCACTATAAAGCAACACAAGAGCTATTAGCAACAGACCTCATAATTTTGAGCCTCAATCAAGTGACGAGAACAACACTTGAGCACTTCCCTCTCTAAACTACCACTAAGGGGGCTCGAGCTTGTGACCATGACCACTAGGCTACCATGGCCAGTTGTAGCTGGACAAAATGGATAACTTCAAAGGTTCAAAAAAATATAAATTATGATGTTAACAAATTAAATATAACTGATTAACCTAGTTAATTAACTACTTTAAAAGGGTTTTTCCATTATAGAATCTTCTTTCTTTTTTAATGTAAAATCAAGTAGAAAAATTTTAATTTTAATCTAATCTCTAGATACAGAATTATTCTGAAAAACTGTTAAGTAGCCTTGTACAATATATTGTTTCAAATACAAATTTGGAATATCTTTCTTGATTTAAATCAGAGGTTCCCAAACATTTTTGTCTCATAGACCCCTAGCCATGTTTTTTGGTTTGGGGTAGATCCCTGCTTACCTAATATTGAATTTTTACAACTTTATCAACTTGAATGTCTTTGACAGCTAGTATAGAGCTACTTATTTTAAAAGAATTAAATTTCCGACTGCATTGAAGTAAAGGGTTTTAAGTAAGAAGTACATATTAATTAATTAGATTAAAATTTAATTAATACATGAAGTAGTAAATGGCCAACAAACAAATGATTTTATTGAGAGGGATGAATCTGGTGCTTCAATAACAAATTTTCAACATTTGGAACCAATCCTTTAAGGTTTAATCCTAAATCTCCTCTGTTACTAATGACCAGTTTTTCCCCTCTTTCTTTATTTAAAAAAAGTTGTTTTGTTTTGGAGATTGGAGTTTGTTTTGTTTTGGAGAGAATTAAAATTTTCTCACAAAATTCCATAACATGTATGTTTTTTTAAAGCCAAAATTACTGGTATCTTTTCTAAATTTAAGATATTTGTTAGTACCTCTTCCAATCAGTTCCTATTGTAATATGAATTTTTCTTTTCAATGCGACCATATGAATTGATTGTCACTATGATAATTCAAACCATAGTCAAATCATTCTCAAACCTAATATCAAAATCTGAATAAAGGGTATTTTTAAATGCTGAATGTAGATTAAACGTCTTGACAGATTGTCTGTGACAAATGGAGAAAATTCACGACCTCTCAATCTTATACTGCTTTCATTTAATTCTGGAAATAAACGCTGAAATATTCCTTGTTTTAATAAAACTGATGTTGTCACCTTATAACTGCCCATTAACCTCAATAAATTTATTAAATAAATCTGTTAAATAGGTAAAATCTGGTTTTTACTTGATTAAGTTTTCTAAAATTCAAATCACGATCTGGTTTAATGAGAGCCACTGTTATAGACCACCATTTACTCCTCATGGACCCCAAAATTAGTTTTTCGCTTTTGTGGACCCTTTGAAAGTCATCATAAACCCCTGGGGGTCCATGTAGACCATTTTGGGAATCTCTGATTTAAACTATGAGTGATATGATAATTAAGATACATAAATTTGTAAAGTTTAATATTTCTTGAATTTCATTTTTTTTTTCAGACGCCAAAAGTTCCAGAACAATACTCTTGCATATTCAATATTCCTGCAAACTCTGAGTAAGATTTAAATAAGCAACATAAAAACAAATATAAAAATACATAATCTATGAGATATACAAATAAATATACAAGAAACAAAGATAAAAAATTTAGAAAATACAAAATGGTTGTAAAATAATTTTAAAAAGAAGTCTATACTCACAGATGATTGCTTTATTGACCAAAGAAAAAATTCTCTCAAACACATAGCACTAAAATCTCGTAAAGCAGCATTCTGACTGTCAGTAACACCATCCTAGACCAAAAATAAATATATAGCAACATATATACTCATCTCTAAATAGAAACGATAATAATTAACACTTGATTGACTGATAAGGTTATACATGATAAGGAACAACTCTTTCAAATACTTTTCTTTTAATTTAATGAAAATTAAAGCATTTGATGCTAGGCAAAAAAGCTTTAAAACACTTATTCATAAATAAAAGCTTCATTTTAAATTTTTGTAAAGGTGATACTGCATCATGGGTTGTTTTTGAGTATATTCAGAGATTTTTCAATAAGGTGTATTTTAACTGTGGATTGAAAGGAAATGCCCTAAATCATTTTACACAGTTAAAAAAATACAACATTTTGCATTATCCTGCAAATAAAATTACTGCAAATCCCTTGGAGAGATTATTGCTGATCATCTGGGTGTTCGAAACCTCCTCTCTACTGTTTGTCTACTTTGATAGAATATTAATGACTGAAATCTTTCTCAGATTTCAAAATATTTACCACAGTAAAAAAATCATTCTGTTTTAGTACATATTAATGTAAATGTCTTTTGCAGCAAGCCAATTGATACGTACAACAAATTCCATTACATCATGCACGTTTATCTCTCTCTCTCTCTCTCCTAGTCTATTCTAAAACATTTTTAATGTCCCAGAATCCAAAAAAATTATTTGGTTATTATCCTGGGATTCTTTAAAAACCCTGCTAATGTATGAATTACCTTTTGTGACTGAATAGAGTAATTTTTAAGCACAAAAAGAACTTAACAGTCAAACCAATTTAACAGATTCTTGTGTGATTGTCAAGCCAAATATGTTCACTCTTAATAAAATCAAATAATAATTTTAAAACATTCTATGTGTTACAAACACAAGTGATTAAAAATAATGACAATCAAACAGATATGAAAAAATTATAGTAATTTATTTCAAAGGTTCTTCATTAAATATATTTAAAATGTACATACAGAAAAACAATTGTAAACAGACAATTTATTTTAGATCAAATTTTATTACAAGATTAAAAATCAGTTCAACATACAACAAATATTTAAAAGTACAACCATAAAAGATAAAAATTTTAACTTGACAATTGTTTTAAAATACTCAGATCAAATAAATTTATATTCCACATTTTCATTTTATGTAATTTTAAGAAAATACATATTTAAAACTTTTACTTCCATAATTATCTCTGCAATACTTATATTTAAATATATTAATTAGGGCCATGGGTAGCCTAGTGGTTAGAGCATTGGACTCCAGACCGGAGGGCCTGGGTTCGATGCCAGATGCCAATAAATACCATCGAGTATAGACAGAGTACGTGCTCGTTAAATCAGTGGGTCCGAAAGTCTTGTGGGTGGTCCCAGCAGAAACCACGAGTGCAGGGGGCAGGAGAATATTTCCCTCCCCTTCAGTTCCATGCCAAAATTGTGGAGGTGGAGATAGGTGGTGTTGTTAGAAGTCCAACCTGTTTCACAGGCAATGGCAACTTTCATTCCTTCCCTGCGGGAAGGACACAACAACAACAAATATATTAATTGCATACTTTAATTGAAAATATAAGTTGCATTCTTACCCATAAACAGAGCAAAATTACTGAAGTTTCAGGACATTTAGAAACTCTACTACAAGTAAACCAATGAATTATTTGTAAAACTAAAGGCCTGAAAAGTTGCTTGGTGACCTGCAAAAATAATTTAACAAGCATGAATTTTAAATATTATAGAAAATAAATTTGAGAATAGTTTTAATAAATAAATAAAAATACAAAACAGAATTTTTTTTTTAAATTTTGTATACATTTATAAACACTCATCCTAAAAGTAAAAAGCCAGTTATAATAAATAATTCTTAAAATTAATAACTTTGTATAAAATAATTTTGTGCACATGTTTAACTTTTTCAACAGGAAACTTAAGCCTGATATGCATAAAGCGTTTTTACCAATTGATTGCTACTGCTCTAACAGTTTTAGCAAATGAAAATGCAATAGTTTCAATACTTTTCCTTTAATGTTAATTTTTGTTGTTATAAAGCTCAAAATTTCATTAAATACGTACTTTAAATAACAAAGAGATCAACATACATAAAATTGTACAAAACATCTTTTCTATAAAACATATCTTTGGGGAAAATAAAGGAATAACGATATAAAATCTAATGAAGAATAAAATCATGCCTGACAAAATCTCAAAAACTTCACAAAAGTTTGTGAAAAATATTATAAATATACATAAAAAATATCTAATAAAATTTAAAAATTTGATTTTAAAAAATATTATGTACTTGTTCTACATCGCATGCCAACTCCAACAAACCAGGAAATAATTTCTTATATAATGCTTCCATGGAATACTGAAATAATAAGAATAAAAATATGCATTTATAACATGTCACAATAACAAAAGTATTTATCAAAAATTTTAAAAAATACAAATTTTATACTAAAATAAATAATTAAGCTAAAAAAAGTTTTAAAGATATAACAAATATTCTGCAAAAACAAAACAAAGTTTCATCAAACAAACAATCATAAAATTAGGAATTCAATAAAACAGCATATAGTATATTACTTGACCAAAGTATAAAAAAGCATATAGCATGTTACAATTTCCAAGTATATATTATTTTAAAAAGATCATTTTAATCCAATGTTTATTCTAAACTCAAATACCTTACATAAAAATTATTTTTTGGGGAAAAATTATCAATTGGAATTTCTTTTATCCATAAATACCTTTTTTTGTAAGTCATCAGGAAGAATACTTCCCTGACCAATCATAAGAAGTACTAATGAGTGTAAAGCTTCACAAGCTGCAACCTTAGCTTGACGTACACTTGATTTTGTAGCAATTTCAATATAATTGGAAGAAAATCATCTGCAAAAAAAATAATAATAATAAGCTAATATATTTCTAATCAACTTTCCTCCTTTTGCTCAAAGAAACTAAATCAATTATTATAACAGAATAGAAGAGAAATAAATTTTAATTTTAATATGAATTTAATTGAAGGTGTGTGTATTTAACACATTAACAGAAAACATTAACAGAAAACTTCAAAGACTTTCAAAATAAATGCAAAGCTACAATAAAAGTTAATACATACAAATAAATATATTACAATGTCAAAAAGAAATGTACTGTCTGGCAGAGCAGTAAGTTAAAAAACACAAATATATAAATTTTTTTAGGCATAATCTTCCCTCTTTTCAGATATGAATAAATATATATTTTTTCTTTATATTGTGTGGTAAAAAAATAAATTTTGAGCATGTAAAAATGGTCTTTTACAGGTGACGTAACACACAGTAGAAAAGGACAAAGTAGGCTAATACTATTAAAGCAATTGTTCTATGATTTTAATGTATCTCTCAATTACTCAAAAATTAACATAAACTTTTAGAAAGTTAAATTTTAGAGAGTTAAAATGACTTACATATAAAATATAAATGAATACATATGTAGATAGAGTACAAAATATACACTTTAAAATATTGGATTTCAATCAAATAATTTCTGTAACATTTGCTTACAATTTTTTTAAAAAAAACTCACCAAAATAAATGTCAGGTTTCATATCTTGAAATGGAACAGAATATTTTAAATGATTTCTATACATAGAATCCCAAGCTATTGCTATTTCATCCAGTTTCTCATATGCATTTTCAAGTAGAGCTTTATTACTTTTGCCAAGTCTACCCAGAAATTTAATTATCTGATGCTGAATTTTCAATAGTTCAGGATCTTCATATACCTGAAAATTAATTGCTTGTAATAGTTCCTTAAAAAAATTTAGAACATTGTATGAATATGCCCATATGCAATAATACATGTTTCAAAATTCCTTTTATAAAATTCACAATGTTTAATGATATAAAGTATAATTTAAAAAAACTAAAGAACATGCTTTTATACTGAATCGAACTAAAAAGTAAAAAAATAATTCTTAATATAAGAATAAAATGATGAACGAGAAAATTAATGTCATTGGGGTAAGAGCGTGGGGTGCAATTTCGGAATTGAAAGAAGTTAGAAACTATAACAATTGATATATTTATAGAACAGCCCACGCTTTTACCCCAATGACATTAATTTTCTCGTTCATCATTTTATTCTTATACTAAGAATTATTTTTTTACTTTTTAAGTTCGATTCAGTATAAAAGTGTGTTCTTTAGTTTTTTTAATTATAATTTATTTTTCATTTTTTTAGTTCGATCTACAATAAAAGCATATTTTTTGGTTTTTTAAACTGTCATTTTTTTTCAGTGTTGAATTTATCCTTGAGTTTGATATTTGGAGCCAGAATTACGTGGCTGCTGGAACAAGTCTTGCTCTACAATGGATTTTAATTAAAGGGTCTGAAGTGTATGTGTATTTATTCTCCCTGTTTACGGGGCCACGGGTGAGTCCTGTATTGTTATACTAGATTCCGTCTCAAAAGAACAGGTCAAACAAATAAAATGTGTGGTAAAAAGAAAAAAAGTTTGAATTAAAAAAATTAATGTACCACATGTTTTTATAACGGACTAAAAAGTATAAAATTCCTCCTTTTCGTTTTTTTTTTCCTTCTTTTTTCAGATTTTCATGCATTGTCATCCACTTCTGAGATATGGTCAAAATTTCAAGTCTCTAGCTCATCGGAAAGTCACACAGTTTAAAATCAATTACAAAATTCCACCCGGACGAACATTAAAGAAAGCGAGTTAATAAAAACATGGTAATCTTAAGTGTCAATTGTATTCTCACCTTTTAAACATATTGCTATAATGTTAATTCGTATCATCACTTCTAAATGTATTGCTTAGCAAAAATAAAAAATATTTAACAGTTAGAACATTATTTTTTCCCCATGCATGAGTCTTATGCATGTTATCAGCAGTTAGATTATCAGCAGTTAGAACATAAATTATTTTTTTCTCATCAAGAGCCTATTTTTTTTTATTTTCATTTTCAGAAAAATGTTTATATTATAGTAAGAAATTTATAACACACACCCACTCTCCACTTTCTCACATACAGAACACTTTTTTTTTGTCTGTTTTATTTTTATAAACCAGAAGTGCATTAATTAAAAACACTCGGTGTAGGGTTACACCTTTCTCTTTTAGTCGCTAAATCTGGAATTAGTCGCCAAATCTGGAAATGTTATATGGAATTAGTCGCCAAATTTGAAAATTGTATATCGAATTAGTCGCCAAATCTGAAAATTATATGTGCACTAAGTTGCCAAATCTGGAAGTGATATATTTAATTGTCGCCAAATCTGATTATCGTGATTCCTGATGATCCTGATGAGGACAATGGAACAAAATTATGAAATTATTGTATTGTCATCGGTCCTGGACAAGTGTGCAAAACTTCGAATTAATCTGACCTTTTTAAGTGGGTGAAAATCGAGTTCCAAGATTCCGTTACATGCAAGTGAAACTTATAAAAGCGTGTTAATAAATTTATTGTGCATTAATCATAACAGCTATGCAAAAGAAAAAACTTAAATATAATGACTTTTCAAATATTTTTTAACTTTTAAAACAAAGCTAAATTAAAAGAAATACTAAAATTCTTAAAAATCGTTTTCTGGGTGTTCACTGCATTTTAAAAAAATTGTTTTCTGAGTGAACTTTTTTTCTCAAAGTAATTTTAAAAATTTATTCCTGTTTGTTTTAACTAACACACAAAACAAATTTTTTTTTTTTTAAAAAATGTAAAAAAGGAATTTTTATACTGGAAAAAACATAAATGACTAAAATTTGTTTTTTCTGGCAACAATTTAAAATTACATTTTAATATCAAAGTAAAGCATTGCTGGTGAAAATTAAAATAATTATTTTACATGGTCAGTAATATTCATTAATAAATAAATTGCATCACGAGATTTTGTTTAAATAACTTATAGTTTTAAAAAACTAAAAAACCCGGTTTTATAGATTGATTCACTATAAAAGCGTGTTTTTTAGTTTTTTAAAACTATAATTTATTTTTCATTTTTTAGTTCGATCTACATTAAAAGCCTGTTTTTTAGTATTTCAAACTATCATTTACTCATTGTTGAATTTATTCTTGAGTTTGGTATTTCAAGACGGGGAAGAGGAATTAAGTAGCTGCTGGAATTAGTCTTGCTCTTCCATGGATATTAATTAATGGTTCTGGGGTATTTATTCTCTCCGTTTACAGGGCCTCGGATCAGTCCTGTATCATATTTCAAAAATTCCGTCTCTGTAGATGCAGGTCAGATCAAAGTATTTTTAAGAAGAAATATTAAGTGTCAATTGTATTATCACCTTTTAAACATATTACTATAATATTAATTCGTATCATCACTTCTAAACGTATTGCTTAGCAAAAATAAAAAAAATATTTAACAATTAGAACATTTTTTTTTCCCCATGCATGAGTCTTTTTTTTTTATTTCCATTTCAGAAAAGTAGAGAATTGTTTATATTATGGTAAAAATAGCTGACGCACCCAACCTACCCTCAATCATATAAAGAACACTTTTTTGCTTGTTTTATTTCTAAACCACAAGTGTATATTCGTTTTAGGGTTGCGCCTTAATCTTTTAGTTACTAAATCTGGAATTAATCGCCAAATCTGGAAGTGGTATATGGAATTAGTTGCCAAATCAGGATATCGTTATTCCTGATGTCCTGATCAGGAAAAGGAAACAAAATTATGAAATTATTGTACTGTCATCGGTCCTTGACAAGTGTGGAAAATTTCAAATTAATCTGAACTTTTAAATTGGGTAAAAATCGAGTTCAAAGGTTCCATTACATACAAGTGAAACTTATAACAGTGTGTTAAAAAAAGCTTACAACATCTAAAGCCCCTCGGTTAAATTTCTTCACAGATTTAGAAGACATTTTGTGAACTTTCTTAACATTAGTTTTCTTTTTATTTGAAAATGAGTTTAAAGTATCATCTGAAAAAGAAAAGAAAAACACCATGAGAATTGTGCCATTAAAATTTTTAAAAAATCATAAAAATAAGTATAAGATGATAAGCATTTTTTTTAAATTTTATACAAACACTTATTAAAAATACTGCAGAAGAACATATTTTGGAAAACAAATCAAAAGAATCCATTTTGTTTATTCATGAATCAAAAAAAATTCTATTTATGAGCCTCATAAGATACACATACACTACACTGGTTTAAACAACTACTAAATCTGGGTTTAAACCTACAAAGCAGTCCTCAACCCGCTATGTTTGTAGCAACTCAAGCATCAATCTTGAAATTTTGATATTCCTCCTGGGCTTGGAGAAAAACAATAGTATATATATATTACTGATTATTGTTTAGCAATATTTTTGGACTAAATTGAAAACAAGACCCATTGTAGCTTCATTTGTTTAATAATTATCACAGCTATCAAATATGGATAAAAAAATCAGAGCAAGGTAGAAATGTCTCAAACTATTCCTTGTGCACCTTGAAATTATTTTTAAAAGTATGCAAAAATATTTAAATTTCACACAATAGATTGGAATTTAAATATTTATCCTAAAAAATCACATATAGATCACTATCTGCATAATAAGATGAAATATATATAACACAGATTTCTTTTTTTCTAAAGTTTATCTTAAATTATTTCTGATAATTTATTATTTTTCTCATTACACTGTAGTGTTAGCATGATAGCTACCCAACTAAATTGCAGGTTGTTTTTGATTGTTTAGGTAAAGCTGAACTATGAATCATTTAATTGGTGTTGATACAACAATTAAAAGCGATAGTTTTTAAATTTTAATTAATTTCTGAATGGAAAATTATAATTTAGACTTGGCTCTGCAAGACAGTAAGAAATCTTACACTGAGACAGTATAAAAGATTTTTTTTCCATCCATTATTGAAGAAAGATTTCAGAAAACATGGTTTTCATTAATGCTCTTCTACTTGCTAGCTTTTCATGCTACTTTTAAAATGTTAAATGAACATACTATTTCTTTCCATACTTGGATAGACTCATCAGTAATGCTATCATGGTTAGCTTCTCGCCATCACAAATAGAAGCTGTTTGTTGCAAATAGAGCTTCCAAGATTTTGAACACTATGCCATAGGAACAGTGATCCATGTTTTATCAAAACAGAATGCTGTGGACTTAACATCAAGATGTGAATCTCCCCAGAAGACCTAGCTGGTCCCTCACTATGGTGGCATGAACCATCATTTTTATGCATGTACACTAACCCCAGCAAAAGCAAACTCTTTTTAGTATTGACAAAAATATTGTAATAATCAAATTAATAGTAATCGTTTCGTTACATCTGGCAACATCTTTAGTGTTTACCTTTTTAATTACCTTTCTTCTGTAATGATTGCTGTGTGCTTTCAAGGTGCTTTGAATCTACATTTAATAAATCCTACTGCAAAGTATTTCTGCAACAGGTAATGGGCCCAGGAATCCCTGAGATTTGTTAAGTGTCTTCGTGGAGAAAAGATTTTTTTTTTTTTGAAAGAAAAATTATAAGTTAAAACACTGCGTGTGTTTGTTAGGCCTAAGCACGTGTACAGAGACTGAAATGGAATTCAAAGCTCATATTGAAAAGCTTGTGGGAGCTGCAAATTGGAGTAAATGGAAGCAGCAAATTGAACTCTTGTTGCGACATCACGATGTCCATGATGTTGTTTGTGGAGATCGGGAATGCCCAAGATTACCGGCCGAGGCTTCAGCTGAAGTGATTGCTGCGTATGAGAAAGCGAAGAAAGCTTTCATTAAAGATGACTCCCTGGCACAACTGATTCTTGTGGGCAATATGGATGACAGCAATGCTGAATTGACATCGGTTTGCAACACAGCTAAAAGTGTGTGGGAAAAGTTGCTGTCGGTATATGAGCAGAGTTCCGGGCAAAGACTCGATCGTTTGATGGAGAAGTTTTTTCGCAGTGAAAAAGAACTGGAGGATGATATTGCAAGCCATATTGCAAAGCTGCAAAGGAACTTTAGCGAATTAAACGACGAGCTAAGGCGTGTTGCTAAAACAACATTGCCGGATCTCCTGCTGATGAGCAGAATCATGTCTACATTGCCATCAGAATATTTTGAGTTCAAGAGTGTTTGGGAGTCAGTTCCCATAGAGGAGAGATCAGTCAATAAATTAACTGAAAGACTTCGCCTTATTGAAATGAGGCTACCTTCAAAGTCAACAGATTCCACAGCCCTGGTTGCTACTAGGAAGAAAGTTTTCAAGAAACCTGAGAGAAAATGTTACGTCTGTCGTAAGCCAGGTCATCTTGCTAAGGACTGTTGGAAGAAAGGAAGTAAACCAAAAGTTGAAGGTGATGCTTTTGTGTGTACTGTGGAAGGTGTTCCAGAAAGTGAAGTGTGGATTGCCGACAGTGGAGCCTCTGCTCACATGACTAAGCACAAAAATTATTTTGTGGACTTCACTAAATTTGTCTCACCTAAGCCAGTATATGTGGGAAATAGTGATGCAATTGTGGCTTATGGACATGGAACTGTGAATATTGAAATTAAGGTCAATAGCAAATGGGAGAAGCATCATCTGACAGAGGTGTGGTATGTTCCTGACATTAGTAGAAATCTATTTTCCATCAGTCAGACCTTAAAAAGGGGTTTCAAGTTCCAGGCATCAAAAGATGAGTGTTCCCTCTTGAGAGATGACAGAGTGTGCTTGAAAGGAGTAAGAACTGTGCATGGCTTGTATGCATTAGAAATGCGTGTTCTTTATCCAAAAGTATGTGTTGCTGCTGAAGTATGTGTTGCCTCGGCAGACCAATCCTTACAATTGTGGCATGAAAGACTGTGTCATCAAAACAAGGCTCATGTTAAGGATATACTGAGAAAATATCAAATAAAAGGTAATGCAAAAGACAGCCAAATATGTGATGGATGTTGTTATGGCAAGCAGAGTCGTCGTCCCTTTGGAACAAGGAAACAAAGGGCTACTACGCCAGGAGAATTGATAAATATAGATGTATGTGGTCCAATGCAGCAACAGTCTCTAGGAGGTGCTAAGTACTACGCTTGTTTCAAAGATGATTTCACCAAATACCGTCGGGTATTTTTCATGCAGTCCAAGAATGAAGTTTCCAAGTGCCTTGAAACGTTTCTTAATGAAAGCGAAAAATACTGGGCATATGATCAAGGAGGTGCTAAGTGATGGTGGAGGAGAGGTTATAAATTCAACAGTGAAGAGTCTTCTTGAAAAAATCAGGAATCTCTTCTCGTATGTCAATGCCTTACACGCCTCAACAAAATGGAGCTGCAGAACGTGAAAACAGAACTATTGTTGAAAGTGCGAGATCTATGATTTATGCTACAAATCTTCCTTTGAAACTGTGGGCAGAAGCAGTGAACACGTCTGTTTATGTGTTGAACAGAACAGGGCCAACATCAGTTAAAGACAAAAGCCTTATGAACTGTGGTTTTCCAAAGAAGTGATCAATATTGACCACCTGCATGTATTTGGAACCGAGTGCTTTGTCCATGTACCTCAACAAAAAAGGAGGAAATGGACAAAAAGAGTGTTAAAGGAGTTTTTGTTGGCTACAGTGGTGAAAAAGATGGTTATAGAATATGGATAAAAGATCAGAACAAGGTTATCCTGAGTCGAGATGCGATATTCCAAAATGAAAAACTTAGCTGTGTTCCTGATGTATCTTCTACTGATATTCAAAACTCAGATATGGAAATAGTGAAGAAGCCGCTTCAAACACCAGAAGCAGATGAGGAAAAAGAAATGGAGGAGATATCATGTAATGCTGAAGATACAGAAGAAACCTTAGTTCAGCAGAGTAGCAAAATTTGCGTGACAGGTCCATATTAAAGATGCCAGCCAAATTTGACAGCTTTGTTCTATTGGCAGAACACATAGAACCTGAGACCTACAGAGAAGCAATCGCTTCTGAAGATAGCGACAAATAGCTTGCTGCTATGAAGGAAGAGTTGGAATCTCTATCCAATAATAACACCTGGATACTTGTAAATTTACCCTCTGACAGAAAAGCTATAGGTAATAGATGGGTATTCAAGGTGAAACAAAATGCTGATGGAACTGTACAGCGTTTTAAAGCTCGACTTGTTGCTAAAGGATACAGCCAAAAATTTGGAGTTGATTTTAGTGAAACTTTCAGTCCTGTAGTTTGGTGGGATACCATCAGAACTGTCCTGAGCATTGCTGCTGCTCGAAAACTTAGGTCAGTTTGATGTAAAAACTGCTTTTCTGTATGGAGACCTCTCCGAGGATATCTACATGACTCAACCTGAAGGATTTAGTGATAGTTCTGGTCAGGTATGTAAGTTACTAAAGTCTATATATGGTTTAAAACAAGCTCCAAGGTGTTGGAATAAACGTTTCAAAAGTTTTGCTGAACGCAGTGGATTGAAGCAATCAAACTGTGATCCATGTTTGTTTTTTAATGATGAAAAAATCAATGTATCTTATTGTGTATGTTGATGATGGAATCATTGCAGCAGATGAAGAGCAGACAGTGAAAATGTTCTTAAGAAGCTTGAAAGTGAATTCTCTGTAGTGATAGGGGAAGCTAATTATTTTCTTAATCAGCAAATTGAGCATCTTGAAAGTGCTAAAATTTTTATACACCAAGAGGCTTATTGTAGGAAGATCCTATCTCGCTTTGATATGATTAATTCAAATCCAGTTGGTACACCTGTCCAAAAGGGTGCTATTACTACAGATAACTCAGTATCTCTTTCGGCTGATGTACCCTACCGAGAAGCTGTGGGTAGTCTTATGTTCCTGGCTATTGTCACCAGACCTGACATAGCATATGCAGTGGGAGTGCTTTCCCAGGTTTTGGATAAACCTCAACAGATACACTGGACCATGGTGAAAAGGATCCTGAGGTATCTTAACGGAACCAAAAAGTGTGGCATTATGTATCTGGGTGTTACTAGTGCTACGCTTGAGTCATACAGTGACTCAGATTATGCTGGTGATCCATTAACCAGGAGATCAACATCAGGAATGGTGTTCAAGTATAATGGAGGTGCTATTGCATGGAGAAGTCAACGACAGAATTGCATTGCTCTCTCAACAACTGAAGCTGAATTTATTGCAGCAAGTCAAGCTGCGAAAGAAGCGATTAGGTTGAACAATCTTTTAAAAGAACTGTGCTGTGTGACTTCTGTTCCAAGTCTTCAAATAGATAACCAAAGTGCCATCCGTTTAGTGAAAAATCCTGAATTTCATAATAGGACCAAACATATTGACATTCGTTACAAATTTATTAGAGAACAATATGAAAACAAGCAACTTAATGTCATAAATTGTAGTAGTGAAGTCCAGGTTGCTGATATATTGACTAAACCTCTTGCTAAAGATAGATTTTTAAAACTCAAGTTAATGCTAGGAATGTATAATTTTGGAAATTAATTAGAGCATGTGTGTATACATGTATTATACTATAATCATTGCAATTTTGTATTTAATGTGTTATTCTATTTTCTTTTAGCATGTGTATTCTAAGTGACTGATTTTATTAGTTTATTAAGGTGTATGTATATGTACCTTTTTTATATTGTTAGATTATTTTGATTTTAGGGAGAGTATTGAAATAATCAAATTAATAGTAATTGTTTCGTTACATCTGGCAACATCTTTAGTGTTTACCTTTCTTCTGTAATGATTGCTGTGTGCTTTCAAGGTGCTTAGAATCTACATTTAATAAATCCTACTGCAAAGTATTTCTGCAACAGAAACAAATGTTTGTGAACGAATGTTTTCTATTATGAGGAACATAATAAAATCAAAATGTCACTCAAAATTAACTGATTTGCACCTAAGACAACCAAATTTTGTTAACATTTTCAAGAACTAATCCCAATTTAGATGGACTAGGTAAAAAAAAACCTACAAATTCCAAAGTCCCACTAAGCAAGTACTGACTGTTCAATCATTATTTCCAATTAACTGTTTAGAGTTACTCCATTTAGCCTATATTTAACCTAACTGATTCTGAACCCATAAAAAAGTTTATATTAGCCATAAAACCTAAGTTTTTATTTTCTCTTATTTATTATTCTATTTTTTAAATTTCCACCACTTAGAATTGCATAAAAAAATGTGGTATCTGCATAAAAATTTCGTAATATGCTTATAAGCAACATTTTTCAACTTTTCATATTTTTTGTTTGTTCGAAAAAGCTGAAAGTGGAACACATAACTTTTTTCATCAGATAGTGGCCCTCTTTCTATAAAGTTTGCCCACCCTTGGTCTAGACAAACAAATTTTTACGGTTATTTATTTAATAAATTAAATGTGCAAATATATAGTTAACTGCATATATGAAACTTGAAATAAACAGATGGTAAAAAAAAGCAAAACACAGGATTTTATGAAAGACTTCCTGCGAATAAAAGTAATAAATCACAAAAGATATAACTAAATCATTGCACTATATGCTAGCCAGAAGACTGCACAATTTCACAGGGCCCCATACTAAACAAGACCCTTTAATCTTACAAATATAACTCTTACAGAATTGGAAAAAAATGATCATTTCATTAATAACTATTTTAATTAAATTTCCTTCTTACGCCAATTTTTTAAAAAAAAAATACATTATGAAATTAAATGGTTAATTTTAGGAAACAATTTTCTCACAGCAGAACTTAATTTTCTCTATATATTTGTACATAATTAGGCAAAGAATGGTTTATATAGTCAATGCTTCTGATTTTATTTGAAAACAGCATTATGGAGCTCTGTACTTCAGTGGAGCTTCTAAGTAGGACGTTAATAAAAATAAAATCAAAGCCGATCAGAATGAATTCATGGAATTAGGAGTCATATTTTTCTTTCTCCAATAATGATTTTAAAGTTAACAGTGAAAACTTAAATAAATCTGATTTGTTTCACAGTTGAAATAGTTGATTTAGTGTTCTCTTTAGTAGTAAATATGGGATTGAAAGGAAACAAATGAAAGAATATAATAGCTGACATAGTAGTTATTCCAAGCAAATTTTACATCATTAATTCAGCTTTTAGGTGAGTATCAATAAACCAATTCAAGGAAATTCACGACACTATGTGAATATTAGAAGGTGAAAAAACATTTACAAAGAGGCCAAAAGCATCATGCCAATCTAGAAATAGTTTGTGTGTGTGAGTGGACAATTAAAGTATAGAATGAAATTAAACCTGACAATTGAGAAAAAAAAATATCTAATAATCAAGATGAATAGAAAATAATTTGTTATTGATCAAAGTAAAAATGATGAAGATGAAACAAAATTCGATAATGTGACTTTAGATACAACTGAAGATTCACTTTTCATGTTATGTGATAAAATTTTTCATTTTATCAAAGCTGAGTCATTTCACATAAATAAACAGCATTCACAAACATGTAGAAATTTAATTTGCTGAAATTGTCGAATCAGCCACTGATTTGCCAAATTTTGAAAAAACCGCTAATTTGGCGCATTTTTGCATGTTGTGTTTTGGAGCAGCAACCCTATCACAACATACTCCGACGTTCTCACCGATACAAAAACCAAAAGGGTTACCAGAGTTGGCACGCTTATCGATTTGGCGATAAAATACTTGGCGGGGTAATTGGCCGATTCGACAATTTAACCTTTAATTTTATTCAAATATATTTTTCATTATCTTTAAATACACTAATTTTATATATGGGATATAGAGTGAATTAGCAATTTATTAACCAATTTTCTGTATACTAAAAATTAGCATGATGCACTGGAATATACAATAATAATTTATCACTGAAAAATATTTTTCCCTATTCAAAAAATAGTAAAATAACAAACTTTACATTTTCTACATACATTTGAATGTTTGTGCTTTATATGAACCCTCACTGCCGCTCATATCACTTCAAAATTTTATAAGAAGTTTCACTGATGTTTTGAAGGAATCATAAGCATATTTTTGCTAACAAAGAGTTTTCAAATTTATTCTTAGTGAGTTTTTTCCTAAAATTTCTCTTCTTTTACCATCAACAGATGACTGTAATAATAATTTATCACAGGAAATATTTCATTCTGTCCAGAACAGTGGCTCCCAAATTATTTTGGTAGTAGAACCCCAAAATTTGTTGCCAATGATCGTAGAACCCTGAATATTTTTTAATCAATGACTTTTCAAAATTTAATACCCATAATTAAATGAAACAAGCATTATTTTGGGGGTATTTCAGATTTTATTAAATTAAGCAAAACTCAAAAAAAAAAAATTCATTATAGAAATAATTAGCAAAAAAATGCAAACATAAACTAAAATAATTGGGAAATCTTTATTGTGAAGAATGCTCCTGCTTCTTTGATTCCATGATTCTCTTAAAATTGTGCGTTAGGTTTAAAAACTGAACTCGCATATCTGGTGCAGCATCAAGTTTGTTACGATATTTGGTTCTTGTCACAACATATTTTGAAAACCCAGCTTTACACAAATAAGTGGTTGCAAATGGCAATAGAATTCGAATAGCCTGCTTTGCTTAGTTTGGATATTCATCGAATACATCTGACCAGAATATTATCAATGAAACTGTTCTAAATTTGGCTTCTAATTGTGTATCCGGACTCAATTCAATCAAATTTTCATAATCCATGGAATGAAATCCTTTTGGTTTTTCTTTAATTTTAAAAGGATTTTGTACTCAGTAATTATCTTGATTCTCTGGGTTTGGAAAATAATCACTGAGTGATTGCTGTAAACTGGACAGATGCGCTTTTATACCATCACGGATTTCCATATCTAAATCCACTTTAGATTCTTTGAGAAAATCACTAAGCATCTGGAAACACTCAAAGTTATTTTGCTGTACAGCTGAAATCCAATATTGCATTTTCCTTGAAAAGGCAACCAATTTATCTTTTAATGCAATATGTTGACTAGTTTTCCTTGCAGAGCCAAACATAATTCGTCCAATTTTCCAAATATATCGGCAAGGTATGTAAGTGTAGATAGCAAAGCCATATTATGTAAGCTGCCTGATAATTCAAATTTATGACCAATAAAATAAGCCATCAGTTCCTTTTGCAATTCAAATATTCGCACACAAGCATTTTAACATGCAATAACCATCTAACTTCCGTATGAAGAAGTAAAGTGGTGTGAAGACTACACATATCTTCGCACATGACTTTGAAAATACGTGATTGCAATGGTTTACTTTTGATAAAATTAATAATCATCACTGCTTTGTCTAGAACAAATTTATATATAAATAAATGTCACCGAAATCCTTTTTGTTACTAATGCATATCTGTGAAGAATGCAATGAGTACTGTTACAGTTTTTTGCAACATTTTTATTCCATGCTACAGCACCATTCACTTTTCCTGTCATTGTTTTTAGTCCATCACTCTCTCTCTGTATACTTAAACACATTTTCCCCAGTTAATTTCATAAGTTGTCATAAAATTATCAATGCAGTTAAATATATTCTCCCCCATGGAGTTAATATTCACATTTCCACAAAAAAACAAATCTTCAATTTTTTTTATTAAAATCATACTGAACGAATACAAGCAAAATTGCTAATCCAGCAACGTCTGTCTCATCTAGTAAGCGTTACATGCCTGCAACCGTAAAATAAGATATTTCAATGTCAACGGCAATATCATCATTACGCCTTTTTACAGTATTGTTAGAAAGAGACACTTTCACAACTTGCTTACTATACCTTTCACCCAATACACATGAAACAATATCTTGAACACAAGGTTCAATAACAAATTCACCAATAATATGTGCCTTGCCTGCAAGAGCAATACGGTAAGATACTTCATACGATGTTACCGTTATCTTATGATTATCTGTTTTGAATTTTTTTTACCATAAAACTCTTGCTTTTATTACGGCTTTCAAGCTTTTTTTTAAAAAAAATATCTTTGACTTTATCAGTTGGGTGATTTTTTTCCAAATGTCTCAGAAGTTTTGCTGGTGCTAAGGAGCTGTTTGCCAATATTTTGTTGCAAAGCAAACAAACTGCATCTGGAGCCTCCTCCTCACCAGTACTAGTAAATCCAAATGACAGGCAACTAGTATCATATTTACGTCTTTTCGTTGATACCACCTGTCCAAAACTGGAAGATGAGGCTGTAGTTGTACGGAACTGGAAGTTCATGGTATTGTGGGTTCCAGAGTGCCTGTATCTGTAGATTCCGTGATTTCTGCATTGCTACTAAAACAACATCAGTTTTCTTTAATGACCCATTTTCTAACCAACGATCTATTATAAGGGCAATTTTTATGTTTTAGATATTACAGTATTTCTTTTGATATTGAAACTTTGTTTACAATCTGAATTACAGTTACCGTTAATAATACATGGGCACAATAGCATTGGCACAAATGGATGGTTAAACGACTTTGGATACATACAAACACACTAGCCCTCATACCAGTCTTATGGTGTATCCATCCAGCCATGTATTTCTACCGAAAATGGTGTGAAAAGCCTCAGTTTTTGTTTAGGGTTTTTCAATATATATATATATAAAATCCACAGTTTTTTAGTTTTTTATACATTACTTTTATTTTTTTCTTTTTCATCTAATCAATGTCGTTTAAGAATATGCAATGCAGACAAGTCAGTGATTATGATGAAAATAAATAAAAACATACTTTGCATGGATCAAATGGTGCGGTTATAAGAAGCCAAGGGACATAGACAATCGCCAAAGCAGTAACTCGGAAAAGAAGTTTGGAATATGCCACTACGGCCATCTATTGATAGGTTCGTAAGTTTGATCCCAGTTAAATATCCATACACTGGTATATTGCAGGGGAAAAAAATTACATAAATTTTGGGGGTTGATTGTAAACTTTCCAAGGAAAATGTGAAATATTAAACACACCATTCTTATTTTTTTTAATCAAATAAAATTTGTCATGCAGAAACCCTAAATTTTTTTGTGGAACTCACTTTGGGAACCACTGGTCTAGAATATGAGTTTATTTCTTTTTAAATTCCTCTATATGAAGAACTGGTATTTTAGATATCTTACAGAACCAACATTTTGTTTTTTAAATACGCATTAATTCTGACTTTTAAAAAAAATTTGTTAACATTTCATTTTTAGTAAAGAGGGAAGGAAAAAATTAACTAAGATGTTTAGTCTGATTTTGACTGAAATTCAGAGGTGAAAGGAGTGAAAAAGAATATCAACTTTTGTATTTTATTTTGAAAAACGATTTTTAACACATTTTGTAATAAGTAAATAATGAATAATTTTTCCTCATAATTTTACATACTGGTAGGAGGAGCTAAGCTATTTGTTACAAATGGATATTTTGTACAGCTTTATTATCCTTTTTCAACAGTTAATCATGCATGGCTTTGCTTACGAGTTATGCTTGCACTACAAAAGGTACATGTATATTTAATAAATTTTTAAATCCAAAAAAATGTTTAACATTTTAGACTTTTCAGCATGATTGTTAATTTCTTTTTAATTCATTCTTTCACAGAGAACTGAACAATACATACATTTTGGCAGCTACATTTTACAATTTTGGATTTTGCTAACAAATGAATGGAGTTAATCCTCAACTATCAAACTATAAGTATGTTGTGTTCATATGCAGCCAACTTTTCAGCATAAAAATATAAAGAAAATGGAGAATTTAAATAGTCATGAAAATGTGTGAGAGATTTTTCTCAAATACATTAAAAAGATGTTTCTATGTAGTTCTGTATTTATATTACTTCTTTTTTAATTAATAGTTACAAGCATTACATTATATTTCTGACTATAAATGGTAACTTCCAAATCTTTTCAAAGGAGCAAAATTCATTTTTTGATATTCAGCTCAAAAACATCATTACACTTTTAAGAGGTTGTCTTCATGTACTGTTACAGAATAAGACACGAATTTGGAACATTTAATCAAATAAAAATGCAATCCAACATTAAAATATTCTGTTTTGCTACCTCATACAGAGCAGCATATTTTACCATAGTACTCATTTGATTTGAGCCAATTAATTTTTTCCTGGTATAAAATGTGTTTTTCATATATTTTTTCCCCAATATAATAATGCTAAATGAGCTATTCCTTAACATGTTAAAATGAAAAATTATTTATGTAATACTTTAAAATAGCTAAATTCTAAATGAATGCATGGATTATAATGTTGTAAATTCTCATGAAAATTTGAATTGTTTTTCTTGTCTGAAAAATGTGCTCCATGTTAATTTCGGCCCTCATACATTTGGCGAAGACAGCCTTAAGCTGGGGGTTTCACTTTTTATTTGTTCTATAAAAAGTTTCATTACGATCTAAAGAGAGATTTGGGTAAACCCCAAACAAGCAAATAAAGAAACATCAGTAAAATGAAATGGGAGGAATATATCACACCTTTACTCCAATTTACATGGCACTTTTTTACATAACTTCATTTACACACAGTTTTCAGAGTATGAGATTTTAAAAATTTGAGGTCATTTTTTAAAATTTCATTAGCTTGGTATAATTAGCATTTATATGTAAAATTTTTTTCATTCCATTTATTCTAATCTAAAAATGGATATTCCCCATTTTGTATGTACAATCAAACTTTCTGTTGATGTGATTAATTGCAATAATTTTTGCAGCAGAAAGGCATACATAATTGTGTGTTTCTGTTTGGAATTTTTTAAAACTTCATATTTAGTAGTTTGTGATAGACAATTTGAATTATAGCAGATTTTATTTCATTAAAATTTAAGGGCTTTTTTTACTATGACAAAAGAAATTAGTAAAAAATAAAAAAATGTGTCTTTAAGAACATCTACAAATAATGAAGAAAGAGTAATACATGTTGTTAGATATTACTGCGGCCACAATAAGGACAAGAAAAAAAGATTTCATTAGAAAAAGTGTAACAGCTGGGTCTACTGCAAGTATGAACAGATTCATATGCAAAAGATGTTACAATTGAAAACAGGGAAAAAGATAAATGACATGGATAAAAGACACTACTCAAAAGCAGAATACAACTGATAAATACAATTAATAACAAATGTTTTATTTAATGTTACAATAAATGACTGAATTATGCAAACTTCAGTTCATTTTTTATTAATATGATTTTACATATAAAATTTTACTATTTTGAATAACACAATTTTCTAAGGAATCCTTCTTTTGCATAATACTGGTGATATGTGTATTCAGAAGAGCTTCTAAATAAATTAATACAGCACAGATGAATAAAGTGCATTGAGATAAATTGTTGATTTTAAGGGTGAGCTTTTGGCTCTCAATTTTGGGTTAATATGTTGCTATTTTTGATAACACCTCATTAAGAGACAGTGTAAGATAGAGGCCCACGAAATTCATTGTAGCAAGGGGCTAGTTTTATGCCTGCCGATAGCCGTAGGCCAAATTTATAGGGACATAATTTTGAAACAACATTTACATTTAGGGGTGTCATGAGTGCAGAATTTGTGTTTATGGATGACACACACAAGGTCCATCTTCACCTACCATACATCATAAATGAATGCCTTCAATCTGAGTTTATTACCCCAGTAGAATGGCCAACATTCTCACCTGGCTTGAAACTGATGTAGAGGAAACTTAATTCTTACCCTTCTTTTTGGTAACTGATTTAATTTAAAATGGAATTTTTTTTTTTTTTTTGCATATTTAAAAATATAATTAAAATGAACTAAATTGTTGTTTGTTTATTAATTAATTGTTAATTAAATAATAATATAGTTCTTATTTGTTAAATATTTTTTAGCAGAAGATTTATTTTGCCATTTATTTCTTGGCTAATGTAAAATGTTTTCTGGCAATAGAATAGAATTTCAGTTAGACAATGTGCTGTAAATAAAATGTTGATTTGGATTATATTCTGAATTAATATTTGTCTCATATTTACCACTAATTTTACCTAACTGACTCATATTCTCGACCAATAAATCTACACCAGCATAGCATGAGAGGCAGATGATTGGTCTACGAGTTTCAGCCCTTCAACCACATTCTACATATCAAAACTTTGGAGAGCATTGCTTGTCAAGAGGAGTAATCTTTCCCAAGATCAGCTCGATAATTTGATACTCAGCATTCCTAGGTGTTCTATGGACTAAATTTCATCACATGGGAGACTTGCAATGTATTAATTATCATATCAACTGTTTAATATTAAGTTTTTGTAAAAAGAATATTTTTTTTGTAATTGCTCCAGGGTACAAGTTCGATATACGGACTTTTTTCAAAAATCGCCAAATTTTTTTTTCGGCGACAATAGTCGCCAAGGAAGCACAGGTTGCATCCCCCCTTCGCCTTCCCCTTAGCCGCCAGGAAACGCCGCGATACTTCCCCCTCCCTCCTCCTGACTAAACAGTTTTGCAAAGTTCCTGTCTTTGATCTAAGTTTACCTCCCCCCCCCGCCACCTCTGTACGAAAATTAATGGTGGGGATTCTTTCTAACTTTAGTAGAAGCATAAAAATGAAACATGTAATATTTTTTTCCTACATAATATTAAACTAAAAAAGTAGTGAAAGGACAAATTTTTATAGCACTAAATGTAAATAGTTAATGATTATTTTAGCAATACTGCATTGAATTTAAGAATAAAAATCTATTTTTTTAAGTGATTCAGAATAGTAATGAACAAATTGTTCTATTTATCACCATTAAGCCTAGAAGAGAAACATTAAAATGTAACATATTAAAGCAAATTAACATTAAAACTAAAGTCATAAATTAAATATAAGAAGAATCTTTCTTGCTTACATTGAATAAAATAAATTATAAATAGAATTAACTTACCTTGCAGCACTTTATATATAAAAAATTGTCACACAATGGCCAAAGTCATCACTTGTCAGCAAGATAGATTGTGGTAAAAATCATGGTGATAAAAAATCTTGATTAAATTCCCCTTTTAAAGAATTTGACCTAAGCCCCTCTCAGCCCAGTTGATGTCCCTAACAATTTTTAAAAACTTATTGAAACAATCCACTCCCTGCTGTTTGCTTCATTTTCTTAACTTATATACAGCAACAAATGAAATTTTAAATCTATTTTTCTATTGGAGGTAGGGAGTGAATCTGTAACATGCTTCCAAGTGCCTTCTATGGTATTTGTGTGGCAATTCGTTACTGGATTTACAAAATGAATGCTATGATTTAACGTCAAATGATCAAACCTTCTTGTCCTAAATTTTTAAATGCCTTCCATTTGTTGGAAAAATCATAGTTCCAGGCTCTATCCATTCCTTTAAAATGTTGACTAGAATCTCACAAGATCTGTTGTGTACTGCTTCCCCTCTGAATTCGATTTGTCGACTTCTGCATAATATAGAATAACTTCAATGACAAATTGCCCCCAATCTGCAACTGTACCAGAAGATAAATAGAAATAAGCTTTGGTCTGTTTTGTTCTGGTTCCCATGATCAAATGATAAGTGAGACGAAAAATCTCATTTAATTTTAGTTTGCTGCAACTGAACCACAAGTCAAGATGTATGGTTTTAGTTGAACTACAAGCCATGATGTATGGTTTTAGTTGAACCACATATCTTGTTATTCCTGGAATTTCTGCTAATCTATGATTAACCATCTAAAATAGAATTTTTCTTCTCAAACTTCATCAGAACATTACAATTTTAGTAAAAAATTCTAATTTAATCAGATGAGTTTTTCTTGCAAAATCTAAAATTAGTTTCCTATCCCTACATATTTCATAAACAAAATCAAGATTAAATACTCCCTTTTTCTCCCCAAATGTGGCCTTTTTGCTAGAAAATAAAACAGGAACTGTTTTTGACAGAACTTTCTTATACTTGGGATAAACACTGCAAATAGTCCCATGGTTAGAGGGAACAGGTTACAATATTTAAAGGTATATAAAATAACAAAGTTTTTAAAATTTAAATTAATCTCTTTATAAATTAATAATAATAATGTAAAAATTGATAGTCAGCCTAATCTATAACTGGAATAATTTATCAATAAGTAAAAATGAATGTTAATAATAAAAGAATATATTTCCTAATAATGACAGAATTAAGTCAACCTAAGCAATAATTAAATAATTGTTCAGTAATTAAAAAGAAATATTAATAAGTAATATGAATAAGAAATAAGGTAATAATAATAAAAGAATTGAAATACAACCTAATAATGAAAGAATATTCAACCTAATCAATAATTAAAAATAAACTTTAATAAATATTAAATAACTATTTTTTATAAATAATTTTAATATTAAATAATTATGATTATTTTTTTACTATTAAATAAGTTATCTTTATAAATATTAAGAAATAATTGGAAATAAGGCAGCGAGTTCTTGTCCGGAAATATCTGTGTCTGAACAGTTGAAAAGAAGGGTGTCTGAGAGAGAATTCCATAGCCCCCCCCCCAAAACATTACTGCTCTGATTGGAAAATTCGTCCTAAAACGAAAAACCCCGTGGAAACCGACCCGGACCGGAAAACAGGGGAATCAGGGTAGACAGAATCTGGCTCAGAATCGCCGAAGAGGGCGCAAAAAAAACTGCCAAAAAAAAAGTCCGTATATCGAACTTGTGCCGCTCCAGGAGCAAAAATAGTTTTTATGAATGGTATCACACATACACCCTCTTTTTTTGTTCTTTATCTTTTGTTTAATAAATGAGCTTAATGAATAAGTCCCATTTGTTTTGTTTCTGAACTATAATTTCACGGAACTGGCATTATCCTTAATTTATGTGGATGTGTGTATATTAATGTTACTGCATTTTTTTTTTATTTTTAAGGGTCTAAGATTTAGGTCTCATTTTTTAATCTTACATAAAGCAGCTTTGAATAACTAATCATTTTAAAATTGATATACATATTGGCAATATGAAAATATCATTTTCTGTCATTTAACACATTACTTCATAGTCAATAATTTGTGATAGAGTTCATCTAATGAGATTATTTTGAATGTTATAAGGAACTCTCTATAATTCTCATTAACATCACTCTTGTTAATGAAAAACATACTGATTAAAATGAGTAACTTAAACCATGGAGATTAAAAATCACTACTACATATTAATACATGAAGAATTTTTTAATTTAGATTAATGACTAAATGTGCAAGAGTTTATCTGTGTCCATAATCTTAGACTTAATGTAACTTAAAGATTTAAGTAAATGTACACATAGAGCCCCCCCCCCCAAAAAAAATTAAAATAATAAACCAACAAACAAATAAATGATAAAATGACATTTTTGTATGGATAAAAAAAGGAGTTACCCAATGCTTGAGGAGAATTGGTATCCATGATGGCAGTTCCTATAAGGATAACAAAGAATAAATACATAGTCATAAAAAAGACACTGCTAATAATTTTTGTCTCTATTAAGCAAGATTATCACATAATTTTTCCAACATGTTATTATCCTTAATCTCATATTTGGTAAATTACAGTTATACGTTTTTATTTTAAAAATAATAAGAATATTAACCATTCTTCAACTAAGAAATAGCACAAAAAGTAAAAAGTTGTTAATTAAGATACAAAATGTGTGGGCTCTGTTCCAAGTAAGAATATTGAACAAATATTTTAAGCAATTTGATACCCTTCATCAAGTTAATTTCTTTTTAAAGAAAGAGAGAATGTACTAGATTAATTTAATACCAAGATAAATTTTATCAAAAAGTTATTTTTTTTACAACAGCAGTCCTGTTATTACATTTTACCAAATGATTGTAAAATATTTTTGTAATTTTAAATGTTGATGAGTAAAAATTACTTGGGATTCTGCCTGTATACCCAATACTAACATAACAACAGTTTCTCTTTCAATGCCTTGGTATTTTGTTTTTAATGAGGTAAAAACAAGATCTTAAGGAAGGTGTAAAGGATAACAAGCTTGTAACATTAGCCTCTATTTACTTAGAGTAGGATATTTTTTTTATAAATACAACAAAGCAATACTGTATAAAATCCTATTGATGTTGCTTCAAGAAGAAAAAACTGTTATTCCTCAAAGAAGTGACTCAGTAGATTTTAAGAAAGATAAATATTGAATGGAATGAGATGAGTTGAAAATGAAATTTACATACTGTTAGTTTTTCGTGGGATAATAGACCAAAATACACACAAAGGATCTTAATTCCCTCCCCAGTTCAGTTCAGTTCAGGTTTTGTGGGATATGGAGCAACCCTTTCCTTCCAAACATATATATGTATGTGTTATCTTTCTATGGACTAGTTCTACCGTAAAGCTTACTGTGGGGGCCGCTACAGTCATTAGTACCTTTCCTTTTTCCGGTTAATGCAAAATCTCCATTGCTTTGAGCTAAAAAATTAACAAGGTATTTTAGAAAAGATACTAAAATAAATACTATAAAATCCTAAATCTGAAATCTACAGATTATTTTCTATCCATGTAGTGCAAAAAAGTTTCAAAAAACTTGCATTAAAAGTTTGAAAAACTCAGTTGAATTTCGATGTTTTCCCATAGATTAACATTACACCGGAAGTAAGTGAGGGTCCCACTCAATGTTTTTGCTTACAAAGTAGAACTTGGTAGGTAAATTATAATCAGTGGCGGATTAAGCGGGTGTCGGACCTGGCGGCCGCCAGGGGCCCCCAGCGCTGATAGGGGCCCCAAGCTTGATGACTGCAAAGGCCAGCGACATACCAACCACGCCACCTTGGAACAAAAAAAAATTGAGGAAAAAAAAAAGAAAACAAAAATACAATGAAACCCCGCTAGAAATTTATCGACATGCAAGAGCATGTAGAGCCTTATGTAGAAAAACTTCTGAAAATATTTTAACAATACCGTTATTAATTACTTCAGGTGAAAGTTCTCTTCCAGTTTTAAAACGCGTTAAAAATAATTTAAGAAGTATTATGGGAGAAAAGACAAATTGAACACCATGGCCATATTATATACAGAATAAAATGTTTTGGACAAAATAGATAAGGTAAAAATAATTGATGAATTTGCCAAAGAGAAATCAAACTGTTTTGCAAAACTGCAAGCTCTTAAGTAAGGTTTTTAATATTTTTTGATGTGTAACATCTTAACTCTCGGTTGCTGGATATTTGTTGGAGTGATTTCGTGAAAAGGGACGGAAATGCGTAACAGGAAGTCGGGGGAAGCGCGCGCTGTTTGATTTGACCAATTCAACGCCTTGGGGGTGTCTCTTCGCTAGCCTCGTCTCGGCTAGCAATTAGGGTCCCGTAGACAGAAATCCTAACTCTAAAACGATGAAAGCACCCTCTTTTGGGAGGGGGAGAATGGGCGTTTCTAAAGGAAAGGCCAAGTACTCATGTAGTACTGGTCTTAATGATCGAAGGTAAATAGTTCCTTCATAAAAGATAAATTATATGCCTTTTTTCCTTAATTTTCTATATTTTCTCGACTTTGAAATAAACATTTTTTTCCATGCTATTATTTTTCTAAATTTACTTTATTCCATTTTCTGATGATTAGGTTCTGACAGTTGTCATGATGAAAGAAAATGGCATCACAGAATCATACAAACCTCTTCGACAACAGTTGAGAGAGTTTGTTTCCAAGTGCAATCCGAGCTCGAGACAGGAAACTCTTTCCCATTGTATTTTTGTTCTTGGAGGGTCCAGTTTACAAGCGGCTTTAAGACTATTTATATGACAACTGACCCCTCCTTTACTGCCCAACCCATGGTTCACATGCATAAAAACTGGCGGACATTCTATACAAAGAAACTGCTTTTTTTACGCTGTTTCGTTTCTGTCTGAGGAACATCAGTTTTTCATTTGTTATAGATCTACAATGATAATTAAACATCTTCAATGAGTACGAAATAAGGAATATTCCGAATTTTGTACAGTAATTAATTTTATAAATATATATATATATATATATATATTTCTATTCATCCAAAACAGTTTTCAATGATATTTCTCAATATTAAATTGCACCAAAATCCTTTTTTAAACAGTTTGATGACAAGATAAATTTATAAGAATAAAGGAATGAATAGTGTAATGTGATTTAAATTATTCTCTTTCCTGAAATATTTCAGAACAGTTCTTTATTTCCGATTCAGTTCAATAGTTTTATTTAAAAACGTTTTAAGACATGTAACAAAAAAAATCTTATATAAATTTAATAAAGTACAGTGGCGTAACTACCAATGGGCTAGGTGCCACGCACCGGGGCCCTCACGCCTTGACCACCAAGCAAGTCAAACTTGCGATAATTTCTCCCATAATTGAGATATAAATATAAAAGATTGTTACATAGCTCTGGGTATTGTTAGTCAATATATTGGGGACATATGTGCGGCAGAATGCTTATTTGAAAATGGGCAAACAGTCATTTTGGTGGTCGTATACATTTCTCCGAATCAAACAGTTAAAAAAATTAAAGATTTCCTGCATTTTGCACTTTTACCGTATGCCGTAGGTGGTTCTGCTCTTTTTTTTAAAAAAAACTATCACTCGCTTCCCATGATTTTGAGTGGTGATTTTAACGTTAACTTCAGTTTGCCAAAAGCTGAGCCACTCATAGCTTTTCTGAAAGATGAACTCAAGCTCGAAATGAACACAAATCGAAATGTTTCGACAACTAACAGTGGTACTGTTATCAACGCCGTTTTTCAACGATTTTTAAATACTTTGAAATCACAAGTATATGTGTCATATTTTAGTTTTCATAAATCTTTTGTCTCTGCTCTTCCCCAAATTGAGCCGTGTAGGGGAGCGATGCACGTTAAATCTGTCGAGAGCTCAAACTTCCTCCCGTTGGTGTGGTGTGGTAGTTAGGAGAGGGGGTGCCAGCTCAGGTGTCCTCCGCGTCACTTGACCATGGTTCAAAATTACTCGGACCGTATCCAAAAGCCCTCATGTTGCTAATCAGTGCGACGTTAATACTCTCTCTCTCTTCCCCAAATTGAACAAGAATAAATATTTTTTGTTAAAACCTGTATTACTCCTTGTGTTAATTAAATAAAATTTTCATTAAAGATATAATTATTCGATAGAATATTAATTCCAGTCTTACCCGATTAATTTTTTTCAGGATTAAAGTCACTACTGCGTATTTGCCACGATAACAAGTCAGATGTTACACATCATATGCGACTACTGTAAGACTCGTTTCTTTTTTTATATACAGTTAAGATTTTTCTTTAGCCGATGAGTTTTATTATAGCAATACATTTTATTTTGAGAATTTAAAGTAAGCGACTCCTTTCACTAGTTTAATTTTTCGACTCTTAAGCCCATGGACCACAAACCTTTTACCGCCAGGGGCCTCCAGCTACCTTAATCCGCCTCTGATTATAATATAAAGATTACTGACACCCCCCCCCTCCTGAAAAAGCTGTAAAATAAATAAACAAGTAATATGAAAAAAAAATTTAAGTCAATTCCTACTGAGGTCAACAAAGAAAATTTTATTTTAGTTACTTTCTATGAAATAATTACAATTACTATCTAAACACACACACACATATATATATATATATGACAGAACCATAATATTAAGTGGCAAAATAAAAAGCGATTTTCCATTACGTCCGTGTTGGACTATTTTTTTGTTTTTGTTTATTACTCTTTTATTCATTAACTAAATTTAATTCTTCTAACAAAATAGTATAGTAAAAAAGAAACCACATTCTCAGAAATTAGACCACCCCTGGTGGAATTCGAACGCACGACCTTTGGATTAGAAGTCCATTGAGCTACAGGGACACAACGAGCTATTTTCCTTTTTATATATGGTGTTGGGCTATTATTTTTGTTTGTTACTATTTATTCATAAATCAAATTGAATTAATGAATTAATATTTGAAAAAACTGTATTAACACAAAGTGTCATCCACTAAAAATTTTAAAAAATGCATTTGAACTTGAGTGGATGAATAAAAAGTATTTTATTAACGATTGAAAATCTGAACAAGATATATACACTCAAGCGCCAAAACATTATGACCACCCCTACATTTTGTATTGAACTCGCCTGGATGACGTGGAAGTTACATGATCAGGTGGAAAGGGTGTTTGACTGCTGCTGGAGAGTCTGAAGAATCATTCTTTCACTGACTTCAGTGTGTGATGGGAAAGGCTGTGGCTCGAAAGAATTTTGATAGAGGGCAGATTGTGTAATGCCTCGAAGGCTCGGAACAAGTACTTCCGAAATTGCACGACTCGTGGGTTGTTCGCGATCTACAGTTGTTAATATTTATGCAAAGTTAATGAATGACGGTGAAACCAGCAGTAGACGACATGGTGTTGGGCTTCCACACGCTATCGAAGAAAAAGTTTGTTGGAGACTGTCTCGCATGGTGAAGCAAAACCGGAGCCAGACAGTGGCTCAGCTGACAGCCCAATACAATGCAGGGCCAAGTAAAATAATATCTGAGCACACTGTTCAGTGGACACTGTTGCATATGGGGCTACGCAGCAAACGTCCCACTCGTATGCTTTTGCTGACCAAGCATCACCGCCAACTTCGCCTGCGCTGGGCCCAGGAACATTGCGACTGGTCCATGGATCAGTGTGAGAGAGTTGCCTGGTCAGATGAATCACGGTTTGGTCATTCATCATGCTGATGGCCGTGTCAGGATACGCCGTCTTCCAGGCGAACATTTGCTCCCTCAATGTACAGTAGGTCATACACAGGCCGGTGGTGGCGGTATTATGTTTTGGGGGACGTTCTCTTGGGTGTCTCTGGGACCCGTGATTGTGGTAGAGCAAACCATGAATGCTACAGGGTATCTGAACATCATTGCGGACCAGTTGCACCCCTACATCGGCTCTGTTTTTCCAGCTGGAAATGGAATGTTCAAACAGGACAACGCCCCATGTCACAAGGCTAAAATTGTGTTGGAGTGGTTCCAGGAACATGATGCTGAATTCCAGTTAATGTGCTGGCCGCCTAACTCATCGGATCTCAATCCGATATAACACATTTGGGATGTCATGGGACGGTAGCTCAGAGTTCAAAGACCACAAATTCGCAATATCTCGGATTTGCGCTACCGTTGCTCAAACATCTGGTACAATCTGTCTCTCCGGCCATCTACCAAGGACTTGTGGCATCCATGCCAAGTCGGGTTGAAGCTGTGTTGCACGCCAAAGGTGGGCCAACTTTTTATTGACAGGTAGTCATAATGTTTTGGCTCTTGAGTGTATATATATAGGGAGAGTGTGATCTATTAGAAGGAATTGTAAAGAAAGTACATTGTTTTTATAATGTTCTGCAAAATGCACGGAATGTCCAGTACGAGTAAGAGATAAGACTGTAGGAACTGCATCAGCGTTCATTGACTCTGGTGTGTGTGCGCCTTGTGGCCGTAGTTGCTGATTCATAGGAACTAGACTGAGGGACGGTTGCATCATTAAAAGTTTTGGAATTTGTAACAATCGACGTTGGAGTAGGAACTGTTGAGTCTGCAAATAGGTGAGCAGGTTTAATTCTGTCGACCGAGGTGTATTTCTTTCCATTGATAAGCAAGTTGAAAGTTTTTTCTCCACGATTTAGAACAGCATATGGTTCTGTGTAGGGAGAAAGCAATGATGGCTTAACAGCATCTACTCGAAGAAACACATGAACACATGACTACAAGTATTTAAAGCCTTAAATACAAAGATATGTTTTATTGCCATGAGACGAGGTAGATGGTGGAAGAAACGCTTTAATATGTTCATTGTCAGGGCCGCCGCGTGGGTATTAGGCGCCCTTGTTCAAGTTGTAATTTGGCGCCCCTTTATGAGGTTCTGTTACACTCTTATAAAGTGCTACAAATTATATATAAAATACTCTTTTATAGTATTCGAAATTTGACTTTCGAACTGAAAAGCTTTAAAATTATAATATTAAAACACGTTTGTCTTATTGTTTTTTTTTATTATTATTATTTTATAAATTTTAAAAACAAAACAAAGCAAAAATGATATGAAATTTTTAAAGTAAAATATAAAAAATAGAAAATATGTTCAAATATTGATTCTCCTAGCTTTAGTAGCTACAAATGCTCGTATCAATTCCTTTATATTTAATTTATCCAAAATTTCGCTCTCTGTGGATATAATTGACAAGTCCGATAATCTCTACTGCGCCATAGTAGATCGCATGTAGTTTTTTTATAATTTTAAGTTTTGAAAACTTCGTTCTCAAGTAGCCATCGAAACTGGCAGGGTTAAAGAAACCCGTAAAGCTATCGCAATATTCGGAAAAGTATCGATAAAATTCTTTGCATAAATATACTTTAAAACATCAATAGGTGACAAATCCTCTTTGGGTACTAAATTTTACATCAGGTACTAAATTTTACAATTACATCATTACATTTAATAATTACATCAGGTACTAAATTTTAACTTTTATCTAATAAATGTTTAAAATTAACATGCATTTTTTTTGTCTTTCACACCATACTTCACTACAGATAGGGGAAAAAAATATGTTTTTAAAATAGCAGCGAGCTACCACAGTATACCTACTGTCCAAAACACATTTGAAGTTCATGAATTTGCAAAAATTCAATATTAAGTAAGCAAGGGCCCAGATCAAAAAATATGACAAGTTCGAGATCTTCTGTTCTAATCTATGGTGCTGACGTGTACTGTTTTTTATTTCATAACTCAATACAAGTACTCATACTAATTTAATCTGCAGGAAATAGATATTGTTACAGGTACTCAGTTACTCTCTTCTATAAACTTGCAAATTTTCTGCCTGAAAATTAATGTTTACATAGAAATTTTTAATAATTACAAAACAACCTGATTTTACTGTGAATATTTTAAAAAAAAATTTGTTTCTGATTGCAATTTATTAAAATTCCCTTCAGTTTGATTGTTAGAGGAATATCTAAAATTTTAATTTTACAATTTCTTTGTCATTTGGTTGAATTGTTTGGCAATGTTTGTAGGTTTATGCATAAAAAATTTACAAATGTAATGAAAATTTATGCAATAATACTTATGTAAGAATATTTTTTGATCTTTGTATGTTTGAAAAGTTACATCGTATACGTTCCTTACAAAAGATAGTATCATTTTTTAAGAACTTTTATTCAACTCCTTTTTTTTAAAAAAATAATATTGTGCAGATATAATGCTTGACATGAATTTTTTTTCGTAAAAGTTAATGTACATTACGTACTGTTCCATAACGTACATAAAGTACATTAACAGTTTTTTGTAATTTTTTCACTTTTTGGCTTTCACATATTGGCTTATGTTTAAGATATTAAGATTGTACAATGTTCGAAGAACTGTTGTATATCAGTTAATTTTTTTTTCAATGATACTCTACAGCTATGAAAAAGTAAGATATCGTGTACATAAAATAAAAAATTCTCAAAAATGAAGAAAAAAACTTTTTTCCCCTTCTTTTTGTGATCTGAAGTAAATTTCAAATACTTTAGGATATGAGTAGGGTATTTCAGAGTAATATATTTCTCAAAAAATAAGAATAATTTTAACACAAATGTGTGTATTTCAGTAACCAAATGTTCAGTGAATAATCTGGTTACGATAAATTTGAATTTTTAAATCTTTGTATGATAAGACATAAACAGTATTATATTCAGAATATGATGAACTGTGCAAATATAAATCACATCACAAACGTTGTACAAAAAGGTAAATGAAATTTTCAACAAAGAATAATTCTACAAAATTAAGGCAAAAAATTTCATATTAACCAGCTTTTCTGGCATTTACACATGTTGTAAACATTAATTTACAATCAACTTTTGTTTCCTTGTTTAGTATGAAAGCAAATATTTCTGTTTCTGAAAGGTAGTTTTCTGTAGTATCATTTGAATCAAGAATATTTTACTGCATTTATTTTTATTATTTTTTATAAAGAAAAATTCAGAGAATTTATAAAATAAAGTGCATTCTAGACCGGGGATCGGAAAACTTTCAAGAAAGAACCAGTTGTTAATGAAACAAAATATCGAAAGTATCAGACACCTACTTGATATGAGCTTCCGGCGAAAAGGTCCCCCATCCCAGCAACAGTCGAGCTAAGACTGTCGTGCTCCAATTAATATTTTTTATATTATTTAAATAAGTTTTAAACAGAGAGAGAGAGAGGCATTAACATTTTCCATTCCTTCAAAAATGAAGAAATATTGTAGATATTATTTATTTATTTTTATTTCTATCTATAGCTCAATGCAAGAGCGATCAGTGTCAAAATATCAATGCTAGGAATTAAACTTTGAAGTTCGTGAAAAATACTTCAATAACCAGTTCTACCTTAAGTACTACTTTTTGAAATTTCATGTTTGCACTAATAATTAAACTTTATAAAACTGTTCTTGCATAGAAAAGTGTGTTTTTGGAAGATGTATTCAAGCAAAGAAAACAAGTATTGATGCATGTTAATCAACATAAAAGTACTATAAAAATACATTGAAATATATATATAAATGTAGACGAAAATCTTAAAATTAGCTTATGTAACACGGAAAATCTACAAAATAAAATTTTTTTTAATTAGATTTCATTAAGCTGGACATTATTTTCACTGCCTCTTTTGTAAAGGAAAGCAAATAACAAATATATGTTTTGATTTTATTTTAATATGATAAAAATGTTTGTACATTTTTTTAAGTCTCAAGGGAAAATACAAAATAAATCAAAAGTGAAGTCATAATTACCGTTTGCAGTTTTAAAGGAATGAAGAAAAATTGAAGAAATTACTGATTTAAAATTGCGTCAACTCTCTCTCTTTGAAAAAAAAAAGTGATTTCCTGACGGCAGTGGCGTAGCTAGGTATTTAAAGGCCCTGGTGCAAAAAAAAAAAATGAGGGTTCTATTGTGGTTGAATTCTATCAAGTTTTTTAAAAAGTAAAAATATGGGAATATTTAAATATATACAAAGCTACAATTTTTACTTACTGTCTTATCTTTCTTGGCGTTGTTTGCGCTTAAACGCACCGCACTTGGTTTCTTTCTTTCTTTCTTTTTTTTTTTTTTTTTTTTTGAATCTATAATTTTAGTTCTATAATTTATCTAATACGATTTGTAAATGCTCGAGTATTTACTGACGTTAAAAGGAAGCAAAAACTTAATGCTACGCTATAAAACGTCGTTGGAGAATCCCTAGCTATTAATTTATTTGGGAGGATCGAACTCACATCCAACAGAGGGCTTAGAGGTACAAAATGATTCACCGAGATAGACAGGAAATGATACAAAAATATGCATGAACAAGAAAATTTAATACAATATTTTTATAGTTATTTTTAAAAAACATATCTACAAAAGAGCAGAGGAGGGGGGGGGGGACAAAATTACATTAGTAAAATTACATCATCATATAGGAGAAGATTGCAAAATATTGAAACAGGAAACTAGCTTATTATGAATAACATTGTTATTAAAAATAGAATGTAACTAAGAAGGAATTGCTTCTTGTGTAGTTTTTTTAAGATGAAAAATAAGTATAATAAGATTTTTCATGGAACTTGAAGCTTATTTTCAAATAGCAGTCTATAAAAAAATGAAAATATTGAAAATAACAAGAACTTTTCAATAAGTAAAGTTCGCAACACTGAACAAACAATGAAAAGAATTTAGGTGAAATCCCTACAAATTCGAAATTACTTTCAACTGAATTGCGACGATTACAGTTATATGTTGCAACCTTTTATATTTATTTCTTAAATTTGGAAGAAATCACAAATTCGGCTGCCCTTGTGTATAGATATCCTGCTTAGAATCTAAAGGAATTCATGATACCAAAAAGAGTGTTGTAGATCGCGATAAAACAGTGCCTCTCAAACTTTCAATATTTGCGACCCAAATTTCAGTCATAATTTTCATCGTGCCCCACTTCTTACAATAACAATGTACTGAATGCAATTATAATGTACTTTGATGGTAAATACGATGCAATAAGACTTTGATTATAAACGCACTAATTAGATAAATATTAAGATTTGTATATAAATTTTGTACATGACAAGCCCAAGATCAGTTTGAATGTGTATTTCATTTTTTTATTATATAAGAGTATATTTTGTTTTAAAATTATTTTAAATTGCAAATTATTTTATTAAATTGATAATTATTTTAAAAATTTTATTTTCGATTTTTCGTAATATGCTCGCGCTCCCCCCCCCCCCCCAAGTATGGTTATCACGCCCTCGAGTTCGAGAAACGCTGCGATAAAGATGATTTTATTTCGAGATTTGAGAACAGTTTAATAACAGGTATACATGACACAAAATATTATTTGGGGAAGAAAAGCCAAGCAACTTACATAATAATTTGGCCAATAGTGAAACGAAGAATTGATAATTTAGATATAAAAACGAAAGAGAATAATTGGCTTTTTAATAAACATGGGCGGTTGCACGTTCTCTGTAATTTTAATTTTTTTTCTCTTTTTTTTCACCCTCCAATTTTTTGCGCCCCCAAATCTTTTGCGCCCTAGGCATGTGCCTAGCCCCCTCAGGGGGCTCACCTTCTTTAGGTGAGTACGGGTGTCACAATCCCGAGGTGCCCTAGTGATCTTTTCCTTTTCCCACGGGTTTTACTGTCTTTGGTAAACACGGGCTTCACGAACCCGGGGTACCCCAGTGATCCTTCTCTATTTTCGACCCTCTTTCTTGTCATTCAATTCATTCTTTCTTTCTCTTCCCGTCTAGACCACAGATATTAAAACAAATGTTTGGCGCAGTATAGCCGAAATCGGCTCTTGCGCCAATAAACCCCAAAATCACTCACGCATGTGCCTAAGCGGAAAAGCGGGCTTGGTAGCGGGGGGGGGGGGGTACGTTATGCCACTGGACAACGGTTATCACATAATAATATTGTATTATGACTTTTGCCAATTGACATGCAGTTTGAAATTAACTGTTTTTCGGAGGGAATGTACGGGAATAATATTTGATGACATTAAAACTATCCGGTTCATGGTCTTATTAAGACGGAGCCGAGAACGAAATGAGGCCCCCACTGAGAGAGGGTCCTGGGCCCGGGCCTAGTTGGCCCATGCCTTGAGACGTCCCTAACTACAATACAATACGACTTTAATTATAAACCGCACTATTTATCAAGATACATATTTTGTATATGACAAGACCAGGGGAGTCACTAGTAATTCCTAAACTTGTTTTTAATTGAATATTGATAACTTAATTATCAAATACTTTGTGCAGTACTGATACATTTATAAGTGTTGAGTATTATATGAATGGGAATTTGTATTTTTTTTTATTATATAATAATGTATTTACTTTGTAATTATTTTAAATTGTAAATTATTTTATCAAATGGATAATTATTTTAAATCTTTTGTTTTCGATTTTTCGCGATAGGTTGGCGCCCCCAAGTAGGGTTATCACGCCCTCCTAGAGAGCGCGTCCCACAGTTTGAGAAACGCTACGATAAAGATTTTATTTCGAGTTTTGAGAACTATTTAATAACAGTATACATGAAGTAAAATATGATTTGGAGAAGAAAAACCAAGCAATTTACATAATTTTAAAAATGTATATATATTATCATTGCAAACGAAAAGCAAACAAAACAACGACGTTGAGCCACAACATCTTCTCATCATATAATGAACCAAAGTTTATGCCGATACAAATCATTCCCAATTCCTGTTGTTACATGTTACCAATTCTTAGATTTTGAACACGTTCCGTATAATAGCGCGAACTCCACACGGAATGTATTTTTATTGTGCATATCGGAAATCAAATTTTGTTTTACCCAAACGAAAACAATCCGCAGAAACGAAAGCAAAATTAAATTGAATTAAAATATAAAATTTTAAAAATAAAATTTTATTTTATTGCTAAAAAAATATAAAACATGCAAAATTGCAAGTTTTTTATCAACAACTTTTTGTAAGTAACATTAAATTAAAAAAAACTATAAGTACTATAAATTTTGGCACCCCCTGCCTCAGGCGCCCTTGTGCGGTGAACAATTTTGCCACCCCCTCGCGGCGGCCCTGTTCATTGTTTAAGCACTAAATCTCTCTCTCTCTCTCTCTCTCTCTCTCTCATTATCTAATTAGAGATCCTCATGCGGAGTGAAAAATTGTCTCCGAAGACTAATGTTATGTTTATAAACCAGTTCAGCCCCTGTTGAGCGCTGTATCTCGTTATGAAAAAACAGTCCGCAAACCAAGAAGCACTGTAGATAATGCACGAGTCCAATGGACGGAAGTATGACACATGATAGTTTACTTTAATGCTCGATACCAACGTTCTATTATTCCATTTGTTTGAGGATGTTATGCTGTGCTATGTTTAATTTTTATACCAAAGTTCTTAGCTAATGCACGTAATAAAGCTCATCGAAATTGAATTCAACGGTCCATAGTAATTTTTAGAGGGACCTCAAAACGAGAAAATCAGCCATTATAAGGTGTGTGAGCTACAGCTTCAGCATTTAACATTAGAATTGCATCTGACCATCGTGTACAACTCTCTATGCAAGTAAGACAGTTAGAGAAATCTTGGCATAATGGCATAGGACCGATTCTATCGATATTTAAAAGTGAAAAACGGTTATTAGGCACTCTTAATACGGTTAAAGGAGAATGAACATGGCGTGTTGCTTTATTTCTTGGATAAGGGATGCAACTTTGAGCCATATTGTGCCGGATCTATACGCGTCCTTTCACTAACCCTCTTGGGAAATCTTTGGGGCCCTAAAAATATCAACCTTCCCCTAAGAAGGAGCTGTGATATGCAAATTAAGTTTATTATATATAGTTTAGGTTCGCTGACTAGAAAGTTATTCACATAATTATCATTTATGCTTAACTTTTGGACACCAGTGTGTATATATATATATTGACAGGGTGGCTGACCCTGATTCCTTAGATGTCTTGAAAATAATTGTTTTAAGAAGAAATAGTCTGTATGTTATTACTATTGTTTAAAATTTTAGTAATGTGCATAACCAAGGTTTTTTTTCTTTTCCTTAAAAGGTTTTCCCCTTGGTTCTCGCCTGAATGGGATACACTGTAGGGAATGCATATGAAAGATGTTTCCATTAAACAGCAGTATATCCGTTATATTAGTAACTTTTTCATGTTCTCGTGCATTTAAATTTTACGGATGTAGTGAGTTAAATTTAGAAATCTTGTCGATAGTTTTTGATAGATTCTTAAATTTTTTAACGTAATTTCTATCGGGTCATTAAGACCCTCTGATAAATCACGTTTTCTTCACGGAGTGGGTGGTGACGGATCTATACGCGTCCTTCCACTAACCCTCTTGGGAAATATTTGGGCTAGGAATATCGACAACCCTTTCTGAAGAAGAAACCGTGATATGCAGATTAAGTCTATTATATATAGTATAGGTTTGCCTACTAGTAAGTTAGTTAGAGGGAAGAGAGATAGATAGAAGTTAGTCGGGCAGAAGAGAGATAGAAGTTAGTTAGACAGAAGAGAGATAGAGATATAGACGGAGAGAAAGAGATAGATAGTTATATAGAGGAAAATTGATATTTAATTGAAGTTATAAAGAGATTGAAATATTAAGAAGTAGAAGAAAGGAAGACTATCTACAAGTCAGGCATTAGTATTAATAGCGTGTTTTGGTATTTAAATTATTAAAGAGATTTAAGTGACTATTAGTCACATAACTACCGTGTAAATCAAACATTTAAGTAGAAGTTTGGTTCATAAAAAGTGGATCAATTTATTAGAAGTACTTTCCGTACACGCGACTCTCGTCATAAAACCTCTGCTCTCTACTTGGAAACACCTTATTTAATCGTATTAATTGGTTTGTGTTTGAGTTAATTAGTGTGCTGAATAAATATCTTCTGCTTCACCTTTATCATACATATACGGCCTCAAAACCACGGGCAGCTTGTCACCTGTATCTATTTCATGATACAAAACATGGTTAAGCCCTGGTTTATCCGAAAAAAGTCCCCTAAAACTCCTAAACAATGTTTGCAAGGCATTCTTTTGTTGATCATCCAGCTTCGTAAGTGAGAGATCGATCTCTACCTATTCTTCTATTTGTGGTACCCCCTTGATTTCCGAACCTGGAATTACGAATGATTTTTTTTATCAATATCTAAAGCTATTTTCTTTGTCATGCACTGTTTCTGCATCTTCTCAATTATATGAAAATACCTCGCTTTTGTGAATTCCCGGATTTTGACTTGTAATTCAACCATGTCCAAATTCCAACACTTTGCACCTCAGCATTGGACTTTTTCTTAAGCCTAATGGCAAAATACGATTTAAACACCTCTTCCGAAATAAAAGATTTTTCCGCACCTGTGTCTCATAACGCTTTGATAAAAGTGTCATGTAACAGGATTGGTACGTAAGGTAGATCAACAGGGCTTAATCGTAAAGCAGCTATTCTATCGGGAGGGTTTATTTCAACTTGCGATCGATCACCTCCGTCATATCGATCGCTCAAAAGTTATTATTTCCACGATTTCTTCGATCCCTTCTGTTCCAATCATTACTCGATCCTCTATTTGCAAAATCATTGCGATCTCTACGACTGTCGGATCTATGATCACCTCGATCATTTCTGGTTCTGTTTTCGAACCCCTTGTTAAGAATCCCCTAACGAATTCTCTTTGTTACCACCAGAGGGCGTTTGAACTCTATGTAAGTAGATACTTTTGTTTTTGTTTACAATCACTCTGTACTCTGAACTTTGTATGCTGAACGCAGCTCTCCCAACTTGAAGGTGCCAGGCCTAATAACACTGGATAAATAAATTGTTAAGTTTATTGTTAACTATGGCTCTTCTTTGATGACTGAATCATAAATAATAATATTTTTTTATGGAGCCGAAACCCAAAAAGAAACTTTAGATTGGAAGAAGTGGAAAGACAACTATTTACTAAATATTAGAAGTTTCCATCACTTTCCTAAACCAAGCGTTGAAAGAAATTTGAGAGTTGGTGATGTTGTAATTCTTGAAGGAAACACCAAATCCAAATTTTTATGGGATTTAGGTCGCATAGCTAAAGTTATGCAAGGACGTGATGGACATGTTCGATCCTGTGTTGTAAAGACTAAATTAAAAAGGGGAATTTAAGCGACCTGTGCAATTGATCTATGCAATTGACCTATGCCCTTGAACTCAGTGAAACATGAACTGAAAACTCTATGAACTATTTTATATTTGAACTCTAATCTATTATTAACAGTCAAATAGGCTGTAATTTGAACTTTAATGCTTAAAATCTTATTTATTTTTAATTGCATTATTTGATTATCTTGAATATTCATATTGTATTTTAAGTACATTTTTAATTCATATTATATTATTTTTCTAATTGTTTATGTATAAATTTGTATTTTTAGTAGTGTGATAATTTTAGAAAATTATCAGGTGGGGAGTGTTAAGAATCCCCTAACGAATTCTCTTTGTTACCGCCAGAGGGTGTCTGAACTCTATGTAAGTAGATACTTTTGTTTTTGTTTACAATCACTCTTTACTCTGAACTTTGTACGCTGAAAGCAGCTCTCCCAACTTGAAGGTGCCAGGCCTAATAACACTGGATAAATAAATTGTTAAGTTTATTGTTAACGATGGCTCTTCTTTGATGACTGAATCATAAAAATAATAATATTTTTTTACCCCTGATTTCCTGCTCCTCTGCGATATCTAAAATTATTCGAATCCACATTCGTCCCCCTTGCATCATTCTGCCTATAATCAACACCTCTATTCCGTCAGTTTCCTTCGAAACGACTGTCAGGCCACCTTCTACTCGAGTTTCATTCCTTTCTTCTAACATTATTGTTCGAACCCTGGGTTCCCCTACTCCCGTACATTTCCGCGTACTTTGCGACTAATTGCAACAGTTGGGCCTTTGTAGTGGAGTTCCTCACTTCTACATAATCAATTACCTGAGGTGCTAGTCTCATAATAGTATGGTTCAATAATTTCTCCTCAGTCATTTATAACTTTAGCGCGTTTTCTGAATCTTGAATAATTTTTAAACAAAATCTGATAGAGCCTGATCGCTACCTTGATGCGACAAAAAAAACTTAGCCTCTAATTCAGATCTATTTCGAACCACCGGAAAATTTTCCGTTAACGCTTCCTTTAGTTGAGCAAAATCTGTGGTTGTGCCACATACATATGAATATCCTAGAACCTCAAACCAATCTTGTGCCCTTCCTACGAGATGACCTCTCCGGTGGGCACTGGCCAAATTTGCTGGTATCTCATAATACGAGATGTTATTATTGATACTTTCCAAAACTTCCGATACTTTTTCCGATCCGTAAAAAAAAAAGTTCAGGCAAGACCCTAAAATTGGCTCCTATTCTTATCTCGGGGTTAGGGCGAGTTGAGCGCCAATGTAAGGATCTTGCCTGAGCGCCTTAAGGTATGAGAGAATTGGAAGGAAGACTATAGCCACACATACGTCAGAAACAATCCAATTTATTCACAATATTAACCACAACTCAGATTCAGTCGATCAGGGATAAGAGTTGCACCCAATTAATAAATCTGAAGAGAATTAACGAGGTACGCGAGCTATGAGATTACTTTAAGGTTTATAATACACTCTTACTTAATTCAATATCTTGAACTTCTTCGCTATTTAATTTAGATTCAATCTACAGTGACAATTCGCACCTTAAATAATTCAAATGTCAAATATTAAATATCCACGATTCACATTCAATTTGATTAATCTCTGCACGTCTAGCAGTCTATCCTTTCTCTCTCTCTAACCTGAAAGCCTCTAGACTATACACTCAAGAGCCAAAACATTATGACCTCCTGTCAATAACGAGTTGGCCCACCTTTGGCACACAACACAGCTTCAACCCGCCTTGGCATGGATGCCACAAGTCCTTGGTAGATGGCCCGCGACAGATTGTACCAGATGTTTAAGCAACGGTCACGCAAATCCGAGATATTGCGAATTGGTAGTCTTTGAACTCTGAGCTGCCGTCCCATGACATCCCAAATGTGTTATATCGGATTGAAATTCACTGAGTTAGGCGCCAGGACATTAACTGGAATTCAGCATCATGTTACTGGAACCACTCCAACACAATTTTAGCCTTGTGACACGGGGCGTTGTCCTGTTGGAATATTCCATTTCCAGCTGGAAAAACAGAGCCCATGTAAGGGTGCAACTGGTCCGCAATGATGTTCAGATACCCTGTAGCATTCATGGTTTGCTCTACCACAATCACGGGTCCCAGAGACACCCAAGAGAACGTCTTCCAAAGCATAATACCGCCACCACCAGCTTGTGTATGACCTACTGTACATTGAGGGAGCAACTGTTAGCCTGGAAGACGGCGTATCCTGACACGGCCATCAGCATGATGAATGACCAAACCGTGATTCATCTGACCAGGCAACTCTCTCCCACTGATCCATGGACCAGTCGCAATGTTCCCGGGCCCAGCGCAGGCGAAGTTGGCGGTGATGCTTGGTCAGCAAAAGCATACGAGTGGGACGTTTGCTGCGTAGCCCCATATGCAACAGTGTCCACTGAACAGTGTGCTCAGATATTATTTTACTTGGCCCTGCATTGTATTGGGCTGTCAGCTGAGCCACTGTCTGGCTCCGGTTTTGCTTCACCATGCGAGACAGTCTCCGACGACCTTTTTCTTTGATAGCGTGTGGACGTCCAACATCATGTCGTCTACTGCTGGTTTCACCGTCATTCATCCCCTTTGCATAAGTACTAACAACTGTAGATCGCGAACAACCCACGAGTCATGCAGATTCGGAAATACTTGTTCCGAGCCTTCGAGCCATTACAATCTGCCCTCCATCAAAGTCGCTTAGATCCACAGGCTTTCCCATCACACACAGAAGTAAGTGAAAGAATGATTCTTCAGACTCTCCAGCAGCAGTTAAATACCACTTCCACCCGATCACGTGCCTTCCACGTCATCCAGGCAAGTTCATTGCAAAATGTAGGGGTGTAGGTGGGTTCATAATGTTTTAGCTCTTGAGTGTATGTAGTAGTCTTAATTTACATAATCACGTCTTCTTCTTCGAGGCGGAGTTTTATAATAAAATAATTTTTAAAGACCAGAAATTCCCCAAGAAGATTATTAGTGAAAAGGTCGTGAATAGAGAATTCTTTACATTTACGCGTCACACTTTCTTTTAGTCTTCACCCCTTGATTTGTAAAAAATAGGACTTCAGTTTCTAAAACGGAAGCATATTCGTCTTTACACCTCCGTATTCCTCCTTGGCAGTCGATTTCAGAAAAACCCCTTTAGCGAATCTCTAATCAACAAAATAAACATTCTTGTCAAATTTCATGTCTGTAGGTCTAATAGATTAAAAACGGATTTTTTTTATCTTTAACGCTTCTGTAACTACGCCCCTTGTTTTGGGAGTCAATATCCACGAAACTCGTTCTAAGAGGATCTTTAATAAACAAAAGAAACATGTGTTCAAAATTCTAAATCTGTAGATGTAATAGTTCAAAAATGGGAATCTTTTTTTTTTATATTGAACGCCACTGCTACTTCCCTGGGAGCAATGGCAGGTCGCAGTATCTTGGGACCTTAATGCTAACTGAATTTCTGGATCTGGCCCACCATGAGAGGATATCTAAATACTTTAAATTTCTAAAATAGCCTAACTTTTTGGACATTTCTATAACAGGAGAACGACAGATGTAAAATTAAAATTAAATTGGAACACAATAATGATAAATAATAAATAAAAATTCAGATAAAGACTATAAATTATAGATAATTTTATAAACAAAAACAAATTTAAAAAAAAACACTTTTCCCTTTAACACTTTACTGAAACATATTCACACATTGCCTCATCGTACGAAATGGATCTTATTATCGTATATTCTTTTATTTTTTGTTTTTGAACGCCACTTAAATATTTCCTTCCAGATATATTCAAGCTGTCTTTTTAGTTAAGTTATATTTATAAACTCTGAATTACACTCATATCCATTAATTAAGGGTAATGCAAGTTCAGGAGAAGAAAGAGTCAAAAGAGCAAAACAAATGTGACTTATTTGTATAGCCTTTTTATTAAACAAAAGGTAAAGAGTAAAAAAGATGCTATTTGTTTGATATCATTAATAAAAATTGAGATTTTAGCTCCCTGAAGCAAATTAAAAAAACTATTTACAAAAACCAATATTACATACTTGGTATGATGGTTAATACATAGTATATCTCCTAGACCAGTGATTCCCAAAGTGGTCTATATGGACCCCCAGGGGTCTATTTAGAGAAGGAGAATTTTCCTATCGCGCAATAGGAACGTGTGTGCAGCGAAACAGTTCCACAGTGATGCGAGTTTGGAAGCAGTGGACCAACGAGCAACGAACAACTCGAAAAACTGGTAGTGGACGAAGGAAGGTGACGTCAGCGCATGACAATCGACACCTGCTACGTATGGTGGTGAATGACCGTACAGGTTCCTCCAGGCAGTTGGCAGTACGTTGGTCTACTACAACAGGTCTACTAAATCGTCAACGGCTTCGTCAATTCGTCGACGTCTGCTGCACCGTGGATTGCGTGCAAGGGTGCCCTTATACAGGATCTCCCTCACCGCAAACCATCGATGCCTGCGTCTGCAATGGGCTCATGAGCACAGAGCCTGGCAAGCTGATTGGCAACAAGTTGTCTTTTCAGGTGAATCACGCTTCAATTTGTGGGACCATGATGGCCGCATTCGTGTTAGACACTATGCGGGCAAACGCTGCATTCCAGAGTGCGTTATTGAACGACATAGTGGCATAACACTCGGAGGTATGGTTTCGGGTGCAATTTCGTTTTATGGATGATCCAATTTGCTACGAATTGAGGTTAATTTCAATAACAACAGGTACGTCCGTGAAGTCGGAGTCCAGGATTCGTCGGAATACATCATACAAGTCCTTTGTGACGATGTCCACATTACATGTTCTTCAGTCCAGGGCAATCGCTGGCGACAGTGAATTGGCATGAGGGGAACACATTTTACAGGCCTGCGAGCATGTACACCTATATGTCTCAAACGTCTGTAAACTGTTTGCCTCAGAATTGTCGTACCCATGGCTGCTGATAGCTGACGAGACAACTCGGATGCTGTACTCCGTCTGCTACTTTTGACAGTTACTTCCAAATACCGATCTTCATTCGGCGTTATAAGTCGGGAGTTGTGTGACCTGTACTGTAACATCTACTGACATTTCCGTCATTTTGGAATCGTTGTCAAAGCATAAAGATAATTTTTGTTCAATTACAAGTACCTCGGATACTTCCAGCCGAGTACGCCTACATTCCAGGAGGCCGGTAATTCTACCACGTAATAAATTATCCACATGCATCTCCTACGTCATAATTATGATGGCACTGAACAGCTTATAGAACGCTTGTGAACAATTTTACTACTTTTCCACCATTCCTCATATACCCTTCATTTTCGTCATTGACATCCTGTAATTTGCGTATTATTCTTGAAGAGATGTGTATGATAATTCTACAGGAGAAATTTTTGTTCTAGAGTTCAATTTCCATGTAATTCAGAATCATCCTTAGTTTGTGGGCAGGAATGTATTTTCGTACCTGCAGATTGAACAAACAGATACAACATGATGTACGTAGCTCTTTTTAATTTTTGTAATATATTTAACTAAACAAGTTAATATATCTGTTTTTCCTTCTTTTTTGTTGTTGTTGAATATTTAGATTCTTTACTGAACAGAAATCACACACTAAATTCAAGGTTTTTTTTGTCTTTTTCTATCGAACCAATATTATAAAAGTTCCACTCGTTTTGATTTTTAAAAGCAGATGATGAAACAAGTTTTTACACTATGTCATTTGTATCATTTGCTATAATGTGAAACATTTGTAAAGTTGCATTTGTGGTAACATGAAAAATTTCTAGCGATATCATAGCTTAAACAGCTAAACCTGTTTTTGTGAAAAAGGGGGGGGGGTAGATAGGGACCCTAAAAAAACGCATGGAAAATATTCGAAAATTTCATAAATTCTAACATATAACAAACAACTTCGTCGAAATATTACAAATTTTTTTCTTTATGCGGTGGCGAAGGATCGCATAAAAAAAGGCGCACTTAGAAAATCTCGCCAATTATTTACGAAATTTATAAGAAAGTACTTCCATAACAAAATAAATAATTAAATTACACATGAAAACATTTTTAAAACATTTAGTTTCTAATGTAGAAGTTTTCAAAATGCACATGAATAATTCACTGCTAATAATCGTACTCCAACGCACTCATCATCCTGTGATGAATAAGGTCAAAATCACTTTCGTCACTTGAAGATACAATTTCATTTGATTTATTTGTAGGCACTATAAAGTAAGAGATAAGTTTTTGCTACGAAGGTCAGTTGCTTGTAAATGTCACGATAACCAGATATGCATGATCGAAGCACTTTTTGAAATTTCATACTCCTGAATTGATATCTATTTTAAGAAAATACTTTTCCAATTTGTTGGAAAGCTGTATCCCTGCATATATTTTATCCAATCTCAAAGAATCCGGTTCTTCTTGTCCGTTTTCATAATCTATCAAATTATTGATAATGTCACTGTCATTGAAAGTTTCGTCTTCAATCAAGCGCGAGCTGTTAACGCATTGAGAAAGCAACTGAGCGTGCATTGTCGGGAGACTGTTCATAATAAATGAACAGAGCGTCTTGAAGTGTTTATGTACATTACAGTGGCGTAACGTACACTTTCGCAACCTCCACCTCAAGGGGAGGGGGTCCCAGGACTCTAGGGGTTTCAAAGCCTGACTAACACCTAGAACGTTTCTACCCAATTTATAAAATATTAAAGGCAAAACCTGACTTTTCAGGGTGGCCCTAACATTTTCCGCGCCACTGGTACACTGATAGAAAACATTACAGTGGCGCCAAAGCCATTTAAATTCATGTACCGCATTAAAAAGATCGCACGGAAAAAATCGCACAATAAAATCGCATAAAAAAAGGACCGCACATAACCAGGTTCTACTGTATTTTAAGTGGATGAGTGCGATATTTTCATAAAGTGAACGTGTAATACATTTTTCTTTTAAAATGCAAGCTAATTACACACAGATCAATTTATTTTTATTGACTTCTGATTTTACAAGGTTTTAACATACTTTGATTACTTAACACGATATATTATTTGCATATAGATATAGTACTTCATATATGAATTGTAAATTGGAGACACTGAATAAAGTAATAAATAGAAAGCATGTTTCTGACAAAAGGTAAATGAATTACAAAACAATTTTACATTTAATTAAACTAAATTATTATCAAGGAATATAAGGGTTAAATATATAGTTCATTGATATTCATATTATATTAAAGGGAAATATTCTATAAAAGGACCAGGTAAGAATCTTATTTAATACAGTACTCCAAATGTAATTATGACAATTTTTCAACATGAACATGAATAGTTTATTAATGAATATCGACTAATTATATATTAGTACTAAAAATTAAGAATGGCACTACAGGCATTCAGGTGCTTCTTAAAAAGTAGTACTTTATATTGCCGAGATACCTGAAATATGTTGCTGAAAAGGAATGCAGTAAAAAAACTTTACATCCATTAGAAAGTTTTTAATACAAAATCTTCCTATATTATTAACTAAAGGATGTTTAAGATGCAATGCCAGTTGCCTTAGTTTTTGTAACTAAAAGGAAGTATTTTATCTTTCATATAATATGTACCCCACAAATAATAGTGAAGAAACTTTTTAAAAAAAAATAATTGTGAATATGAAAATGAAGGCAATAAAAAAAGCCATGCACATATAATACATAACTAGAGTTTTCAATCATGTTTTCTTTCCTTTTTTTTTGCTTAAATTTATGTTATAATCGCATGTTTTTTTCCCCTTCAAAATTAACGTGAACTTCTGCAGAGACTCTCTAATGTCAAATACATTTTTCACAATTTTAAAAAATGTTATTGTAATAGTTAACAAAATTTATTTTTAATGAAATTTATGAAACCACCTACTAAGTTTAAGAACTCATTATTTTATAAGCTCAGTTCTGAAACGCAAACTAAATATGAGAAAATATTTCTAAAAATGCAACTGACTGATTTATGTAATTAAACATATTCCCTTACTTATTAAGTTTATTTAAAGATGAAGTAATGATTGAATTTTAATTCAAGAACTTCACATTCATTTAATTATACAGGACATTAAAAATATCAAACACATTTTGAACTCGCATATAATTTCTCTTTTCATGTTTCAAGTCTAAAAATATTTTTTAAAAACTAAATTACTGTTAAATTTATTTGAAAAGCATGAACGAAAACTTTTCTTTTTAAACTCTAAGCATGCTCAGTGGGGGAGTATTTCAATGATTGCGCATTCCATAATATTCAATATACACAGTTGAAAGCATGGCTAAGAGGTGATTTGACCTCCCAAATTATTTCAAAAGGATACAATTTATTCTCATATTATGGAGAAAGCTAAAAAGATCATGTACTGTCAGGTTCGGTTAAACTTCCATCGTATGAAAGTGTAATGGCTTTTAACAATAGAACTTTAACACAAGTAGATGTGAACGACACTTAGCTTAATACTTTTCATTCTTTAAATTTCCTTATCTAGCATCATGCTAAATTTGTGGCTCACTTAAATTTGAATTTAGTAATCTCTATAATATTACAATAGTTTGATAGAACTGTGACGAGAACTCACAATTTTTTTCCACAGTGTTACAATGAAGGTTTATTGAAATGATGCAGCAAACACAACAATTCAATTAGTTGTTGAAATTTTTTATGAATGAAAATTTTCTATCAAAATACTCTGGTAATATCTTCAAAACTAATTTTTTTATGGATTATGATCAGAGTACATTTGAATAGATACGTAATGACACTTTAAGGAAACATATATTACGGTATCAATATTTTATAACATTCAGTTGAAAGGGACAAAAAAAAAATCATGGATGGCAACTTAAGTTCACACACCACACTAAATTTTAATCAATAAAATTTAGCATAACAATTTATTACTCAAAAGTTCCAAAAATGTCCTCCATATACAATAATTGTAAAAGAAAATACAACAAAATTTAAAAATGAAATCAGACAATCATGCTGAGTGTTCAATTAATGTCTCAAAATAATGATTTCTTAGCATTAGTATGCAAAGAAAACACGTATAAGAACAAGTATGAGGTGCAAGGTGATCAACAGATATTGAATTCATGATAGCATGTACAACACAGATGAAGTGAGTTCTGTATTATCTGCTACATGTTTATAATTAGTTAGTAAAAAAGTTATTCAAGGGAGTGAGTTCTCACAAATTGTAATGCCTTTCAAAAACTATGACATTATTCATCATCATGTGAATATAGAGATTAGACATAGTATTGTAAAAATGTCAGAATTAAAAAGAAAAAATAATCAAAATAATATAATTTAGAAAGAACAATGAAGTAAAAAACCCAATAAAAAGTCTTATACTTTATCTTATGAATACTCTTGATGATAAAATTAAGAACTTCTAAAATATAATCTGTAAGGATATGCAAGAGCCAAAAATTGTGATAAATATATAAACTAATAAAACTGTGGAAAACTATTTAATGTAAATATTACATCAGAATTTGAAACATTAAATTAATAATTAATATATTAAAAGACTAGAAATAGATAGCCTTTTACAACACAGTTGCAAGATAATGACAGGTGAAATCATGACAAGAAGTGGATAATACACAGGGGCATAGCTACCACCATATCAATGATACAGGGCTTCCAAGCTACAGGGGCTCCAACACAGAGCAAGAAAAATTTGTTAATATATTAAGGGGCCCCAAAAGAAATTTTCATATGAGGAGGGGGGGGGACTCAGGACTATCTACGCCAGTGATAATACATTAAACATATTTCAACAAAATAAACTTGTTATATTACAATCCTGTATTATTTTTCTGAGGTATATTTTTTGAAAACATGGGTTTCAATAACAAACAGTTTGAAAATTTATGAAGCATAAAGAAATTGTTAGATTCTTTGGCAACTAAAGATTGTTCAGAATTTGAAATAATAATTAAGCAAAAATTTTAAGTAATGTGGTGTTCTTTGAATATAATATTTTATCTAAGATAAAGTTAAGCTTTATTTTAATGTTTTGTAATAAGATAACTCTTTGCATTACACATAAGCTAAAACAAATATCAAATAATGGGATAATTTTTGGCCATTGTATGAAATGTACTTGAAAATAAAACTATTTGTTCAATATTTAAAAAATTCTAAAATCTGATAATGCTAATCTTATACAATTTTCTTTAATACTTTCATTACAATGACACATTTAAAGAAAACGTACAGAAATGCAAAATTTGCATTTGATATTTTTCTCTGTATCCAGTGTAAGAAATTATACTATACACATGGTATCAAAACAGCATAATTGGCAGCACAGTAGAATCTGTAAATTTTAAAGACATAACTTTAAAGTAAAACAAACATTCTTGCATTATGCAAAATTTTAACACATTCATTTTTAGATAAATAGTCTGTCTAAGTGAATTTTAAATTGCTTATATGTAAATTAAGAAGCACCTGTAACACAGGCTTAAGTTGATCACATATGCAAACTAATAAAAAGTATATATATATATATAAACCTGCCAATTTGAAAGATTACACTTTTAGTAACCGAAATTTAAAAAAAAATATAACAAAGTCTTGTTAAAATGTTTTGTTTCTCACGAACATTTTAGCACACCATTTTCTATTCTACATTTGTCAATTTACTAAAATACAGTCTGAAAAATGCACACAGTTTACATTTAGAAGTTTATTTCACTGCAGTGTTTATATACACAATGATTAGCAAGACAAATATGATGGACCCATATTAAAGGCAAAACCTGCAAAATGTTATATAAAAATAAATGTTAATGATAATGTACCCTACCATTCATAATTAACATTGTTTACAATATTAATTATACAAACTACTTGAATATCATCCATACAAAAGATTTTATGTATCAAAGAACATTGAAATTTCTGTTTAACTGTAGTGTGAGTTTTTATATCCCTAAAATAGTTAAATCACAAGAAAAATGCCAGTTTTTAAAAAAATATTTCATAAGAGGTTTAAGTCTAATTTAGGCAAAGAAAATACTTAAAGTTCACATTATTAATATTAAAAAAAAATTATACATGTGAGAATGAATTTTAACCCAATATTTTCACTTGCAACTACTATGGTAATTCAAACAATTTAGGATTACAAGACAAGTTTTTTAAGTGACTTGAATAATCTTAAAATATTTGAAGATCATTTAAAAAAATTAATTATTTTGATAATAACTAATTTATACATTGACACATCCGTAATGGTTAATTTTCTTGCAAAAATATTACAGCTTTTAATTTTTAAAAACTATTTTAAAAAGGGACAGCTGTTTTTGTATATGAGAAAAATTTAGATTCAATTAGTACTTTCAAACAAATATATATATTTTCATTTCGTCAAAAAAATCTCCAAAAATCATTTATTTATAAAATATTTATTTACTTTAATAGTATCAAGAGTGATGCTTGTAGAATTAAATACTAAATATTTCTTAGAAAAACGAAGAGTTCCTTACATTCATTAAAATGTTTTATATTCCCTATTACAATTTATATTAACATGAATTCTAAGATTTAATAAAGGGGAAAAACAGAAAAATGAAACTTCAACATTAAAAAATATAAGTGTATATAGTCAATAAATCAGTTAAATGTCGTCGCATATGATGCATAAACTAACTTAGCAATTTGTATTAACACCAAAAATTAAAATTTTTGGAATTGTCATGGCGTAGTTTCATGAATCCTTTAAAAGTCTTTAACTACCTCTTTCCACCCCAATAAGTTAGTGAATGAATTGATTCGCAGATTTATTTAATGCAAAGCGATAAATTTATACTTTGTGGAAAAATTAAGTGCTAATTAGAAAAACCATAATATATTTATTTTGTCTATGAGATGAAAACAGAAATTTTAATGTTTAATATACATTTCTCCTAAAGAGAGTGTACCTGCTTCTTCAGACAGATTCAAACTCTTTGGAATTGCACAAATATATTTATTTACAAAAGAAAGAAAAATTGCCTTATTTTTTTGTTTAAAACACGCATACTTATATATATATATACAAAACAGCATTTGTAAAAGCCTTAAATTGGATATTTATCATATAAAAAATTAATTTTATAATGCACTTTTCACTTATAAGTATGTTTTTCTGTGTGTTTTCTAATTTTTACTATAAAATTAGTTTTCACCATTTTGCAAGTTTTTATGAACTTTTAGGTTAAGCCTTTGTATACATAAATGTAAAAACAATAACACCCTTATATGACAATGCTTTTTATGCTATTTAGTTAATTTTTATATATGAGCACATCACATTCACATTTACATAGTATTAAATTGCAAAAACACGCAATTATAACAATTGAGTCAGAAGCTGCAGCAACTGATACAACTGTACACTTATACATTACTGAGCTTTTACAGCAATCTATTTTATTCTACAAAATACATTTCAGTTTAGGTCATTTGGAGTTTCTGAAAGTTATTGACCATATCCCACACTTTTGATGAGCGGGATGGTTTGTTGGAACCCTAAAAGAACAAAAAACAAAATTTGATAAAATAATACATATTATTGGACTGAAACAAAACAAACTATTTAAAAATCGTCAGGCAAATCTATAATTGATTTATTAATCACGATTAAAAGCACGTTTTCGAATTTAATTCATATTCTTTGTAACCTTTGACAAGAATTAGAAATACAATCTTTTAACAAGAAAATATTACATTAAAAGCAATCTAAGAGTTTTCTTTAGTTATCAATATGATTATATTCTCTATTTAAAAATCAAATTTTTTTATATTAATATTTAAATAATACTTCTTGAAATAAAAATTGTAAACTTACAATGTAGCTAACTTTATTGAATGATTAAAAATGTAACATTTAAAAAGAATTTCAAAGTACCAAACAGATAAATAAAAATTTAGCATTCATGAATTCATTTACCAACACATGAACAATACAAAGATTACTTACATCCATGAAAGAATTAGAGGAACCACCAAGGAGAAGTCTTTCCCGTTGTTCTCTAAGTTCTCGACGTTGTTGGGCTAGTTGTAACCAAGATGGTGCATGAGGTTCCTTTTCATTCAATGTTTCTTGACTTTCTCTTACCATCCCTATGTTTGTTACACTGCCATTTATGGATCCAGTTGTTACAGGTACTGATGTAGAGCTTGTCCTTTGCTGGGTTTCTTCTTTAATAGATACAGTAGGGGAAGTTTCAGTACTTGATTCTTTCAGAGAGTTTTTAATAGAATCAGGAGGTAAACTCAAAGGGATATCAGGAACACTTGCTAATCTTTGTCTTGGATGTATTGTTTCACTAGAAACTGAGGAATCTGACGATAATTTTACAGGAGATTCTCTGTGAATTAAGTTAATTTCTTTTAAAGGGGAAACTGATCTTGTAGTTACTTTTTCTTTTTCACAAAATGATTTAGATTTCTTCTTCAAGTCATGCGTTTTGATATGTGGCTTCGAAATTTCCGAAATCTTTATAACAGTACTATTATCAGAAACACTAATGTCATTGTTTTCTTGAGGTTTATCTATTGGTGTTGAATCATCAAGAGATGCATCCGACATGGAACTTTCATTAGGCTCATCCACTTTACTTTTATCACAGTTCTTTTGTTTAATAGAACGTCTTGCAAAAACTCGCAAGAGTTCAGGTTCAGGATCATCAGAGAGAGGTAATGGTGTTTCTTTTGATGTTTTCCAGTTACTTTCATGACCTTTCATAGAAAGCTGTTCCATGTCTTGGAGATTAAAAGAATCCTTACTGTCAGGTCCCATTATAGGAGACTTACGACACTCATTTCTCGTAGGTGTATTCGTTTCAGATGAAATCGAAGAGCAACTGTCATCGTTATCTGAAATTTGAGTTTTATTGTGAGAAACAGAAGGTTGAATTTTAACTTCCCATTTGGTTGAATTGTCTTGCAATCCTTTTTCTTCTTTTAGCGATTTCATTTCGTTTGAATTAATCTTTGAAGTTTGAACCTTGAATTTTGATTCACTTGAATCACTTTTATTTGTTAAGTTCTTAAGACCTTTATTGGAAGCAGCAGCATTTCCTTTGTCTTTAATTTCTGGTTTAGGAATGGATTTATGAATGCGAATTTGCACTGGATATTGCACTTTTTCTAACTTTAGAGTTTTCTTCTCAGTGATAGATTCTCCCTTTTTATTATCTGTAATCAAAGCCCCAGAGAACGAATGACGATTATTAGCTTTATCTAATTCTTTATTTTTCACAGTAACTTTTCGGTCTGACAGTTTCCTTTCAATTGATGTATTGGAGCTTTTTTTGCTTTGCTCAGAAGGAGAATCCTTACTACCAAATGATATTGGTTGATATTTTCGCTCTTTCATTCTTTGACTGAATGGAACGATTTCAACCGAAACTCGTTTTTGTGCGTTAATATTCTTCATACTCGTAATAGTTGAATTTCCTTCATGTAATTGCGATTTAGGAGTTGATTTAACTGCTTGTTTTTCTTTCAATTCAGGTTGTTGGCATACATCATGTTTTGATGCTAAGATTGAGTTTTCAGAATCAAAGTTTAACTTTATATCATCTTGTGTATGAGAAGAAACTATAGATGTTATAGTTTCAGATTTCGAATTCACCGATATTGTTATTTTCTCATCATTCATTTTATTACTACATAGAGTAGACGTTGAAGAGTTAACAGTTACATCATTATCTAAAGATATAGATGCTGGAATATCTACAGAGCTAATCCAAGGTTCACTGTTGTTCGTCTTTTTATCTTTTAAAATATCTCCTGAAGCTTGAATAAATACTCCAGCATTTTCCTCAACGGCAGCGAAATTGTGGGCTTCAGTGACTACTATATCTTTAAGATCGTCTTTGAAAGATGCATGGTGAGAGACAAATATTCCGCTTTCTTCAACCCCCATGGATAAAGATTTACTGCTCATTATACTTTCTTCTTCAAAATACAAAGAAGAAATCAATGGGTTTTCCTTATCTTCCATTTTCTCTGAGGAAGACAATTCCAAAATTTTATCTGAATTACTATCTTTTTTAACAGTCTTCAGTATGAATTCACTATCAATATCCAATTTATTAGGAACATTTGATATTCGAACCTCTTTAATAAATTCTTGTGATGATTGAGTTTTTGTCTCTGATTTAATTTCAGTGGAAGCAAAAAGTTCATCGGTTTTTTCCATCTGAGCTTTTGGGAACAAACTTTCCTTTAATACACCAGCTTTAGGTGGAATTTCACTAATTTCTGACGGAGTGCTATCGGTCTTCATTTGAACAGTAGCAATATGCTCACTGCCAATACTGTTTCCAAAAGTAGATTTAGTATCATCTTTACCTTTCAGCAATTTTTCCGAATTTCGGAAGGATTCAGATTTTTCAAGATTTCTAACAAGAGATGAAACTTTGAGAGAAGTTTCATTTTCTTTAGGAAAAGATTCCTTTGTTTCGATCAAAGTATTATCAGTCTCTTCCTTGTTTTCAAATTTGATAAGTTTAGATTTTTCAGAATCAATATCTTCTTGATGTCTATCAAAGTAATCATTTTTCAAATCATTCGAAGATTTCAACTCGTCTATGTTAGTGAATTCAGAATCATTTTCTTGGGAACTGAAACTTTGACTTAAAATTCTCTGAACCTCCGATTTCATGTTATCAACCCCTACTAGATTTTTAATTTCTTCACTACTTAGTAATTTAGACTTGTCTTCTATATTCTCCTTATATATCTGGGTACAACTTTCTGAAGTAGACTTTTCTTTATGACTAATGACTTCTCTACTTATATCAGATACTTCATTGTAAGAGTAAGATGAGGTCATATGAGACACTTGCCAATCGGATGACTGTCGTGATGAAGAAAATTCATTTAATGACGAAACCGAGTATTCTGCAAATAAGAGGTGAAAAAAATCTTAATACATCTAACATTAACTGTACGATTAAACATAGAAATATGAATTCTGTTCATGTTATATTTATTGTTTGAAAGGTACTAAAAATAAAAATGTTGACTATATAACGAATCACATTAATTGATAATATAATTTAATTGTTAATGAACACATATTGTGGTTAATTCTACAATCTAGAATGTGTATTTTACTATAGCCAGTAGAATGTGTTTTTATTACAAATTAGAAAGATGCAGAAAATTATTTCAATCCCAAGGACATAAAAAATAAATTTATACAGATAACTATTTAAAAAAATGGATACATTTTTTCAAAAGGTTTTATAAATACTTATTCCTATATGTATTATTTTAAAATGGAAAAAGATTACTCCAAAATATTTTTTTTTTAAAAATACAGAACTGGAGCGAGATTTTTAAAAATAAAGTTGAAAATGGATTTTTTATTTTTCTTTACAAAACTTTTTTATAATTATCGCTCGAATTCATCTAAAAAATGGATGGGACTAAAAATCTCTAAGTACACAAGGTTGAGATGAGAAATTTTTCTCAAATTTTACTTTTAAAGTGAAAACATTTGACTTTTTCAGTTTAAGGTAAAGTGAATTACGAATATCTATAAAAGAACCCCTTTCATGACAAATTATAACAGAAGATTGTTATATTTAATACAAATATTCAAATGATCTAGAAATACTTTTAAAACTTTAAGTTCAACTTACTTAAAATTATCGTTTCAAAGTAATAAAACTCATTGTTTTATAATATACATTGATAAGTGAAGATGATTATAGTGCATTATTATTTTTTACATATGGATTTCAGGCAGATGTTAGAAAAAACTCTTCTCAAAAGAAAAACTATTTAAACATTAATCACTTGAAAGATTTTAAAAAACAAAGGAAAATAACATTTAAAAATTATCTGGAAATCATCTTTAATTACCAGTGAATGTTTTGACTACTTCTACTGAATCAAGTTTCTGGAAACTCTTTCCAGAATCTTCTGTAACTTCTGGTGTTGATGGCAAAGTGCTCACTTTTGAAGCAGCAATCTACAGGGAAGGAAACAACTTAATAAATAATTCTTTTCAATAGTATGATGAATCAGTAATAACAATCTGCATAAATTACAGACTCAGCAGAAAATATGGAAAACAAACATGAATATTTTTAGTAATCAATAAATAGATTACACTGGCATAGGTAGTCCTGAGTAGGCCCTGCATCACAATTCCTCAGGAGCCCGTATCATTGACAAGACTGATGGAATATATACACAGAGTGGCCAAATTATTATGACCACTTGACACTTTTCCGGAATATTAGCTATAAGTTCATGTTTTTACCGCTAGAGGGCGAGTGAGTGAATATTAACGTCGTACTGCTCAGTATTCAAAGGCTTTTGGCAACGGACCTTGTAATTTTGAACCATGGTCATGTGACGAAGACGACACCTTCCTCTCCTAACTTCCACACCTCACAAACGGGAGGACGTTTGAGCCTGGACATATTTAACGTGCATCGGGCCTCCTCTGCACAGCGGGTCTTCAGTGGTACTAGGCGCGAACTTATGACATGCCATCCACGAGTAAAATACCTTAACCACTAGGATACCGCGGTCACGCACTAGAGGGCGAGATAGCTATTACAAGGGAATGCAGAAATATTGAAGCATCAATTGCACTGTGTTTGCTAAGAAATGGGAGAAGATTGAACGCGGGATGATTGGAAGTGCTCGAAGTATCAAAACCAGAAAGAGGAAAAAGGGTGTACTTTTGAAGTGATCGACAGCAGCAGTTATTAATGTTTACAGAGAGTGGATTATTAAGCAGATAGCAAGGTCTCATCGTCAAGCTTGTGGCAGTCACAAGCTACTGAATGCTTTCTCGGATATGAGAATTGTGAAAATTGTCCAGTCCAATAGAAGAGCAACCCTGCGTCGAATCGAGGAGAATCTTAACCAAGGAGCAAATGCGAGCGTCTCTGAACGAACTGTTTGCGGCACATTTCACAGCACATTGCCGTGATCGCGGACGATCTATTGGACAGTAGATGACCGAAAAAGACAAAAAAAAAGGTAGTCTGATGAATCACGTTTTCAATTACACCATGCAGATGGCGGGGTGCAAATAAGGAGAAAACAGAGCGAAAGCATGGACTCCATCGATATCGTTCTAACTCTTCAAGCTGGTGGAGGTAATATTATGGTTTTGGGAATGTTTACTTGGCATTGCATGCAGTGGTGTAACGTACACCCCCGCACTGAGGGGGGCCCAAAGCCTGACTGATGCCATTTATGTACTATTTTCTCAAAATTCACTTTAGATTTTTTAAAATCCAACTTTTAAACGATTTTTCAATTGGCGATCTGACGTCATTCAAAATCTAAACTTTAGTACGCTCATTAGTATCTTTGATTAAATAACCAAATTGCAAAACATTTTGTTTGATGTGCTGTAATCCCCACAATGAGAGATACTTTTCTTTAGTGGGTTCTTTTTAAACCTAAATTATTAACAGATAAAATGAAAGTCAGATGGAGAATTGGATATAATGCTAGGAAGATAAAAAATTCATCATGTTATTATTATAGTATACTTTACATTAGCTGTTGAGAGAGAGAAAAAAAGACATGATTTACTTTTTGTTGAAGCTACTGAGTAACTTAATGGCAACTTTAGTCCCTCCTCCCTCATATATTTGATTTTCATTTAGCGAAGTCATAAATAACGTACATCTGTTATGCTTTTTTCACGTAAAATAGTATTACGATTCTTGGAAAAGCATAGAGAGGATTTTAAGTGATTATTTGGTCTAGATTTATGAGTATTCAATCAATAAAGCATAATGAGAAACGTTTCACAAAATTGCTTGTAGAACAGACATCTATATTTTTATATTAATAGAAACTTGTATATAGAACGTGTTCCTTTACTATTAGAACATTTTGATCTCTCACTTCTCTCTTGCAAAATTAAAACTGTTTTTTCGTAAGCGGAATTTATTATTCTGGTTCTTATACTGTTATTTTGTTAATAAGACAAGAAGAAACGCGGCCCTAAAATGAGTGGAGTTCAAGTGGTTCTCAAAAACGAAAAATTCGAAAGAAAAAGGAGTATAGTATTAATAGCAAGTATACACAAAATTGGATAACTTTTTAATATCTGCAAGTACATAATCTCGTGCAAGTGCTAGTAATAGTAATGCCAGGGAACCTGATGAACAAACCATGGAAGTGAATATTAATTCACAAGAAAAAACATAATTTCTGACACTTGAGCTAATAAGGTTACCCAATCTAAAGAAAAGGAGCTGGAAGATGATAACGAGGAAACATACTTTAATAGAAATGATTTTATGCATTATGTAGATGCGCCCATAGATAAAGATTTAAGGGAACGAATTTTCTTTTGGTCTGTGTATTAATAGTAGTTGTGTTTTTGTCATAGGACGCGTAATGTATCAGTTTCTTATTTCTTTTTTCAATAAATCATTTTTGCATCATACAAAGAACTCTCCTTTTTAAGAGTGGTAGTATTAATAGTCATAATATAATCGAACTTAAGATGAAACTCATTCCGGGATCCAGAAACGATGAATGAGGTAAGCGATACCTTTTTTCTTTCGCAAGAATTTGAAATCCAAAATTATTTTACAGATTTCATGTCTTTCTTAGAGTATTGTTTTTATTTAAGTTACCAGGTTATATATCTTGGATCGAAACCACGCTCTGCTACCATGGGGCCGTGGGTAGCCTAGTGGTTAGAGCATCGGACTCCAGACCGGAGGGCCTGGGTTCGATGCCCAATGCCACCAAATACCCCCGAGTACACACGGAGTACGTGCTCGTTAAATCAGTGGGTCCGAAAGTCTTGCGGGCCGTAGCAGCAGAAACCACGAGTGGAGGAGGCTGGAGAATATTTCCCTCCCCTTCAGCTCCATGCCTAAATTATGGAGGTGGAGATAGGTGGTGTCGCCATCTATTGTTAAGAGTCAAACCTGTCTCACAGGCTCTGGCAACCTTTCATTCCTTCCCTTCGGGAAGAACACGACGACGACAACAACAACCAGGTTATCTTTCAACTGTTTTGTTAAATTTTTTATTTTAATAAATATTATAAATACCCTCTAATGTTACACGTTATTTACTTCGTTTACTCAGATTCAGGTTGATTTTGTATTCAGTTATAAGTTTAATATTTAAATATATTTACATGATGTGTAAAGATACATTATGTTTGGTTTTGTAATCCTTTGTAAGATCTGACTTGGGGCCCAAAACCTGACTTGTGTGTGTGGGGGGGGGGGGAGCAATTATTTTCCGTTACATCACTGATTACATGGGTCCTTTGATTTGTGTAGAGCGTCTGAATGCCCAAGAGTATTTGATTGTTATCGAAGATCAAGTACATCCTGTTATGTGAATAGTGTACCTCTGTCGGAGATGGATACTTTCAGCAGGAAAATTGTCATTGTCATCAACTAGCATTGTCCGTAGATCGTTCAAAAAACAGGGCAGACTTTACCTAGCTTAATTGGCATACATAATCATCAGATCTCAATACAATTGTTAATCTGAGGGTGGAGATCGAACAAGGCATCAGGCAGCTGGATGCAGTACCATCCAACCTACAGGAATTGAAAAGTGTAAGTTATTGAATATGGTATCAGATTCTTCATACCAACTAACAACATCTCAGAGAACATACCAAGAAGAATCCAAATAGTATTAAGAGCAAAGGTTGATCCAATATTGTTTTGAAGAGGAGATCATAATAATTCGGCCACTTAGTATACATATACGAAAGTTTACTCAAATTAAATAACTCAATTGCATACACACACAAAACGATAAGATTAAGTATAAGTTCTACACATATACATTTAATTTTAAAATTGCTGTTACTATTCATGAAATATTGATTTAATTATAAAAAATAGGGAGGCAGAAGAAAATAGTTTTAGGTTAAGACATGTTATTTGTCAAACTTATAAAAACAATTCAATGAAGTTCATAGGCTTTTGTTATTTTATAAGGATTATGTGAAAAGCATCTGACTTACTTGATTCATTCGACGACGAGGTAATCCGTGAGTTCGTTTTGGTCTAACTGCTATTTTGTGATGAGCTGCATTGTGGTTCAAAGGTACTGGCTGACTGGAATCAGTATCCCCATCTTAACAAATTAAAAAAGAAAACAAGACAAATAAGCTACCTAAAATCTGCAATAGACATTTATTAAACCACTCATTACAGCTTATTTAATACAATTTATCAAAAGAGAGATGTAAAATGAAATAATTTAGAAAACTGTTACAGCCGAAAATAAAATTTGCCACCTTTTTTCATGTGTTATTCATTTAACCGAAGATTTTTGTTTTAGGAATAATATTTTTATTCATATTTGTAAAGCAAAGAAAAAAATATCTAAAACAATAATTGTACTTATAATGCAGTTTATTTCTGGGCAGCCTTCATTAAATTTGTCTAAAAGTTATTTTTCTTACAGTAGTGACGATTATGAATTAATAATGCATGAATACATTTTTAAAGTGGATAGAAAATTTATATCCGATCTATTGCAACAGTTGATAAATTTAATTATGTTACATTAGATATCACACACGGAGATACTTGTAGAACTGTTGCTATTCTTTGCTATTAGGATAAATGATCTATATGGTAAGATATTTTGGCTGTTCTTAACAGGCTAGTCCAGTTAAATGTAATAAATCAACTTCTGACATTAGTATACAGGCAATGAGTGAGTGAGAGAATATTAACGTCGCACTGATTAGCAACATGAGGGCTTTTGGCGACGGTCAGCGTAATTTTGAACCACGGTCAAGTGACGCGGACGACACCTGAGCTGGCACCCCCCTCTCCTAACTACCACACCACACCAACGGGAGGACGTTTGAGCTCTCGACAGATTTAACGTGCATCGCTCCCCTTCACGGCAGATCTTTAGTGGTACTAGGATCAAACTCATGACACGCTAACCATGATCCGATGCCTAGACCACTCGGCCGACAGTATACAGGCAATATATGCATCTCTCTTATAACACATTCAAAAGGTTCCTAAAAAATAACATGCAATGTGAAACCGTGCTGTACGAAACTAACCATCGATGCAAAATGGAGTGATGCGTTCCAAAAAGTTTTGAAAAAAAAATCTTTAAATTCAAGAATTTTGATTCAAAATATAAACATAAGTAAAACAAAATAATTATGTTCTCATTTAATTTATTTTATTAAGTTTACTCTTCACTGCTCACTACAAGAAGGCGAGAAAGTTCTTTAGGTCAAGCGTTATAACCATTTGCTGAATTCATTCCTTCATTAGGAATTTTTTTGTATCTTCAGCTTTCACCAAAATTATGTTAATTTAGACTACTTGTTGATCTTAACAAGTTCGCAGTAAATCGCGCTCAATGAAAATAGGTAATTTTCGAGTTCCATTTGCAATTTTCATCTACTTGAAAAGGATCGTGAATTAAAAATAACACGATTCAAGAGTTTTTGATAAGGGAAGTCTGTTCTGCAACTTTTTAAAAGTACAATTTGAAAATCATACTTTTTATCAAAGTTGTCGTCTCAGAATCGATTTGACTAACATTTTAGAAAGTCAGTCCCGTGAAATCTGCGTTGCCAAATTCTTCATTCGCTAATTAGTTCTGGATATCCTTAACAGCCATATCTGCAGAATCTTTGCTTCCAATCGGTAGCAAGTTCTAATATACCACTAATCAAACTTTGTAAAGATTCAAGAAAGTTTTCTATTCTTAGACCATATCTTCTTCCAACACGTATTTGCAGTCGATTTTATTAATTCTTTTACTGAAAGCAGCACGATTTCGATACATGTTTTGATTGAAAACTCCTTCCAAGCTTTCATTACATCTTTTGTATCGATTGTGTTCAAAACTCATTGAAACAACAGTCTTATGTAATCCGTTTTAAAGGAATAAAAATACCTAGATCTCACGATTAGATTAATGAAGTAGTATTCGGCAGTAAAAACTCAACATTCAGATGAGTTACATTATGTAGGTGACCTGTAGCGTTACCTAGTAGTAATAGTACTTTGAAGCTCATTTTATTGCCATTCTATATGAGAGTTTTCGTTATGTTCTGATCGTTGAAAGCGAAACCGGGCTATATAAGGTTAACTGTATTAGAACTCTAGAGTATTCTGGTTCTATATTTTTTCAAAGTAATATTGTAAATATTCTGAATTTTATTATTTTTTTTATTTTCAAAACAATGTATTGACTTATTATTCGAATAAATTTTCTATCTTTTTAAAAATACAATATTTTTTCAAAATTCATTCAGGCTGTTGAAACGCCATTTTAAATCAATTAAAAAAGGGAATGTGTTACATGCATAACATTATGATTCTCATATATATACTGACAAAATCATTGTCAGGTGAAAGAATTTGAATTTTTTGAAATTAATATTCATTTACATTCTGATGAAAAAGATTCAGTTTTGTAAGTTGGAGCACAACCACTGGATAATCATTAAAATCACAGAAAATACATCATATACATTTAAAACCCGACATCCATGTGTGTGTATATATATCTTCAAGTTTCATTGAAAGAATAATGGAATTAGAATTATCTTCAATATAATTTCAAATATGTGAACATACTATGTTGCATTCTCATTTAATATACAATTATAAATTTATTATAAGAAATTTTAGAAAAAAATCTTTCAGAAAAAATTGAAAGCTGTGTCGGTGACAATAATTTAAGTGGTTTGCAATGTTTTAACAGAATTGATACCTAATTTTTTAGTTGAGTTTAGAAAAGTAGTTGTTTGAATGGGAAAAGTGTGATCAGGATAAAGATTGGTTTGTGAAAAATAATCATTCTATATGGAATTCCTAAATTTAGATGAGAGAAACAAATCAAACTTTAAACTATTCAAAATCTAACACTTATGCTAGGTTTTATAAAAGGGAGCAATGGTAGTAATTAAAAGTTTTATGTGATTTAAGTAGCATGATAGAAAGCACATAAAATCAACTAAAAAAACTGCTAAAGATAAAATAGCTGTACCAGAATCTAAAGATCTTCTGTCAATCAAAGACATTCTTGATGAGTGTCCTGAGGATTGCCCAGCTGAATCCTGAATTAAAAACAAATTTATTTAATATTCATTTTCTATTTCAGACATTGGATTTTTTTATAATGGAACTTGTTGAAATTATCAAATTTAATATGATTAGAATATTACTTCATCATTTTCAGAGCTTCCCATACTTATCAAGCTGCCAGCACTGCATGTGGTTTGTGATTTTGATGACTTTTCCTGAAATTAAATTGATGACATTTCATTAGGCTTGCACAAATATATTCTATATATGAGTATAAAACTGAAATATTTAAAAATACATAATCCTTTATTGCAAATCACAAATGCAGCGGCGTAGCTACCACCGTATCAATGATATGGGGCCCCCAAGCTCCAGGGGTCTCAACATGTGTAAATACATTCACACTAACACACACACACACACACAGTGCTCCTATATCTAAAAAAGGGCCCCAAATGAATTTTGATACAGGACCCCCTCAGAGCTAGTTACACCAGCACAAAAATGAAAACTTCTCAAAACAGTGATAAAAAAAAAGTTAACTGTTTGAATAGTTTCAAATCAAGTTTATAATTTGTAAAATATTTTTAGTTTTACTAAATTTGAAAACTTGTAACAAGGTACAAGAAAATAATTAACAAAACTAAAAAAATATATCTTTTTCCTAGATGTTTGTTTCAATGAACTTAAAAAGTACGAATCTGTGATAATTTTAAAATTTTATAATTAAAAAAATTATAATCGAATTCACAAAAGTAAAATAAATGATTATTTGTTAACTTTGCAAATTACTTATATAGAAAACAATGTGAACTGGGAAATAAAGTTTTAAAAAATAAAATAAATGAAAAGCATCTGTACTACGTTTTTAAACGATAACGACATGCAATTCATCTTTACATAACAGAATTCTTGTCTGAAAGAGAATTTCAGCTAAATTTGTGTAAGCATAAAATCTTTGCAATGGATGTGTGGAGATCTGATAAATTAGAGCAGGTGTTTTTAGAACTATATATGTATATATACACACACTGATACTAAAAGTTTCAATTCATATATAAAATGGATATAATGTCCCCAAAGAAAAGTTCATATGGCAAATTAACTTCTGGAATTGAGTTTGAAAGTAACAATTTAGTGACTTGTGCGTGTGAATTGTTAAAAAAATTGAAGCGATACACTACCTTCAAACCTTGTGTTAAGACATCGACAGTGGTGGGACTAGTACAAGGACTATGTGGGAGTCCAGCATCATCGTCATCTGAATCTCTCCTGGCACGAACCCTCGTAAATAATTCATCCTATGAATATATCAAAAACAAAAATATCAATACAAGGTAGAAGAACACATATTTTTCAATCTTTAGAAATATAAATGATGGAATCTCTCTGAAACTCCCGTTTTACTGGATATTGGAAATTACAAATAGAGAGAAAGATGCATTCAAATGCAAGTGAAACCTGTTTAAGTTTTTATTATTTACGGAATACGAGAATTATCACAGAATTAAATTACAATTTACACACTAGGTGGCTAGAGCTAGAAAAGAATTTACATGAGAAAGAAAAACTATAAATACAATTGAGAGATGCAGGCACCATCTATTGGCATAACAACTAAACCATGTTAACATTCAATATAAAGTCATTATCTTTTAACACTTTCCCTTGCTAAATGGATTTTGTCAGAACAGTCCCATTTGATTGCACAATGTCAATAGTCTTGACTTCTTCAAGGGTTTTGTCAAAATGTCAGAGACTTGTTTCTCAGTTGATACTCGTTTCACATTTAATTTTTCCTCTAACACTTTCTCCTGCCTGAAGAAGTGTTTTATTTTATGTGCTTTGTCTTTCGATGATATTCAGGGTTGTGGCAACTTTACTGCTGCCCTGCTGTCCACTTGAAGTGTGGGAATTTCTCTCAAGTTCACTATGCCCTGCATCAGTCTGCAGAGCCAAATTACTTCTTTGGCTGCCTCTGATGCTGCTATAACTTCAGCTTTAGTAGTTGAAGTGGCAACAACAGCTTGCCTATATGGAAAATTGGAGTTTTCGGTTTCAGACTTTTGCAATCTGCAATCCTTTAACATGAGTGTAGACACCAGGCTTGAATTTTTTCAAATACTTCAAATTTCACTTGAGAATCTTTCTGGCATATTCTTTTTGACTGATAGTTATTGAGTTGTTTTTATGATGCTCAATTTCAAGACCTAGTAGGAGAAGTTTCCTGTTTTCTGAGATCTTGAATTTTATTTACAGCTCCTTGATGAACATTTCAGAGGTTGCGCTTGAGTTTACATACTCTTCCTGGACCATCTTCGAAACCTTCTGGTTGTTGCATATATATATATATATATATATATATGGTTTCCTCCAGATCTCAAGTGCATCCTTTCTTCAGCTGTAATGCTTAAAACTGTCCATATTGTTCCTAATTTGGCTACTGGACTATATGTTTCACTGTAATCAATGTCCTGGCATTGACTGAATCCCCTTACAACAAGTCTGGCTTTATATTTGTTGATGCTGCCATCTGATTTGTTTTGAGTCTATAAACCCACTTACAAGGTATTGCTTTATCCCCAATTGGTAGGTCTGTTAACTTCCAAGTATGATATTCACTTAATGAATTCATTTCTCTCTCCATGGCTTTCTTCCAGTTTGTGCTATCCTTGGAGTTAACTGCTTATTCATTTGTTTCAGGATTACAGTAATCTAAATATGACTCTGATTCCATAATATGATCCTCAAACCGTTTTGGCTTATGCAGAAATGAGCGGTTCCTTAGCTGTCTATTTGATGTAGGTTCAGCATCTTCTACAATATCACTCTCAGAATCACTTAATTCTTCTTAGCTATGAGTCCTTTCTATAGGATTGTCCTCTTTTTATGAGCTGTTCTTCATACTTTCAATGATTTGTATCTTCTCTTATCATGTCTTCTAATTTCAATTCTGTACAATCATCACACTTGCCTGCTTTTTCTTGAAATATTACATCACTAGATAAAATTACTGTGTTCTTTCTTTAGCCAGATTCTGTATCTTTCATCTCCATCATATCCCACAAGGTACCCTTGAATAGTTTTCTTGTCCATTTTCCTTCCCTTCTGAGCTGGTACATGAGCACAGCATAGAGATCCTATTATGTACAGGTATTTTAACCGGGGTTTCTTTTTTAGACAAAGCTCATATGGACTTGCATTTTCAATTGACGACTTTCCTCCTGTTCTGTTTAGTATGTATATGGCAGAGTTAACTAATTTCGCCCATACGGCTGCAGGGTAACTGACTTCAGTGGCAAGTACAGAAAATAAATTTCTATTAATCTTTGGAATATACCAAACATCTTTTAGAAAAACTTTCTGGAATTTTCCATTAATAGTGGATTTTACTTTTATTGTGCTTTTCCCAAGAGGATTATTAAATTTTATGAAGTCAACAAAATATGAGTAACAGTTTGTGACATGCCTAGTAGCTCTATTGTCAATCCAATATGATGTAGGAATAGTCTCTGACGTACAGACTTCCTCAGATATTAACATCAATGCTATGTTAGCTGATACTGTATTTGATTGTGTATCACTCAATTTATTCTTTGATGGTCTTCCATCTGAAATGCACTTTCTGCAGTCTTTATGTCCTTTTCGTTTACAGTAATTGCAGCTATCTTCTTTTCTTGACTTGAACTTATATTTGCCCTCTTGTCTGGGTTTTTCTGATTTTGCAGCTATTAGGGCTTGCTGGGCTTTTTTGCTACTGTCTTTCACTTTAGTAAAATTTCTTTCGAACATACAGAGCTGTACTGTTAATTCTTCAAATGACTTTTTGTCATCTCCAGCTAACAACATCCAACTGGATTTAAAGGTTTCAAACTGACAAGGCAAAATATGTAACACTTTACAGACTAGCATCAAATCTGTAACTTTACTGTCCTCTCTAGCTTCAAGTCCATTATTCAGTTCATTCCAAAGACTTCTTAGGTTTGCAATATGTGTTGAGACATCCTGCCCTGGAGCCCAGCTGAATGCAAAAAACTCTGTACAAATTTTAAACAACTGATCTTTTGAAGTTGCTTCAAACTGCTGCTTTAATGATTCTCACGCATCAAAGGCTGTTTCCTTGTCCATAATTTTCTGATACACAGCATCAGTGACAATACTTGCGATCAGATTGGTTTTGCATAACTAATTAATTTTTTGTACAAATCGCAGCGTTCTTTATGCTGTTTTCTTACAGATTCCTGTGCATCAGCATTTATGGATTCTGGCTTTTTCAGCTTGCCATCTATGACCTCGAACGCTCCATCGTGGTAATCGAGTAGGTCTCGTATCTTACGTTTCCACATCGGCCAATCTGTTTCTCTGGTCAAAGGCTTAATATGACGGCTGAAATCCATACTTATTTAATTTCTAGAAATTTAGATTTGCAGGTTTCTTAAATAATTTGTATTAATACTTCTAGGCTAAACAATAACTGTCATCTTCTGTTTCTTCCTCGATCTCTTCAAAATGGCGACGCGATCACGCTATCTTCCCGCCAAAAGCCAATCGGCGAAACTTTGCCGCAATTTGTTGCTTCCAAGAAAAAAAAGTTCTTTTTGCTTTTTCTATCGTAAAAGACTCATAGTCTTTGATACTTTAAACGCGGTTAAAGCTTTTGCTGGTACCCATAACCTGTTTAAGCTTTTATTATTTACGGAATACGAGAATTATCACAGAATTAAATACAACCTGCACACTAGGTGGCTAGAGCTAGAAAAGAATTTGCATGAGAAAGAAAAACTATAAATACAAATGAGAGATGCATACGCCATTATTATCAAATATTTACAAAAGTTATAAATTCAAAATGATTAACCTTTAAGGAAATTTTATTTACAGGTGGATACGCGCAAAAAAATAAAAAAAACTTCCATAAGATTCAAAATGCTTAAAAATGTTAAAAAGTGTGACTAAATTACCTTAAACATATTTTTTATTGTAGTATGATGAACTGAGAGGGATGAACCATGTGAAACATTTATTGTTTCACTGCTCACTGCATTAGTACTGGTTTCAGGTGAAAAAATACTGTCATGTGAAACACTTAAGCCAATTTTTAACGGAGACGTCACTTCTCGTTTCCTGAAAAACAAATGTACATTAATATAAACAGAAAATAGTTTTTAAAGCTATAATAAAACATTTTTTTTAGAATTCATGTTGTAGAACCAAATGATGTAAAACATGATAAAGCACAATTGAGTGAGATGCTACAACAATCATTACGTTTTAAAACATCGAAGGTTGTTATTGTGGAATATCTATTAGAAAATTTTGTCAACAAAGATCAGTACAAGTTGTCTTTAAGGGGTCTTACAGTTATTAGTTGTTGTCTTACAGTATTTAGATTAGCTTATAAGTTGTTTTATATTGCAATAGGGAAAAAATCTAATGAGGATATATCTAAAGAACACTCGGGGGAAAAAAGATAATCACTTTTGCATATGGATTATGTTAAACCATGGCACAATATTACCATATAGGCACTTTAAATTGACTATATCATTAATATCGCTAACTACATTTGGGGGGGGGGGGAGACATTAATATATAAGGCAAAAAAATTTCAAGCGTGTTTTAAAATTGCTTTTTGTACATTTTCATTACTATGAACACCTTTTACCAATTGTTACATTTTTCTAACTTATTCCAGCATTCAAAAAAGTTTTGCATTCTCAGATCACATTTTATAACCAGTTTGTTCTTACAATCTGTTATGACACACAGTAAAAATATCAAAATGAATAATGATCAAAATGATTAAAAACAATGAATTTTAACAATAAACTTCATCTTACAAATATACTGGTTATCATAATTTAAGGAAAAACCACAAAAATGACATCTCAAAAAGTTATGCGTAGAATTTTCTGAAACTTATACAAATTATATAACACAAAGGAAAGCATAAAAGAACACAAAAAGAAATCTCCAGACAATTATGGTGTTATAGAAATTAGCATATGTATACAAAGAAAAAATCGGATGCGCAAGTTTGGTACTGGAAAAGTACCTTTAAAAAGTGGTAGGATTCCCCGAAAAAGTAATATAGCAATGTGTGATACTCTCAATTATGTGATCGATTCATTCTGTAGGAAGTGCGAGCCATTGCTCTTTCAAGGCAGTTCAAAGCGCAGCTAGGGTCCTAGGAAGGGGGATTGAGAACAGCTACATGTCGTCCGAGAGCGTTCCAAACATGCTCGATAGGGTTAAGGTCCGGGGATCGACCTTTCCACTGTATGCGCTGAATTGTTTCCTACTCAAGATAAGCATCCACGATACGAGCCATGTGTGGTTTCGCATTATTATCCAGTAGCACGAAAGCATCGCATATTGCCCTAGCATAAGAGTGCACACAAGCATCGAGAAAATCCTTTCTATATGTGCGAGCAATAATATTTCCGCCGAAAAGACATGGAGGCCTGTGCCTCTAACCGAAAGAGATACCACCCCAAACACAGACACTGCCTGATCCGTATGCATCATTTTCACGGATGTGTCATGGATGAAAACGAGTTCCAGGTTCCCTCCAAATAAAAATACGTTTATTATCACTTTCGAGGCTAAACCTGGACCCATCCGTAAAGAGAATAGCCCTCCATTGAACACGCGTCCAGTGGACATGTTGACGTACCCACTGCAAACGTTCCCGCCTATGGCGTGACGTCAACGAGACGCAAACGGCTGGTCGCCTGGCTTTATGCCACCATCGATTCTACGCCGCACTGCAAATTCTCAACAAGCTTCTGTGACAAATGAAAAATAGTGTAAAAGGGATTATCGATATCCAATTTTACGAAATTATAATAAATTTAAAATGTGAATTTGTAAGTAGTGAATAATTATTTATTTAACCAGTATTATAAACTTTTAAAAACATACATGTGGACCTGTAATTGCTCTAATTGCCCCATCCAATGAATCCCCCTTCGATTCTAAGCCGCACCCAATTTTCAGTAGCATTAGCATTGAAAAAAGTGTGGCTTAGATTCGATTAAATACGGTAGTTAGGTGTAGAATCTGCCGAATCCCATTACTTACCCCGCCACGCGTATACTTTTGCTGTCTATTGATCGATCAATTGATAACTTATTTGCGTAACATTTTGAAACTATTATTTCACATACCTAGTTGGAATTAATATATAACAAATTTACGATATTTCACGAGTTAAAAACCAGAATCCATGGTATTTCCCAATTCATTACTCTACTCTACCAAGCTATAGCACCCCCAGTTGTTACAGATTAGCACAGTTTATGTTTGCAATATAAAGAAAGCAAAAAATAAACAGAATTATAGAAATGCTTAATTACCCAGTGCCATCATCTTGAACACTTTGCAGTTCACTGGTCGACCAAGATTTCTTAGATGCATCGGTGACACTAGTTCCTTCTCTTTTAATCCTCCGTCGAAATATTTTGCGCACTACACGAAATGGATGAAAGCGTTTCCATTTAGCCTCTGAAAAATAAACATAAACGCAAGCATTAGCTTATAGGCGAAAAACTAATTGCATTATTTATCTATCACAAAAACATCTAAAAATTTAATCGTATTCTAGTTGTTTTCTTCGCTTATTTTTTCGAAGATAGTATTTAAGATTTTTGTCCGTTTTTTTTTGATGAATTTTTAATTATTTTCACTATTATACGATTCTGCGTTGTTAAAGTTACACAATGGATGATAAACACTGGATCTAGTAATTTTGAAGCACGGTCAACCGAAAAAAGTACAAGTAAATATAACAGAAAACATACCATCAAAATTTCCATATTTCTTAAACTTTTCGGATGGTGACCCCACTTTTTTGTACAAAAATTTTATGCAACACCATAAGCACTGCACAAAGTTTACACGCGCTCGGGTGTTTCTATATATTTTAAAGGTAGTTTATTACTGTTTTGAAAATATAAAAATCCACGATTTTTTACTTTCATTTTAACGATATGGAATTTTTAATTAAGTAACAAAGTAAAAAAACATCATATAATGTATTTATACCGTAGATTATACTTAAACTATAATCTGTTGATTAAATGTCGTTATTTTTTTAGTCCACTTCTGAGATCATCACCATTTATTAACAACGGCATTTACAAGATTTAAGTATCAATGAGATGGATGTGCTGAACCATTTTTAATTATGTTATTAAATCTTGGAATAATGATTAACGCATACCGCTGGACGAAGTACTTCCTCAATATTCTTTAAATTTGATTGATACTTTGATTTTATTGTTGTTAAGGTATCCGACTACCTAAAAATTGTAAATTTTGCCAAAAATTGACAAATTTTTTTATGATTTTATTTTATAGGTCATCTTATTAGCTTTATAAAAATACCAAGTTTATTATTTTCCGTTCACGAGAACAAAGACTACAAGTGTTTTAGTAAAGGCAGATGCCATTACTTTAAGCAAGATATGTCATTCTTTAGAAAGCGTTTTACTCGAAATGTGTGTTTTTTTTAAAAGGCTCTAAAGGGGACAGCGATTGCTAAAAAAAGTTTTGAAAATAATTAACTGGAATTTTTTTTGTATGTTCTGTATAATAGTAGAAGTGTTTAAGCCTTTAGATTTATCAATCACTGTTTTATTACAAAATTTACAGTTTCTTATTGTGAATATAATCACTTATTTTTAGCAATTTTATATAATAATTTAGATAAAGTGCTCTAGTTTTTGTAAAAATTAAAATCTCTCTTATCCTGAAGGTCATTTCAAAAATGAATAGCATAGCAACACATCAGAATTGAAAAATTGAAAATCTGTTCATAAACTTTTGGTACAGAATGGGCCACAATTATGCTATTTTTTTTGTAAATTTTTACCCATTTTTCCCATTTTAGTAATAATAATTTCTTTTTCTCTTCTTAATTTTAGCATATTTTTCTTAAAATACTCTAAGCAAATCTAAAAACAACAAAATAATCCCCATCTCTCCATTTTTCTAAAAATAACTTGTCGCAAACAGTCGGATACCTTAAGACGAAAATTTCGTCTGTGACAGAAATATATTGTAGAAAAAAGGCAAGAGATAGTGTATTGCAACTTTAGAAATCGTGGAAAATTATTTTGCAACTCATAGCCAAATATCTTTTAAGTTTTTAGTATTAAAAAATATATCAAAGACCGAAATATTTTTGGCAAACCCCAGAAGAAAATTAAGCCTCATTTGAGGTCTAATTTGATTCAATATGTATCAGGATTCATTACTATTCGGAAGATCTTTCAGGAATAGAAAATCACAAGCCTCCCTTAGACATCAATGAGGGATCTCATGACTAATATCAGATTCTATTATTGGTGATTTATTTTCAATAATTTGAAGAATATTGAGTTTTTTTTGTTACAAAGTAAGGTTAGAATTACTTTCGCGGGATCAGCTATTCTAATTTTTTTTTAAATATTTATATACGATTTAGAATGTAATTATGAGATTAAGGAATAATCATTTGGCAATAGAAAGAGCTGTATTAGTTAAATTTATTTACTTTCAGTGTGATAAAACACATAATTAGTCAGAAAAATCTGCCATACGCGCGTAAATAGTCTTTTTCAAAATGTACATGTACATATGTTTGTATACAAGCGCTTAAAATCAAATTATCTATTTCAGAAATTGCTTAATACACCTCTTCAAACTATAATTTCAAACTGTTTTTTTTAATGTATCAACATTTTAAAACGTCAACAAACTATTCCCATGCTTAACTGAAATCACAACTCGTTTGTATATACTTGAGGTTTAAAGTGTTTTTTTGCCAGTAGTTTGAGAACAGCCCATTGTTTTGTTTTTCATGACTAAAATTCCTAACTTAATTGCTTGGTGAAACCAGTCTTGATGTGTTCCAAGCAGAAACAGGTACTTAATATGCATTATTTTGCATCAGTATAATGGTCTAAAAATTTTATGTCCTTGTAATCATTTGGAAAATGTTGAGTTCCGAAATTGCAGTTGTTGCTGCAAATTTTACGAACCAACAAAATTTGACACAGGAATATTCCCCCTTCCTGTAAATGTAATACATACAATTTAGGGGGGGGGGGGATTTAAATCTGAATTTCCTAAAATTTGTGATTAAAAAAGTAATTTAATTCAATGTATTTGTAACGTCTGAATTTTAAAGGAAATTTCAAAAAGTCTGTAGGAATACGGTAAATTGTATCTGGAAGCATCGTTTCCAAGCATAGTTTGGAAGCTTTATAAAGCATTCACTTACGAAAGTAATATTCAAAAAATAATTATTAAATTAAATTTAACAAAAGAATTAAAAGTAGGTTAAGAGACAGTTCCACACACACACTATTTATGGGAGGAATGGGAACTGCATAAAAGAAAAATAAATGTTTTGAAACTTTATAGATAGCTATAGAATGTATTGTTGACAGCAAAGCATTAAATAAAATTTTTTTAATGCGTTAAAATAGGGATAGCATAATACATATCTTTTCCAATTCCCACTATTAGCTCACACTCTTTATTATACATTTATATATTTATCTTATTCAAATTTTCAATCATTAATTAAATACTTTCTGTTCATCCAATCAAGTTCAAATAATTTTTTTCAAACTTGTAGAGAATGACACTTCATGTTAATATCGTTTTTCAAATATCAATTCATTAATTACCACTTTAATTAAATTAATTACCGGTTTTCGATGCCAACTTAGATTCGTCTCCATTGTTTGTAACAATGTAACTATTCAAACAAAGACAAAAGTTGGCGTCGAAAACTGGTTTATAGTCAAACTAGGCATACCGGGTGTGCATTGTTACAACAATACAGACAAATCAGGCTCTTTTTTCAATTCCTACTATTAATTCACACTCTGTCCCCATAATATATATATATAATTCAAATTTTCAATTGTTAATAAAATACTTTCTATCCATCCATTCAAAGTAGGAATTGATTTTTAAAATTTTTGTTATATATTACTTGTTCCTTTTGCGTTTTCAAAATATTTTTAAAACTGGAAAACCTTAAAAATCGGAAAGTTACATGTTTGATTTCAGAGATTTCCAATGCTTGCTCATAAAACGAAAATGTTCCAAAATTGAACTTGTTCAGAAAACAATCGGTCGTTAGTGGGATGGGGCATTTCGAGATTGCTTGGAATGCCAAATATGTGCCTCAAGTTTAAAATAAGATATCTGGAGACGACAAGGTGCTTGGAAACTGTGGCTTAAAATAAAGATTGCAATACACTGTCATTTCAATTATATTGATATTAATGTGTCATTTTAAGCAAACACAAAAACAATTTATTCTAAAAGTATATTCTATTCAAATATTTTTCTTCATAATTTAGTTTCATTCAAAAATCCCATGTAACCTCCTACTTCTCTAATTTATTATAATTCCAACAAAAAGGAGCTATTTTTATGCATTAATAAGAATTATTTTACTGAACAAAAAATTAAAAGCGATTGTGTTAACTTATTTTTTAAAAAAAACTTTAAAAAATTTGTTAACTTTTCTGAAAAGTAAACGGGAGGGGATTTTTTAACCGAATTATTACCATAAAAATCAGCACCTAACGCGCCCCTATGCTTTCAAGTTGGATTTTTGTAATTTTTAGGTATATTCACCATATAACGCGCATCCCCTTTTTTACGAAGAAATCTGAAACATACATGTGCAATAACCATATAGCTTGAAGTTGTAGAAGTATTTACATAAGCCAGTAACAGCCTCTGGACAGGAGTGATCACTTTTGTCTCTTGGTCATGTTACTCAGCTTCGGATCCATATGTCGCGGGTTCTGAACACCACAAAGTCATTCATACCAGGTATTATCCCAAGCATTAGTATACTTGTAAAGCTAGGAAGAATGTCACAAAGGAACGTCATTTCTTTTATCTTGATATATAAAGTCTAATTCTTAGTTATGCTTTTATGCCTTTTTTTATTTTTAAAGCTCTCATCTTTATACCCAGCGTATAACGCGTACCCTTAAATTTTGATTTACTTTGTGTTAAAAGTGTGCGTAATACGCCTGACTTTACGATAATTTAAAAGTAAAGAATGAATCTCTGCTGGTTGTTTTTATGAAATTTAATGACTGATGGATTTTTGAATAATGCAATCGGAAATGAGTATTTGTTTAGTTATAAAGCGAGGTTATATTGATTAATGAGTCATTACATATGTACGTGGAGAAACTATAAAAGTTGATGGGCATTTGTAAACCAAAAAGAAAAGCTTGAAGTAATATTCTTAGAATAAAATATTCAGCTTCAGGCTTTATTTGTCTAAGATTTACACTTAAAGGCTAAGGGCTGTTCTTGCAAGATATTTTATGTGAGGTTGCATTTGCCTAATGTTAATGCTTATGCAAATACAGGAACGAAATTTAGAACACTTTTTTTAAGAGAAAAGTGCTTGCTCATTGTTTTATATCAATGAACCCTATCAATCATTTCTATTTGAATCAGTTTATTTTTTTGTGTGTGGGGGGTACAAAAGACATTTCATATTTTGTTTCCTTCACGGTAATGTGCTAAAACAATTTTAATTGACATATTGATCAGGTAGTATATATGTTTATATGTTTTTTTAGTTTTAAAGACACTATAGCTCTACATATACTTACAATAGTACAGAAATATTTTCGGATCTGATAATTAATTGAATTCTGTTCCTTACAATCAGGCGAAGAAAGTCTTACATTACGGTAAATAGATTATATGAAATAACATAAAATGTATGTAAATAACGGGAATAAATTGTGTTTGCATATGGTTAAATCTTAAATTTAAAAAAAAATTGTTTTCTAGATTCAGGTTAGCAGCAAATACGGGAAATAAATGAGAAATTTTAATCTGTAAATATCTAAAACCTTTCATAAAAATAAGATTGTACAATCATAGTAAGCTTACAAAAATAAAAACATTTCTAAAGCTTACTTTTCTTTAACCTATTTCAATGGACGTGGAAAATTTCAAAAACTTTCCAAATCTTATTGATCACTATTTAAAAAAGATGATCGTTTTGCACTTGTTACGAAGTCTGAACTTGATATTTAATTTATTTAATAGGCTTCGAGTTCCAGAAGTTTAAAGATATAAGACGAAAAAAAACAAAACAAAAAACTAAATTGTTTTATCCCTTGAAATATCAGCTTCACAGATTTGAAAGTCAATATAGGTCTCAAATAAATTAATCTATGTGCCAGTAATTACCCTTAAAGCTCGATTCGATATATTCCAAGCTAAATCTGCATGGGCTACAGTAAATAGAAGTGTAATCATGTTCTCCAGTTCAAGAAAAATGTTTCCGTTCGATTATAAGCAAATATGGATGACTTAATTAACTTCAACTCTAAGTATAGTTGCATAAACATACAAGGCAACTCCAGTGGATGAGTGTTTATTTACGTTGTAATATAAAGCAACACGAGGGCTTTTGGCGACGGACCTCGTAGTCTTGAACCTTGGTCATGTGGAGAGAACGACACCTGAGCTACCACCCCCTCTCCAAATTACTACATTGAGCCACGACAGATTTAACGTACATCAGCCCCTCTAAGCAGGGGATCTCCAGTGGCTCTGGGGCTCCCCCTCATGACACGTCGGTCACGAGTCCCTGACCATAACCACTAGGTTACCGCGGCCACACACGCCGATGGGCAGGGTCATTTTTAGCCTCACCGGCGCCCTAGGCACTTAAATTGTTAAGCCCCCCAATTTCCAGGGTACCTCCCCCTTCTTCAGTTTTCGCCTTGCCGGTTTTGGTTTAGCAGGAATTTTGCTTTACTTAAACTCTTTTACCTGTTTTTGCTCTTAGGAGAGTTTCCATTATCCACTACCTATGAACCCGCCGTGTCCAGGACTGGCAATCGTAAGGAAAGGGTAGTGACATGTTTTTGCGACTTTTGTTCATTTCTCACCTAACAGCATCACGGACCCCCCTTTGTAAATAAGTAGTGTAAAATAATGAAATCGTTTGCAATTACAATATAGAGTACACGTTATTGTATGAAATGTTTTCAACTTGTTTATTCTCATCTTCCTCTTCGCTTATCGTTTTACTATATTTTACTTTTAGATAATGTACAGGTACAACAAAGGTTTTCTTAGAGCTTTGATCATAGCAAAATAATTAATAACATCACTGCAATCAATTTCCAACGTAATATCATTTTGAGAGCGAAGCAACATCAAACTGTTAAGGATTTCTTTTTCCACAGTAGATCTCATTTCAGTCTTAAGGGCAGAAATACTTCTCTAAAGATTCGTTCGGTGGTGGTACGCGTTCGCTGTAGTTTCAATTCCCCCCCCCCTCTTTTTTCGTCCTCCAATTTTTTGCGCCTTAGGCATGTGTCTAAGTGGAAAAGCGGGCCTGCCGACGGGTGCAATAGCGACACATTTTGTATTTCAATTCGTAAATATTTTTTATTCAGCAATTTCACCCTTATTCTTATAATTTGCAATTTTTATATTTGCCAATTTGTACGTTAACCTGTTTAACAGAACATCGACAGATCGCATAACTTTTCAGGAATGCTAAAAGAATAAATTTAAAGAATGAAAAAGAGTTCGAAATAAAAAAAAAACACTAAAAGTAGTTGACAGAAAGAGAAATTTGAATACCTTATTAGCGTAGATAGACAATATGCACGCTAAAAATATCTATTTTCTTCCTTAAAATTATTTGTTAACTAAAAATAATGTCGTTAAAAGAAAACACTTTTGAATCTTTTTTTTTTTTTTTGAAGTGAAAACTTTTTTAGCGGCGTTGGGCACTTTTTGGTAAGGGAAACACTTATGGGTTCGCGTCACCGACATGCTCTGACTGGCGCATGCGCATTGTGCTGTTCGCTTTAGACACTTTTTGAATGGGTGAAATCTCGTGCGTTCGCGTTACCGACATGCTTATAGCAGCATATCTGCAGTAATACAGCTGACGTATAGGGCTGTGTATATCTTACAAGTGAAATTGAATGGATTTAGTGAAAAGTTCAATGTGTATATACTGTGCATTGTTGAAATAGTGTTTTTGTTTGATTATTATTTGAATCGTTTAATTGAAGAGAATCATTGTGCAGTACAATAATGTGAGTACTAAATAAATAAACTAATATTTTTAAGGTAAAAAATAAATAACAGAAAATTAATTCAAATACTCGTATTTATTTTGGCGTTTGAAAATTTTATATTATTTTAAATCTTCGTATTTATTCTGGCATTTGAAAATTTTGTATTATTTATTTTCTAATATTTAACCTCTGCAAAAGTACAAAAAGTCTAAGTATTGTTGAAATTAATGATGACAATGATGCAAACAATTAAAATAATGTTAAAAATCAAGTACATTGAAATTTAAGTAAATACAAATACTATCCGTAAATAATATGATTGTATATTAATTGTTATTTCAATTGAATTGTATTTATATTTTGTCATGATCTTGTACAGCCCGTAATATATTTGAATAATAAAAACCATATAAACATGCATATAATTGTTGCTTGGAGTGAATAGATGTGAAAACCAGATTGATGTTGATAATTTTAATTCAAACATTATGAAATTTAAAATTTTAATACTAAAAGTTCTAAGTTTTCACTTCTATCGGCAGTTTCTTTATTTTTTTTTAAAGCCATATTCTTTTACAATAAATTGATGATTCAAAACCGTAAGAATAATTTTTATTTTCGTTGAAATTTAGTTAATCTATCTAATTATATTTACGTGATGCTTTCCAAATTACTAAATGAATACGACTGTAGAAGAATGAAAAAACACGGAAAGGAAAATTTACGAATGAAGAGCACGAAAAAACATAATTTAATTAAAAAAAAACACTGAAAATTATTAAACCCTTCTGAATGCATAATAATCAAGGTGATTACTCAAAATAAAAACACTAGAGAAGAAAAATATACCGAAACAAAATAATAATAATAAATTATGCCGAACTAAAAAAGGATTGAAAGAGAAAGATTAAAAGAAAACGGTTATTCAAGCGCAATATAATTTTTTTTTTGATTTACTACTCATAATGCCATATCATCATAAAAATTCATCGACTGTACGTAATTACGAGTTAAAGAGATTTACGCATTTTCTTTAAATGCTTATAAATGAATAAAGAGCATTTTCTTACGCATTCATGCATTAAATTTTTTAATTTTTCATTTGTACGTGAAGGTAATTTGACGTGATTATATTTTCAGATGAGATAATTGTTAGGTGACGAAAAAAATGACTCATTCCCTACGTTTTGTTTTTATATCATGAAGAACCTTTCTTAATAATAATGATATATAATAATAATAAAATACTTTAGAAATAAATCTCAGTTTTAAGCAGAAAATATTCTCGGAGCTCTTGTCTCTCAATTTAACCATAGATTTAGCACTAAATATTCCTAAAGCAGGCATTCATATTTTATGACGTGAATAAATAATAAACTAAAGATAGTATATTTACCGTATTAATTCGAATCTAAGCCGCATTCCAAGTTCTCAACAAGTTTTTGTGGAAAAATTAAAAGCATTGCGTAAAAAGCTTTATCGATGTCCAATATTTACGAAATTGAAAAAAAGAAAATTAAAATGAGGCCTAATAATAAATTGATTAATACTTAACTTATTTTATCAATATTAAAAACTTTTAAATACATACATGAATTTGTAATTGCTCTAACCGTCTCTTACCACACACACACACACACACACACACACCTTCTGTTCTAAACCTCACCCGATTGTTTTCAATAGAATAAACCACAATTTCCCAAACTTTTTTTTTGTCTCATAAACCCGTTGTCATGTTTTTTTGGTTTGGCGAAGACCCCCTACTTACCTAATACTAATTTCTTTTTCAAATTTATCAATTTACATGTCGTTTTGACAGCTGGTATATGGCCACTCACTTTAAAAGATTTAAATTTCTAACTGTAGAGAAGAATATAATGTTTAAAACTTAAGAAGCAAACAACCATATTAATTAAATTAAAATTTAGTTAATATATAAAATTCTTGTTACATAAAGTAACTGAGCAACAAACAAATGCGTTTAATGGGAGGGATGAATGTTGTGTTTCAATAACAAATTTTCCACATTTGGCATCAATCTTGTCAGATTTAACCCTTAACTTCATTGGTTAGTAGTGCCCAGTTTTTTTCTGGGGTTTGGCAACCTTGCTGAAACTCCTCACTAGGAAAAGCAATTAAAAACTTTCTCAAGATAACCCATAGGGAAAAATAATATGAATATCTTTTTGAAGCCAAAAATGCTGATATCAGTTTCTAAACTTTACTTCAGTATCTCCGTTAGTGTCTATTCCTATCAATTCCTCTCGTAATTTGACATTCCTTTTTCGATGTGACCGCATGAATCGATTGCCTACTGTGTGGTATTACTATAATCAAAGAATTCTCAAATCTAGTTTCAAAATCTGAATAAATGGCTTTTAAATGTTAAACATAGGTTAAAATGTCATTTTACGGGCAGATTGTCTGTGGCAAATTGAGGAACTGAAAACTTTCAACATTAATTTTTTGCTCCTTTAGATTAATTCTGGCAAAAAACGCCGAAATGATGGTCGTTTTAATAAAATTTATGCTGTTGCCTAGGAACTGCAAATTAACCTCTTTAAATTTAGAAAATATATTTGTTAAATAAGTAATTATTGATTCTTGATTAAAATTTCTTTCGAAATTAAATTTGTGATCTGGTTAAATGAAAGCCATCATCGTAGACCCCATTAATACTTCATAGACCCCCCCCCCAATTATTTTTTCTCTGCTGTGGACCCCTTGCAGGTTGTCATAGACCCCCTGGGGGTCCATATGGACCACTTTGTGAATCACTGGCATAAACACTGGACAGGCAGTTATTGTTAGGAAGGGGGAAACACCTTTCTAAAGAGGAACTGATGTACAGTTATGCAATACGAGATAACTTTAAAGTACGATAAAATTATAAGTAAGACAATAGCTGAAGAATGAGATTCCATGCCATCACAAACATTATTAAGGAACAATAAGTACAAAAAGGCAAAGTTGATCACATATATATCTTCTCCATCCAGTTAATGGCGGTTTCACTCAAAATGGAATTGATATAATTTGCCCTCGAGAAGCTTAATGGACTTTAATGAATTGACAAGTAACTTCGTAGTTTCGAAACATATGATTAGATGAAAAAAACGACACATTTGGCATCTCATTTAATTCCCACACCATAGATTCTGGAATTCAACTTGTTTTAAAGCACAGCTGAACTTGTTATTTATATGATGTTCACGTGAAATGAAGCTGATTTTCATACTTGCATTTACAAAATCATGTTTCTACAAATTAACTTACGTCTGCTTGAACAGATGGTAATTATAAAACCAAATACAATTTAAAGTATATTTATAACTACTATACAAGCTACGATAATAAATACATAGCCGAAATACTATATACGTAATTTCACAACTTAGTGACAACAGAAGATAAAACATATGTACTCTGAAAACTTCAAATGCTGGGACGATCAAAAACATTAGCGTTAATACGTTTACAATTAGTTGAACGCGGGAATTCTTGAAGCATTAAGAATAAAATACGTCTTGAAGCGTTACCTTGAAAATCTAAAGTACCTTAAATTTGAAAAATAGATTTAGCATCCGTTGGGAAGATAAATCAAATAAAAATTTTATTGTAAGTTAACTTCTGAACTACTTATCTTTACTATGAATAAATAGATCGAATCTTAAAAGGTATTAATTAACCGGAATAATTTTCATGCTATTTTAGGTTAGCAGAATGGTTATTTGTATGATTAAGAGTAATATCAGACAGGTGTGAAATTGATTATAGGCATATTAATTTTAATAAGAGATTCTCACTTCAATTTGTTTAGGCAGAGATAGTGATAAGATGTATAGCAATGCCAGTGTAAAAGAGAATAAGCGGTGAACCGATGAGGTCATGGCTCCTTTTATAATTATTAGTTATTTGATTTTGTATAACATCATATGAATAGTATTGATAAACCTTTTCAACTACGAACCATAAACCCCCTTTTTCTGATTCAATTAGGTGGAGATATCTTTTAAAATGTAAAACCAGCGTCTGCAAAAAGACCATGACGAACCCATAAGGTCACAGGTTGTATAATTACTTATATTGAGAAACAATCGGAAGAATTAACTCGTTCGCATTCAGCCACTTGTGTAAGAATAACCCCACCAAAAAAAAAAAAAAAAAAAAAAAAAACGAACGCTTGGTGAAATAATCACTTTAGTGCGTGTATTCATTTTATTAACATTTGAAAAAAAAAAAAATAAGGGTATCTTTTGTGGTTTTATAAGTACATAAAGACCATGCATATTGCTTCCTTTATTTAGCATGAATATGTTATCAAATTTATAGAAATCACAAAAAAAAAAACAAAATAAAAATTCAGGATTAGTTAATTCTCATAAATCAGCAATTAAAATAATCGGAAAAATAAATAACAATAATTACCCGTGAATAGCATTCCGTTCCCAATTGATGTTAGAAATTTTAAATGTGTCGTACAGTACATTAAATAAACAGTACTGAATACTCAACTTTTCATAAAAATCCATACAATATAGAAGGGTATGTCTAAAATATTAAAAAAGTCTTTATATTTAAAACATTTTATCAATTCTAATCAAAACTAAAATGAGTTTCAGTTGCAGATGCTCACCTCAATCAAAATATCAGGTGTCAGCAGTAATCGAAAGGGAGATTTTTTTAAAAATAAAAATATTGGAAGTCTAATTTCCCAACAGGGTATATTGAAACAAGGAGATTATAAAATTTGCGCCCCTGCCTGGTACTGTGGGTATACAAAGAGTTTAAGGTAACAAAGAAATGGAGGGAATAACTGAAGTAAAAAATATTTTTCAGTGAAACTAACCCATGTTTAATTCAATAATTTGACATTCAGATATTGGAATTATTCGATCTGAATTCTATTTAAATTATATCTTCCAATTATTGTATGAAACTATATTGGATTTCATAATTTTGAATTATGGTAGAAGGCGCTACAATTTAACCTCACATTTTTTGAAGGTATCAAAAGAAAAGCCAGCCAATTGCTCACAAAGTTTTGTTAACAGGTAACCATGGTCCCCCAAATCCATTCCAAATACTGTCTAAAAAGTTTTAGTCATTAAGGTCACGTTTCATTTGGAATAAATTATAGTTCTACAGTGAATGGAAAAAGTGAATGCTTATACTGAAAAGAATAAAGAAAAGAGAAAGAAAATATTAAGGGGGGGGGGGAGAGTTTTGTGATGTGAAAGTTAAAATCAAAGACGACGCCTCAGAAAGAAAACAATAAGGGAATGTAATTTTTATCTCGACTTCATGCATCATCGAATCAGCTGAAACAAAAAGAATGGGACACGTTCTTAGCAGAGGTTTCCTTCGTGTACTTCTATATGGTTTGGTTGTTTGGCTCGAAGATAGCTTCATTCTGATGTATTCTCACTTTGGAGAGGTTTAATGTCAAAAGTGCATTGCGCGGCCATAGGGTTGATTTAATATTATATTTTTAGTCTTATTAAACTGTTAAAACTGCTCCAGAACTACAACATGACCACCATCAATATATGACGGGCAGCACAATACAATTCAGAAACACAATAAAAGTTACAATGATTTTTAACAGCATTAGCCGCTGCTACGTTGTCAAGTCCAAGACGAGATCAAATGGTCTCTGCACGTGTCATTAGCATTACATAAAGGCCAAGTTGAGGAATCTACTAAACCGAATCTGAAGGTGTTTCGTGAGGTAGTCTCATGCCCACAGATTTAATTCTAAAGTTAGTTACAATGACATGTCTAAGCAGGTCGCAAGGAATTGGACTTTCCATTAAGAAATCTCAAATTCCCCCCCCCCCACAGAGTCCTAATTCTTCTCTCAAAGATGAACCTTAAATTTAGCACTGATGATTCTTTTAGCATTATGATAACAAACAGGAGGATCAGGTTAGGGAAAGACAAAGCCTGCAAACTCATTACCCATGATTCTACAATAACTCTGAATTCACAGCAGGGTGGCATTGTGCCCACTATTTGTCAAAAAACAAATCGCAAGCTAACAACTAAGAACAAGCCCATTGTTTGAAAGTAGAACTGAAGAAATTGCTTTAATACAGTGGTCTGAGAATCAATGAATATCACAATGTTCCGATTATTTCTTTTAGTGATTTCTGTTGAAGCTAGTTAGACAGCAGGTCATTTCAGCATCATAGTTGGCACAATTAGCACCAAAAGCCACATTAAAGCTAAAGTGCTGAGAGTAAACCCCTGCACTAGCCTTCGATCAGCACTGGTAGCAGAACCATCGATGTACACATGTAACCAATGCGTCGTAAGAAATTATTAAATACACTATAACCCTTTATGACGATGGATAGCCGAGTTGATATATATCTCTCTCTTATACTCCAGATTTTTTTTTACAAAGATGCACGCATAAGATGATTGGATTCAATTCCTTAACGTCCATCTACTCCTGTAAGAAATGCTCGTCATAGAACCGAAACACTTGAGAAATTAAATTTAATAAAGCAAAATCAATAACGCTTTACTTTTAACAGTGTCGAAAAATGAGTATATGCTATACTCATTGCTTTTTTAACTTTCAAAAAATTATCAGGACTGATTTGCACAGATAAATTAAAAATCGCTTCATTAGAAAATAAGTACAGTAGAACCTTTTTTTGTGCGGTCCTTTTTTATGTGATTTTATTTTTGTGCGACTTTTTCTGTGCGCTGTTTTTTTATGCGGTATATGAATTTCAACGCCATTGAAATGTTTTCTATCAATGTACCAGTGGTGACGGAGAATGTTAGCCCCCCCCTGCAAAGACAGATTTTTGCCTTTAATATTTTATAAATTGGGTAAATACGCACTAGGTGTTTGTCAGACCTTAGGCCTAAAGTCCTGCCCCCACTTACTGCGAGGCGGCGGTTGAGGGGCAGTACGTTACGCCACTGCAATGTACATATATACACTTCAAGACGCTCTGTTCATTTGTTATAAACAGTCTCCCGATAATGCTCGTTCAGTTGCTTTTTCTCAACAGCCAGCGCATGATTGAAGACGAAATTTTCAATGACAATCAATTATCAATAATTCAATAGATTATGAAGACGAATAAGAGTAATCGGATTTTTTCAGAGCCGGTAAAATATATGCAGGGATACAGCTTTCCAACAAATTGGAAAAGCATTTTCTTAAAATAGATCCAAATTCGAAAGGAGGATGAAATTCCAAAAAGAGCTTCGATCATGCATATCTGGTTATCGTTACATTTACAAACAATTGACAAATCGACCTTCGTCGCTAAAACTTATCCCTTACTTTATGGTGCCAAATTGTATCTTCAAGTGACGAAAGCGATTTTGAGCTCATTCATCACAGGAAGATGAGCACTTTGGATTACGATGAGTAGCAGTGAATTATGTATATGCATTTTGAAAACTTCTCCATGTATACAATGATAAATCAAATGTTTTAAAAATGTTTCTACGTGTAACTAAATAATTATTATTTTTTTTTATGTAAGTACTTTGTCAGAAATTTCGTAAGTAGTTGGCCTATTTTCTATGCGGTCTTTTTTTTATGACTTTTTTATGCGGTCCCTCTCCAACGCAGAAAAAAAATTCTGTAGTATTTCGACAAAGTTGTTTGTTATAGGAAATTTTCAAATTTTTTTATGCGGTCCCTATCTACCGCACAAAAACAGGTTCTACTGTATAGTAAGAAATACATCTCGTATAGTAAAAATACAACTCAAAATAAAATCTAAATTGTGTTGCAAAAACATATCTTTCACGTCGTGCTATGGTCAGAAATTGAATATAGTATTGTTAACTGGTAGTAACCCCCACCACACACACACACTTAAATGATTTGTTATAAAACTAAAATATCGAACTGTAAGGTATTCAAAGATTGATAAATTAAAGTAAAAGAGTGAGAGAAATAAGTAGTAACAACTCATAATTTTATCGTATTTCTGTTATAAAAAACAATTCAATCACCAACTGTAAAATTCAAGCATTAAAAAATAAATTATCAAATTATATCTTATTTACAGCGAGGAATTTTGTCTTGCAAAAGCGTTGAAGTTTTGAGTATAGTACGCTGAAAAATATGGAGCTAGCATAAAGTTTTACTGTGCATTATATATTATGATAGACACCACCATGAGAGGCAAATGTCTTTAATATTCACACGACCGTTTTTTTGATAACAGACCTTAAAACTTACAACACTGCGTATATACACAAGTAAAAAAACTGCAATTTGCAGCATTTTATTTTAATTGCAATTTACTAGATACAAAAAAAAAAATATCAATGGTTTCAAGTGTTTTACATTTATTCCATACGAATGAAAAAACATTAAAATATTTTAAGAGTTAAACAATATAAAGATTTCATTAATGTTTAAACAAACCTTGAGAATATGCGAATATAAAGCAGGTTTGGGGTAGTATTTTAATGTTTAATAATTGGTGACAGTAAAAATGTAAAATACTTCAAGAGTAAATAAAAAAGCGGTGAACGCAAATGCCACAGTGGATAATGATGCATGCATCATTAACTCCTCCTTAGTCTAGTTGAAAAACGTGCCGAAAAACAGCAAGGGTTTTAGTTATAAAAGAGCAGTTTCTTTGGAAAAGTCAACAGCTAGATGGAATAGTTGTACATGGAAAATGAATTCCTCAGTGGTACGTCAATATTTCCTCTACAATTTATTAAAATATAAAACGTTAATAAATGAGGAACAGAAGAAAAAACTCGATTAAATATTTGTTATCTGCTGTAATAAATGTTTTTAAAAGCATGTATATTTGTTACTAATTACTAATCCATTTTGATGATTAGTAATTCGTAACAAATAGTAATTCGTCGGATGATTAGTAATTCGTGTTTGATATAAACAACATAAAATCTTAGCTTATATATTACTCAGATATTGTTTAAAAGCTTAGTGTAACATATGCATGATTTAGAACATCAGAAAATATTTTTACGCATATTAAAAAAATTTTCTAGTTCTTCTTGAGAATTGAAGTTTTAAAATGCATGCAGTGGGTGGTATACAGAAAGTTTGCAGTTTAAGACTTTTTTTTTAAAATTCTAAATTTGTTTTATGAACTAATAAATCAATATATTTGAAAATATATTGCGTTAGAAATCTTTAATAGATCATCCCATTCTGTAGAATCCGTTATATTCCACATACACGGCCTTTTCATTCGTACCAGCAGCTAAATAAAGCAGGTGATCTGAAAGACGAAGTTTTTCTACAATTAACCTGCTTTTGTATAAAACGAGTTAACTTTAGGTAGAAATAAAATTAAGATGAAACACAAAGCGAAAATCGAAAATCATGATCAGATGAGGTGTTGTAGTTCTTCCATTGTGTATTCTACGATTCACAATGATACGGAGCCCCCCCCCCTCCCCCAGCTACAGGAGCCCCAACATGTGTAACTCCAGTCCCACTAACACACACAGGGCTTCTATATCTAAAAAAGGGCTCTGAAGGAATTTCAATACAGGGCCCCTTCAGAGCTAGCTACGCCAGTGATTCTAAAGTTAATGTAGCCCCATAACTACTAAATGATATAATTTCAGTATCGATCAGATTGTTAAGATGACGTCTCCAGTAGGAATTTTCCTTGTCCTAAACGTTTATTTTAAGCAGAATCAATCAACTGAGTTTCAGTAATTTGTGTGTGAAAAACGAAAATATTCCTTCAAGTACTAAAATCATAAAATAATCCCATTATTTATAGATTGAATAGAGAGCTTATTATATAGAGCTACTACTTAAACAAGGAAAAGTATATATAAAAACTTCTTAAATATGCTTACATAAGGATCTTAGTTTTAACTGGGACAAGAATGTTTAGATCATATATGTTATCGTTAAAGTGCATAATTCAGTTATTTCCTAGAATAACTAGGCATTTCATGAAATAACCAGACAAGTCAGTTAAAGTATATAATATATGAAAAATTTCATACTTTACCTAGTTATTCCATGAAATAACTAGGGATAGACCGTTAAAGTAAAAAATAAACAATTTGAAGGATATTTTAAAAATTAATTGATCATAAATAGCTAAAATCTCTCGAAAAATAAATTTGATCTCTTTTGCGGATCAATAATTGATAAATAATAAGGAAAAGCAGATGATGTAATATATTATTGCTCATATTGCTAACATTAGTTAAACAGAAAGGGGGAGAATCTGTTGCAAAAATAGATTATATTTCAATATTATCAACAAAAATACATGCCGGGAAGAAAAACTTGCTTCATAAAAACATTGTGTAAACTTTTTTAAACAAAAATGTTAGAGTATTAATTAAAATTTTATGAGATACCTTTAGATTACTTTTCATTACTTATTAGTGCAAGGATTGCTATGATGGCACTTAGGATTGCACTGCTTATTTTTGAAACAAGCACACTTTTTACCATTAAACATTTTTTTTTTACACGAGCAGTTTTTAAATCCTTGTTCAGCCCCGCAACTTTGAGCTGTTGCAACAGATAAAAGCGTTGTGAAAATATCTGGAACTTCAATGGAAATTAATTCTCGCTGATATATACTGAACTGATATCTAGAGAGTACAATTGTTTTATTCGGCCATCTCTAGTTCCTAGTCGGAAGAATCCTTCCTAAAGCAGCTAGAACCGGCTCAAAGAACTTTCGAATGCCGTATTTCATACTTTAACGATCAAGTAATCATTATTCTATAGAATACTTAGTTATATATAAATCGTAGAATTCAAAAATTTTATATACTTTAACTGACTTGTCTAGTTATTTTCTGAAATACCTAGTTATTCTATGAAATAACGGATTTCACTCTTTAACGGTAACAATCAAATACATTAACCATTAATTACCACACAATTTTACAAAAATCATCAGTTTAGGGAACTAGTGAAGAATGTTACCGAATAAGTTGTCATTTAAATACTGCAAGTCATTTTTAATTTCGATCTTTTTATATTTCTTTCGCGGATTTGTCTTTTGGTTCAAAGATTAGAACATGCCGGAATAATCAAAGTATTTATTAAATATATTATATTTAGTCATGAAGTTCACACAGTGACATATATTATCTTTTTAAATATGTATAGATGTCAATTAATGATATATATTAAGAATGTATCGTTGCGACGTTGCTGAAAGTCAAAATAAAGAAGAGATTTAGAAACGAACTTAAAGATTTCATTTCTCTTTTTAGGGCTAACCCTTTTCGTTCAGTGCAACACATTAAGTGCAAAAAAGATTATTACAACTATGCTCGGCATTGAAAATATTAACTTGTAACGTTTTTATATTAAAAAAAACAAGTAATATAAAAAAATTAAAGTAAACCACTACTAGGTCAACATATTTTTTTATATTACTTGTTATTAAATAGTTACAATTAATATAAATATGTATACACACATGACAGAACCACAATATTAAGTGACAAAATAGAAAGCGATTTTCCAATTTCCTTTATATATATATAGTGTTGGACTATTTTTGTTTGTTACTATATTCTATTCATTAATTAAATTTAATTATTCTAACAAAATAGTATAGTAAAAAAGAAATCACATTCTCAGAAATTAGGCCATCCCAGGTGGGATTTGAAGTCTAGCGCACTCTATATATATTGCGCTACAGGGATAACAACACAAATGATTCTCCTTCCTATATATGCTGTTGGACTATTATTTTTGCGTTTGTTACTATTTATTCATTTTTTAAATTTAATTAATGAATTAATATTTGAAAAAACGGTAGTAACATCAAGTGTTATCCACTACAAGTTTAAAAAAATATATTTGAACATGAATGGATGAATAGAAAGTATTTTATTAACGATTGAAAATTTGAACAAGACATTATATATATATATATATATAGAAAGATTGGTAACTAACAGTAGGAATTGAAAAATCTGGCCTTTGTAAAAGGTTGAAGCAAGATATTCTGATTCATGATTAGAATCCTATAATTGAAAATAATTTTAATAACCATTTGAGTTTTTAAAAGCAGGTGGTATAAAATTGTTTGTTTTTTAAATATATCTAACACGAGGTGTGTGCGTGTGCACGTTGTTGGTAGAAAAAAGATGCTTCGGACAGATAAGAGAGCAGATGGTTTTGAAAGTATTACAAATTTCATTTTTATCATTTCAATTTTATTCTGATTGCTTATATTCGTATTATAGAATTGTAAATTTACCAGTGCGGAAATACTTTCTCTCTCATAATCTTACAAATTTAAAATTCTTTCCGTACCATAATCCCCGGAGTGAATAAAAACTTAATAAATATTAATTATATGGAAAGTAATACTTATATATATAAATCAACATCATTCATATACACAAGGGTATTGTTAGAATTATTAGTTATTTAAGAATATTAATAATGCTAAGCTTGCCTTTGCAAAGTGCTAGGCTCCATGAAAGAACTTTGTAAGAAAAGGGTTCAAGGAGAGGGGGAGGAGAAGAGAAAAACACTCTATTTACACAATTTCAGTGAAAAATCATGTCATCTATCCATGAGTAATGAGACACTTGAGTTCTTCAACGTGAAATCACTTTCAAAATTTTCTCCCTTCGCTCTACATGTGAAATAAAAGTAGAAAAACTAGCACAAGCATTACTGGTTTAGTAAAAATACCATTTCCACGTTTCTGAATCATTTCAACATCCATTTTCCTTTCATTTCAAACTAGTCAGGTTTTTCTTAGTGTTTTTCCCCCAGAATGTGACCTTATTAAAAAAACAACCTTTTTTTTTTATTTTTAAAAGTACTGCTAGAACTACGGAAGTATAAAGACAAAAGCGTTTGTAGCAGAACAATGGTTTTAAAATGCGGTCATGTAAGTTTCGGAATTTTAGAGAAGAATCTATATTTGCACATCTTTTTTCCTCTCCTTTCTGATTTAGAAGTAATAAACTTAACTGCTTACAAGAAAAATGCACGTCAGTTGTCAAGAAGGGAATTATGTTTATGGTCATAATACTTAAAAGATAGTCATAAAGGAAAACGTGTGATTTATACGCGAAAATATTCTTTGAAAAAAATTTTCTACTTGCGTTTATATCTTAGATTACTATAAAAATTTTTTTTTCTTTAAAAAGTAGTATTTTTGGCAAAGTTAAGCCATCAAAAAGGTAAGACAGCAACAGTAGTAAAAACAGTTTCTAATAAATATAATCATTGTATTAATTTTTGAAACTTAAAACTTGCATATTTTCCCCCATAATTTCTAAAATAATTCGGATAAAGTGGATAGATTGAAGAAGTTTAACAGTATATTAAATATATCTCGACTTCAAGATTGCATTACTATTCAAACACTAAAAATTAGGCAACATGTACAGAGATAAAATATATTTATATCTGAAAGCCTTAATGAATTGACTAATTAAGTTACGTATATAAACTAATATTTAACGTAAATTTAAGGGGGGAAACCATTAAAAAGTTTTACCTATTTTTTCAGGGAGTTGCAGGTTTCTCCCTTGGTAAATTTTTAAACTTTAGGAAAACTAAGTATATTTCAATGAGCAAACATAAATAAATAGGACCAGATAAAAAGAAAATCTCGATATGTGTCTTAAAAATGAAGTATTCATATAAGAATGTATTTAAGCTTGTATTGATATATCTAGATTATATTGAAAAATGGCATACATGTATAGGATGTATTGTAAAATGCAAATTTATAAATTTCAGAAACAAGAATGTCACTTGAAAAAAAAATTCTCATTCTCTCTCTCTCTCCCGTACCATATTCAGTATTGTTGTCTGGAAGCTAAAATGGTTACTGAGTGTCGAAGACACAATCGCAGAACAAATATTAAAAAAAAACATGAAAAAGAATCTTATTTTCTTCTACTTTATCATTTCGGGTATAAATTATTATTATGGAGCATAACTTTCTTCGATCATTCGAAAATAAATAACCTACATTCAGTAACTTTTTCTGCATGCGTATTGTTTAGGGGGGGGGGGGTATACGTTTATGTATGGACTACGATATCTATACCTCATGATTGTTCAACAGTAGAACTCTTCTTAAAATAACAATTTTTTTTCCTTCAGAATCCAAATATTGAAAAATTACTATCCAGAATTCGAGTTCCAAAAGATTCTTTCGATGAACGTCGCAGATAATTGGATCTTTCTTGTAAAAAACATGAGACACATTCCTTTTCGATATAATTTGAATTACTAAAAGATGTAGATATTTAGCCATTAATGATTTTAGGTAGTAATTATAAATTGAATTCACACATTCATTAAAAAAACAAAACAAAAAACTTGAGATATACATGGATAAGCATTGTTTCATTGAAAATAAATGAAAATCAATAAATAAAGGTGAGAATAAAACAAGAGGATTTAAAAAAAAATTTTTAGTTCCAATAGTACGAGAAGTTAGTCCTCTAGTTCTTAGTAATAGAAGTAAACTACAGTTTCATTCATTTACAATAGTCATACGAATACATCACTTAAGTTTAAAATCATGTACAAGCAAAATGAAAATTGTCATATAAACTGTAGCTAAGATATGCCTTAACTTATCAAAGTATATGAAATCAAATAAAAATCAAATTGATAGAAATATATAATCTAGAATAATACTTGTAACTCTGATATAATTTGAAACGGATTTCAAAAAGAAGTGTACATCAACAGCTATTTGGGACAATATGTAATTTGATTGCTTTGAATATTTATACGTAGTACGTAGCAATGAGACATGATTAACTCTCACAATTTTGGATTTTTTTTCTTCCAGTTGTAAAATATAACTACGGATAAAGGTTAATATTTCGTACCTTACTTTCTTATTTACTATTTTCAGTCAAAATAGCCGTAAAAGATAACTTCTATTTACAACAATTAATTTAACACACAATAATATGTATCTGTTGGTAATATCTTAAAAGTTCGTCCGAGGAATAAAAAAAAGAGATATTTTTTTCCAAATAAAACTTAAGGTATCCGACTACTTGCGACAACTTTAAAAAAAAATGGAGATGTAGGGATTTTTTTTGTTGTTTTTAGATTTGTTTAGCACACTTTAAGAAAAATTTGCTAAAATTAAGAAGAGAAAAATAAACCCTTATTACAAAAATGGGTAAAAATTTGCAAAAAATAACATAAACGCGGCCCATTCTGTACCAAAGGTTTATAAACAAATTTTCAATCTTTCAATCCTGATGTTTTGCAACGTTATTCATTTTTTAAAATGACCTTCAGGATAGCAGATATTTTAATTTTTACAAAAACTAGAGCATCTTATCTTAGTTATTATATGAAATTGCTTAAAAAAAACAGTGATTATATTCACATATAAGGAACTGTAATTTTTTTAATAAAACAGTAATTGATAAAACTGAATGTTAAAACACTTCTACTATTATGTAGAGCATACACAAAAAATTTCAGTTAATTATTTTTGAATCTTTTTGAGCCATCGCTATCCCCGTTTGAGCATTTAAAAAAAATACATTTCGAGTAAAACGCGTTTTAAAGTATGACATCATGCTTAAAGTAATGGCATCTGCTTTTACTGAAACACTTGTAGTTTTTTTCTAGTGAACGGAAAACAATAAACTTGGTATTATTATAAAGCTAATAAGATAGCCAATAAAATGAAATCATAAAAAAAAATTGTCAATTTTTGGCAAAACTCGGTAGTCGGATACCTTAAGTTAAAATGCACTGTTGTAAATAAAAACATGGAATATTTTGGGAAGATTATAAAGAGTAGCTTTTTCCAAAGTTATTTCATAGGTAGCTGGAATCAAAGGTGAAATATGAATCAGGGAACGGGATATCTGAACAAGGAATCCAAACTTTTCATAAATGAGAGTAACTGTTGAAAACTTTACCGGTATAACTGGCTTAGCCATGTGGTAACCAATTCAAAATAAAAATTAAAATGGAACATCTAGTTGGGGTGCTGAAGTCTCCCTATCCCTGCTGAAGAAGTCTAAACATGCTCTTGATATGAAAATACCGTGATTCAAAGATTTTGTTTTACCATTCTAAATGCCGATGGTATCAAGGAGAACAGGTTTCCCACTCCTTCTGAAGAAATAATTTACAGTAACACGATTCCTTCTCTCTTAAAACGAAAGTAACGGTAAACAGGGAGGAGGCTAAACGTGAAATACTCGTATGATTTCGAAATACGTTTGTCTGAAATTTTGAAAGCGGAAGAAATAGTGAGACGAGGGTTAGTTATGTGCTAAGAGATCAGAAAAACTAGTATTTCTTTATTTTCTAAACTATAAACCTGATTTTTTGAAATTAAGACTAGAGCAATCTAACAAGTTCAAGTAACGGATTGGAGATTACTGGTTATGTGATTACAATAACTAAAACGAAGAGTATGTTGAAATTTATATTGACTTGGGGTAAGGAAGACGAATCGTAACGCATCACAATTTATTTCATCCTCCATAATAAAATTAGAGTGAGTAAAACAGGTTTGATATATAGATAAAAATTGTTCGTTCAACATCGATGGTTTAGCAGTTTATTTATTCAAGGCGCGTTTGGTTTAGCAGTGGAAAAAATTTTGCCTTGAAATTAATGGGCGTTGACAGTTTAATCAATAACAATCCACATACTATGTTCAGTCACGCAGGCAAATGCAACCAATAAAATGTCTTTTCAACTGTTTAAAGATTCACAGGTTGTATGTGAAAAGCAAATTTAATCAGGGAAAATACAAGGCCATGATATATACTTCGTATTCAGAAGAACAACAGAAATTTAAATATTTTCCGAGACAAGTCAATCATCTTATGAGAAAATTAAAAAAATAAATGCAATAAAAGTTTTACTATTCAAGAATTTTCTGTAGAAAATCCTATTGTTTTTCTTTTTTAAAAAAGTAAAAACTATTTTGCATCTTCAAAATACTGCAATTCTAGAATTATGTGTGTGCTTAAGGTTTTTTTTTTGTGAGATTATATATAGTCTACTTATATCAACTCCCTCAAGTTTAGTTAGTCACTGAATCACTTCTGATACTCATATTGATTACAAAGTCAAAGTAAGATAAAAATAAAAATTTAATTTTTATACAATCTTGATGCAAACCTATAATAGACTGCTTACTGTAGATTGTGCTTTATACTAATTAAATTTTGCTATTTTGAATCTCATATTTAGACTCACTTTGTAAATTAAAATTTCTCTTCTCATTCATCAGTTCAGCTATGGGCTACGCAAATATTTATACCTTCTTTTTTACTTTTTATATAGTTTGGTCAAAGGATTCTAAATATAAAATTTTTTGGTTGAATGCCCCTCCCCCCAATTATAAAATAAAGACATTAACACCTCCACGAAAATAGTTACAAATTTTATGTGCGAAATCATTCGATTTCATTGAAATGAATGCTAAATATTGGGGTTAAGAAACGTTTATTATTTCAAACGCAACATGTGGCCGCGGTAGCCAAGTGATCAAGGCATTGGATCATGGCTAGCGTGTCATGAGTTCGATCCCCAGTACCACTGAAGATCCGCCGTGTAGGGGAGCGATGCACGTTAAATCTGTCCAGAGCTCAAACGTCTTCCCGTTGGTGTGGTAGTTAGGAGAGGGGGGTGCCAGCTCAGGTGTCGTCCGCGTCACTTGACCATGGTTCAAAATTACGCGGTCCGTCGCCAAAAGCCCTCGTGTTGCTAAATAGTGCGACGTTAATATTCACTCACTCACTCAATCAAACGCCACATTTCTCATAGATGAAAGTGATTACTAAATTGCTGTTAAACTAGTACTTATTTAGCTATTAGTTTATATATTAGTGCCTCAAAACCCCGAGTCTTCAGAAAGGAAGTAAACGAAAGAGTATATTATAGATAGGAAAAAGCCATATACTATTACAATGCATTACAGAATTTCATCTAGCTATATATACATATATATAATTGAACATAAATTACCTTCTAAATTTTATTCCGTTTTCAAAAGATTCTCCAGATAGGCTAGAAACTCATTTTAAAATCTGTAGCTGTTTTACACACTAACCATTATATTAAAATACATTCATTTTTCTCAGAATAAAATAAATAGTTAATATTACTATTAAAAATGCATTAATATATTTATTTTAAAGAACAACTCTTAATTTCCGATTTTCAATTTTCATTTATTTACAATGCAATAGCATTAATATTTCATTATGTTTAAAAATTTGTATAATTTTTGCAAACTATTACTGGTTTTTCTTAATTATTTTCCGAATTCGAAAAGATACAATGACTCTATAAGAGTTATTCACAAAAGAAACAACTGAAAAATGCTAGGAATTTCATACTGACAGTTACGCAAACTAGATAACGATTTCAGATAAAACGAAGCAAAGTGACTTTTACTAAAAACGGAATTTGTGTCTTTATTGTAAAGTACATGTCTACAGTAAAAGGGGAAAATGGTTATATCGTACCTGAACATCCCCTAGCGGATGTAGTTAGTAATGAATGTGCATATAATAAATATATAACAGCGAATATATAATATAAATTATTAATTTAATAACTACATAAATGCTATTTAACGCGAGCTCACAATAGATAGAAATTGCAATCGCTGGTGTTTCTTTAACATTCAAGTAAGCAAGTAACATTCATTCTTTAACATTCAAGTTCATATAATTATAATTTTACTCTTTTATCAAATTTTCTCTTTTAAAATGAAAATAGATTAATTGAAGATGCATATAAAATCCTTTTTTGCTTTCTTATTTTCTACTTTTGAAACATTTTATTAATAAATAAAACAATGTATTTTCAATACTTTTATATATAGTTCACCACAAGATCTTTCCCTTCATTGAAGTTAAGCAAGAAAGAAAGAGTATTAGTGTGGATGGAGGTGTTTTTGAAAATAACCCGGAAGCCTGTGGGCATGTGAACAATAAAAAATCTTTTCTTCAACGAAGAAATTCTTTTGGTACCAAAAGACAGTTTCACTACCTAGCCCAATAAAATATAGGAAATTAAGAAAAATAGCATAGGTAAAGCTTCTGTTAAAACTTGATGTTTCCTCTGTTAAATGTGATTTTTATACACGTTATATAAAGTAATAGACATTTCAGTATTCATTAAAATACTTCATAATCCTGCAAATAAACATTTTCTCCTATCCAATTTAACATTTCGAAACTTTTTAAAATTGTTTCTAATGGCATTGCAAAACTTCCAGTCGATAAAAGGAACCACCAGATTATTTTCCAAAAATGGATGTTTTTTATGGGGATAGAATGTATTATTCGAAGAGATGCATATGTATAAATTCTGACTGCTCCAAAACAACCGGTTGTAATTCAATGAAATCTAATTTTGAATATATATATACTATATATATGATTGAGTAATTGGGTTACGGTAAGGATGTATCTCATATAATATGCGGAACTACACTATTTCATTTCAATTTAAAACAGGAAACACAAGTAGGCTATACTAGAATAACAGGTAATCTGAAACTAGTAAATCAAAGATGAGTGGGATTTATAACGAGTAAAAAAACACAGAAAACCTACACTCTCACCTATATATAACCAGTGATGTAATCCACTTTTTTATTGTTACAAAATTTTAAACAATATTCACAAAACCATCAAGACATACAACAACTTGAATACTTTAGCTTTAATAGGTGTCGCAAATAGGTCAACAAGAGCAAAGAAACTCGAGATATAAAAACAAGAATAAAACAAACGCCCTGCTACACAGGGCGGAGATGTAGTCCGAAGAAAAGTTCATAAAAATAAGTAACTAAAAAAACGAACATAGACAATAGACATGACTACGCTTTGAAGTATTAAGTAGAATAAAAAAAAAGTGTATCAAGGTAAATAGAAAAGAGAACAGAAAAGAATAATACATTCTCTCTTCGTTTCAACGATTTATTTTACTGTCAAAACTTTGTCCACCTACTTATCTTTATCAATAAGCACAAAGCCCTCTATTTATTTCGATTACATCCTACACATGGTAGTACAAGCATGATCAAGGTCCACACGAATATTGTAGGCTGAAACGCCTACGTTAGCAGCAAGCATAAATCATCCCTTAACAAATACATATACATTAATAAACCGATACATATGCCTAAAAATTTTTAATTTATTTCTTCATGTTTATGGTTGTCTAGAGAGGACAAGGACAACACGCGCCACATTTAAATAGGTTTACCAGAAGATTTTATTTTTGAAGCGAAAACCACGAGAGACAAGCTGCCTTTTTTCTAAATGGCTCTGGAAAATAAAAATTTTTTTTAAAAAAAAGCACTCTTTGGAGGCAGCTGTGTATTTATAATTGATGCAAAATACTGAACAATACACTACCTTGAAATATACCAACGAGTTCACAAATGCATGCTTCTTTAACTTTTTCGAAATTCTTCCAGGTTTTTTCTTTCATTTCTTAACGCGAAGATATTTTTATTTTACAGCGTGAATATATTGATATTTCCTACAGCATATTGAAGAAGAGTAATGTTTTACAATGCTTTTGAAACGTTAAAATGATTTAAATAGAACCAAATTTTAAAATAAAATTAATACCCTGTTAATACGGAAATCATTGACAAAAACGATTAAAAATTATTCACCGTTCTTAGTTTTTAAATAATTTTAGACGCCTCTAGGCTGGATCTCTAGATAGATATTTATTCCAGACAAGCATAAAAAAGGATCAATATTTAACTTAACTATAACATTCTGACAACATTTTTAATATTCAGCACATAAACATTTTTTTACAAATTCCTTCATCGTTGGTGGACTGAATATCTCCGAATAACTTTCAACAGCTTTAAAAAGTTTTGAAATATTTGTTCAATTACTTAATAAACATAAGAGCGGTAAGTATAAAAATAAACATGGAAGTACAGCTTACAAAGGCCAAAAAGCTTTTACTCACTATGTTTAAGTAAAGACTTAATACCTTCCAAACATCGAAATTTTTCGGTAACAATTGACAAGAACTATCATTTGCAATAAAAAGAAATTTTTAGCATAAAAACCACGCAGTTTTTTCCATTCCCTGATGATTTGAATAATTCAAAAATGAATAGATGCATGCAAGATGAGGCAGATGAATGCTACACTGAGATTATGCATATTAGAAACGACATCGTGGAACAAATAACGACAATAAATTGCTATTTCTTCTGTCTTCCAGGAAGAGCCTTCAGCGCGTCAAACAAGTTCTTCCAATGATGCAAAATGACATCAATTGAGAGTCAGGAATGCATCTAACATGATTTAAAGGAAGAAAAGCCAACAATCAAGATAACTTTTTTTCTCTCAGCTTTGACATAGTATTATATAATGCAAAATATATTGAAAAAATCTTTCTACACTGCATCTCGCAGTACCGGAAGAAGGAAAGCTGACATAACGTGTTTTGATTTTGAAAGGCAAACATGATGTTTTCACTATGTGCTCGTAAATAATGCCATTGACAATTCTTTCAGTTAGAGAGCATGAACTAGCAAGTGCTTTTTTTAGGTTTAAAAAAAATCACGGTAAAAATATATTTATGTGGTGTTAATAATTCTAAGCTGTGCACGCGAAAGCTCCCGTAATAGAAAAACGATGCCATAAAATAAAAGTCGCATAAAATAAAATAAAAATTAAGTTAGGATAAATATTTTAAAACCTCAGAAAAGAGTTAACAACAGCTTAAACAGGAGAATAACATACATAAACTGACAAAAAACAGTTATACATAAAAAATAAATATATTTTACAAAATATGGACACAGTTCACAATAAATTCAGGAGTTACGATTTAACAGGACTTAATTCTTTTCTTTTTTTTTAAATCAATATAATTTTCAGTTTGAGATAAATATACAATGTAAGCTCAAGTTTATAATGTTAACAAAATGAAAATAATTTAAGAAATTTTAATTTTCTCTATGAATTGCTAAGCTTTTATCCAAATAATCCTATGACACTATATTCTCATTAACATAGTTCATGCTCAATTTTATGGTTAGCAGACAATTAGTCTCCGTAAATCATAATTAGATAAGCTAGAAAATTTGATTAAAAAAAAAACTAAAACCGATCATATTTGAAAGAAAAAAAAAATATGTAACGTGGGAGGCATAGCGGGTCGGAGTGTGACAAACTCAAGTTACAAAATCATTTACTTCTACATAATTTGTTTAATCCAGGGGTACTCAACCTTTTATACCACCGGATGACTTACATGTGACAAGTATCTCTCGCGGGATGCAACATGAGGATTAATTGAGGGGGGGGGGAGAGGATGCTATAAGTTCAAGGACATTTAAAATTCGGATAATTGATAAAGATATTAAAACTCATAATTTTGGATTTTATTTTAAAGAAAAATAAAACTATCAAACTCACAACTCACAAAATATAGGTTTTATACATTTTTTACCCATTTATAAGGTGATTTCGATTTCTTTTCATCAATTATCCCAAGCCCCCCTTCACCCCAAATATTTTGCAGCTGTAGCAAAGATTTTCTTAAGAAAGCTAATTTATCTCGTCTTGAAAGAGATTCTCAAGTAAATGAGCAAATGAAAGATTTGCGCTTAGTGGTATAGGGACAAAGAAAATTATAATTTTTAAATGTAACACATTTTTACGACAAATCAAACGAGTTGTTGATCCATGTTCATTTTTCTCTGCGAAATAGTCAAGATCCCAATCGTCTTGGGAAAACATATATTCTTTAGATATTTTTCGTTTGGAGGACATAGGAGTTAATTAAAAACTAGATTCAACCATAAAATGGTCGCTACTCCACTGTTATTTGTCATCACTAACCGTTACAGTTACAAAAAGAGAAAAAGTTATTTCGCAATTCGTATCAGCACGACATCGATAGCAATATTGGTATGTGATTGCTTGATTGATAGAATTTCTTGCTACATCTGTAATGCATTGTTCTTAAATAATTTAATTTGTTAGACAACGGGCCATGACAGGGCCACTCAGAAATGTCCGGTGGGCCCGGCTGTCCTAAAGCACATAATAATTGTACTTCCGAAAAATTAAATGGTTAGTGGCAAAAATATTACAAAACAAATATTAAAGTTATTAATTTTACATTATACACATGTCTATCATCTGTGTGATTTCACAATATATAAACTACGATTGCCTCCAATTATCCGTTAGCATTATGTTTTTCATGCAAAATATTAAATCTTACCCTTCATTTTTATTTGGTTAAATCTTCGCGGAAAAATAGAAGTTCCGCTCTGAGAAATTTAACAAAAATTCAAAATATAATTGCACTTATATTCTTCTTTAAAGCAATTTATGTCATACAAAAGACGAAAACATAACGTAAGAAATAGTATTTAAACTTACAGCCATACAAATAACTTTGTTTTAAATAATCTTTCTAAATTAAACTGCAGACATTTTTAAAAAAATATTCCTTTTTTTTATGCCGTTGAGTCAGATAATTAGTAGGAATATCTTTAAATATTTGGATACGATTAGTCAGGGCCGAATTTACACTTTTCGCATCCATAGGCATGATGAAAACTGCCACCCTTACCGCTACCCTGTCGATCGGCAGTTTAACATACATCAAATGCTACTGTGAGTAAAAAATGTCGCACCTCAAATTTGCCACCCTAGGTAAAATTACATGTTTATATTGCCTAGATCCAGCCCTGTATGTACTATTGAGTAAAATCAAAGTAGGCTATTTTCTTAAATCGCTTTGTACCTGATTTGGTATTTTATTAACGTCTCACTTTAAAGCTACTTGAGAGAGAGAGTCATCAGCAACGGACCTCGTAATTTTGAACTTCGTTCAAGTGACAAAAACCGCACATCACTAATCAAACTTCCAGGCCATGTCAACGTGAGAACTATGAATCACGATAGATTTCACGTGTATGAGTCTCTCCACGGCGAGTCTTCAGTGGTACCATGATTCGAACTCGTGACACGCCGACCACGAGTTTGTGACTGTGACCACTCGACTATCGCGGCCACTCCATAGGCGTGAAGTTGAATAATAAAACAAACGTTGAGTATCTGACAATTTTTGTTTGATTTAGCTATTTGGTAGAAGCAAACAACTGTATAATTTTGAAATGATCTTTGCCTCACGATTTTTTGATGCAAAACGAAAGATTCGACGGTGCGAGAAGTTCATGCTCGCAAAAACTTTGCGTTAATTAAAATAATAGTCAACATTATGAATTGCGATACTATACGAAAGTTTCAAATCCTATAATATTTTTCGTTTCAAAGACGTGTTTACAATAGCGAAATGGCGATTACTGCTTCGCGGCTTTATAGAGCATAACTAGCGATTATTTGATGTGAAAAAAAATCCTTATTCCTCTGCGTTTTCGACACGGCAGCTTTCGTGAGCAGGACACAGTAAATCACAATAACAGTAGTTGCACTTATATCCTAAATGGATGGCACAGCGGGTGGTTGTTAAATATCCCATATCCTGGGTCAATATTCACATCTACTTTCTTTACAATCTAGAAAATTTGGGAAAATTAGCAAGGAAAATGTCGATTATTATCGATTGCAGAAGAAAACAAGGTAGCTTTTGATAAAATTTTCATAAGCTTGACTATCCATCCCATTTTAATTGATGATTTTTTTTTGCTTGGAAGTGACGTATATTTGCGTCAATACATACATAGGAAAAAAGAAATTAACCAAAAAAAAAAGGTCTACATAAATGTTTATGTTTTTGTGGATAGGAATAGATAATTCTAAAGGTAATACTCAATGATACCTAATTTTAAAAAATACTAATAAACTCTTTGCAATTTCCCTAATGAATAAGGGAAGGAAATGTACAACTAACTAAAGATGCTATTAGTATTTTGTGGAGTGGGTGTAAAACTAGTAATAAAATTCTATATATAATATAAAACAAAACTAGTGAGCATGACTAAGAAATAAGAAGTTGACTAATATATCTTAAGAAAACGAATTAAAAATGCAGCCGAATAAAACAAAAAGCAATTGGACATACAATTCAATACGATTCATTTATTTTCAATAATAATTTACACCTTTTCCTCCATCAAAGTTTATAATTACTTTCCAAGAATCAGTAGTTTAGCCAACAAAATATAATAGAGAAAATATACTAACTCACACCATGCAGAAAAATAGAAATTAGCTTTTTTTTTACAAGAATTTTTAGCATTTAAGAGAAGGAAATTTAAATCCTTAACCATTTGTTATTGTTTAATATTTATTTTGTTTTGATGATCGATGGATGGACATTAACAATTTAACACCCTGTATACACATACTTTATGCTAGTTTAATACAGATTTTATACATTGATTTATTAATCAAAAATTAAGATTTTATTTAAAAAAATATAAGAGAGATAAAGACATGAACCATTATTCGTTTTTGATTCCCAACTTAAGGCTTTCATAAGTTTATAGTGAATACGGACAGCTAAATTAGTGAATCAAAGGTTTTTATCATAAAAATATTAATTCATCTAATTGCCACAATAGCTGCATGAGAAACAAGATGTTAACGATAACAATGGATACGAAAGTTAATTCTGAAAGATAGTTGGAAAGAAGAGAATTGAATAAACATTGCATTAGATATGCTCAATAAACTGTTGGTAATGATGCGAAATGAAAGTCATGGGAAAGACACCATTATTGATCGTGGCAGCATATGGGTGATATTTATGGATATACGTCCTTCCAAGTTAATGATCATTCGATAAGGCTATCGCCCGTGACAGGCTGTAAGCACCCAATATAGGAATAAACATACAATAAAAGCATCTCCATATTTGCTACGTTAGAATGATGTATTTGCTGATAGCAATATAGCCAAAATTGCTATATCTCTATATGCTGTGCGTCTTCAAAACACAACGAGCATTTTACTTTTCAAATTAGTATAATAAAACATTTGTGAAAACAGAACACATCGTCGATCCAAATTATTTGTTTTTTAAAAGTTGATGGAAGATAATAATTTTTTTTTTTAAAATAAGAAGAAACAATTGCAACATTGTTTTTGGGGGCTGCATAAAGTTTGTTACTGAGTTAGATGCGTAATAAAAAGCATATTTTCTCTCAAAAAGACGCAACCCTATTCGATTGGGAATGTGAAATTCGAAACAAACTCTCTCTCTTTTTCCCTACTTGTATGTATGGAAAAAATATTTCAACATTCTTTTATTAAATGTGATTGCATACAAATAAATATAACGGTATGTGTGGAGGGCTAGCTTAAGATTCAAAGGACAGGACTTTCAGCAAAACCTGTCAGGACTGAGCACATTGCATCATACTCCATTGAAAAGGCACTTGAAAAATATAACTTAAGTTTGATTAAAAAGATTAGAATTAAAAATTTGACTATAATTTTAAATACAGATTTACTGAAAATGCGGTCGACAAAATAACTAGGTTTAAAAGGTACTAAGTTAAGCAGGTGGGTACCAAAATAATAGTGAAATCTCTTCTCATTTTTGACAATCGTTAAGTGAAAAATGATGGAAAACAGGCGGGGTCTCGTACGCGAATTAAGTAAATTTAACGGTCGATTAATCATTACAAAGAAAGATGACGTATAATTTTGAAGCGCCAATTGAAACTGAATTTGCTTAGAGAACATGTTAACGTTTTCAGGTTTTTTGATACTGAAAGTTTAAAGAAACGAGATAAATGATAGACTAAAGCACCTCTAAATTTTATAACTGAAAATGAGACTTAAAAAATAACTAAGGTGGTAGTCTTAAAATGATTAACTTTAAAAATAGCACGTATCATAAATATATCAAAACAATAGAAATATATAAAGGTATACAGAAATTCGAAAAAAAAGTTACGTTCGGTATGGAAAATAAACGGTATGTTAAAAAACAATTGAAGTTGAAAAAAATAATTAAAGATACATTTTGATAGGAAGAACTACGAATTTTTGAAGAAGCTTTTATGGAATGAAACGCGGATAGGATTGGAGTTCACAAGATTTGAGCGATATTATTCTAGGGAAAAAGTTACACTATTTCTTAAGTTTGTTTCACCTCACATAACTTTTCACCCAATTTATATAATAACGATTTTACATTAATTTTTAAGATTCAACAAGTAAAACTGAAACGGTATAAATTTGAATTTCTCTCATTGTCTGTTAAAACGATACGCGTTTTATGTTTGATAATATATTAATTGATTTACAGTTTTTAAATAAATTTGTTTAGATAGACCATTTTAAATTTTTATTGTAGAAAAAGAAATGTTATACTTTTTTGCACTTAAGCTCAGCTTATTTTGTTCAGAATTCGATAATTTTTTACATACATTTTTCAATGTGCAAAGGAGCTATGACATAATTCTTTAAAAAGCTCTCATATAAGTCTAGATTAGGTAGAATAAAAATCACTTCAATTTTAGATTCCATGATGTCGCTCGCTATATTACAGGGAAAAAATTAAATCCTTCTTTTGAAAATATCTTTTTGAATTTGAAATTTTGCATAAAGGCCATTAAGAAATAACACAGACATACAAAATAATCTAAATGAAGAATTGGTAAGCCTTCGAATTATTTAGATTATACGAATTCGGTTCGAATGGAATTAAATGGCAAATGAATATAACAATAATGTAAATATTATTTCCAAGAGCAGCTTGAAATTCTCAATCGAAACTACCAGCTGAATTAACTTTTATAATACAGGAGAAATATGTTTACATGTATCTTGAGCTTGTGCAACTTACTTAAAAAAAGGAGGCAATAAAAATAGAGGCGGTATTTTTTCTAAGTTCATATTTTGTTCGTTATATACATATATTTAATCCAAGTGCTAACTCAAGAAGTTAGTAATCCACACCTTAGAAATACGTTTGAAAATAGGTTTTTGGTAAGGGCAATACACAAAATGAACGTGTTTCTTGAAGAAAATTCACAAAGTTTGAACATTCTGAAATTAATAAAGACATTTCACGGCTTTAAAAAAACAGCTGCTCTGTACTAAGAATGAGGATAACTGTAATGATGCGATAGATATTCGCATAGCGTCAACTAAATACATAGACAATTTTTTCAATTTTTTCGTGTACTGATTTACTAATGAGGTTTAAGCACATACTAATTCGCTTGGTATCTTCTTTTAAGATCTTTAAAGTCAAACAGAACAAGTATTTTTGTCATCATGTAACGGGTATTTCGGCTTCATATTTAGATTAAGGTCACTATAGAACGAGAAAAGTTTTTGCTATAAGCAGACTTTTTTTCCCCATTACGTTTGAAAACATTGCATACATTTGTTTGTGTAGGAAAAACTAAGTTCTGTTTATATATAGCCAAATTTGATGAATTTAAATGTTTTTGATTGAATATGAACCGAACGTGTAACAGCAAATACATACAAAGTCGATAAGAGTTTTTATTAAACTCTTAAGGCAAAGCTATTTTTAGTTATCTTCTACGAGAGAGGATTTAAAACGAAAGCGACTACAATTGCTTTAAGCACATGATCATAAAAAAAAAATCGTATGCATAATAGAATAAAAATTGCTTGATAATGACTATACAAGTATGGCAGAGAAAGAATTAGATATCAGAAAATCGATTACATTGCAAATGAATATATGTATAAGCAAAAGGATTTATGCATATATATTTTAAATTATTACTTATTAGTTTAACTTTTATAGTAAGGGTTATCAGAAATGAATGACCCGATTACAAAATTTAATAACTCCCAGATGAATAAACAGAAAATGATCATTAATATGTCATTGTAAAGATAGAATATGAAATTTTGAGTTTGTTACATTGTTTTTGTCAAATAGGTGGCAGAAATGTTGTAATTGTGAACAGAAGTGGAAATAAGTTACAGCGGGAGGAAGTATTTTGTGTGCTCTCATTTGCAGAAGTCTGTCAGTAATCACGGTTCAGAGTGAATTTTGGGAAAGTACCATAAAAATGCACAGACATCTAAGAGTATAAGAAGATGGTATAAACAGTTCCAGAAAACTGGATGCCTGTGTAAAGGCAAAAGTCCAGGGTGACCAGTTTCACAATGATATTATACGGGTGATTAAAGGAAATTACATTAAACATTTGGGAAAACAAATTTCACTTTACGCCAAGAAACCTTACGTACGGAAAAATTTCATATTTTATCTTTACAATGACATCTTAATTATCATTTTCTGCTTATTCATCTGGGAATTATTAAATTTTATAATCGGGTCATTCATTTCTGATAACCCTTTTTATTCGTTCAATACATTCAGTGCAGTTAAATTTTGTGTCCAGGATGTTAGCGAGATAACTTGAAAAAAGACAATCAAAAGTTTAAATTTGATAAAACTGCAATAACACGATCTGTTACTGTTAATTCTTACAATTTATTTAGACGGACGAGAATTTGAATAGTTGCAAATCAAATTTTCATTAAGTATGGTTTATTCACTCTTACCATTGAACCAAACCTTTTGCTCAGCTTATGATAATTTTCATTACAGGCTCCTATAACTTAGGTTGCATACAATAAAAAGAAAGTGGAGCAATATTATAGAGCCAGTCATAAATCACAAATAAATGGAATAAGATGCATTAATTAAGCATTAGCTTACTAAAAGATTCAGAAGCCAAAGTAATCACATATGCAACAGGTAACAAAGTGCGTCAAAATGATTTAATGCTTTTTTCAGATTCATTTATTATTAAAGACTGCAACTTGTGGTAATCTGCAGCGCAAAAGGCACTTAATAATGAAAGTCTATCTAGAGCAGTCACAACATTAAATTGGAGTACGGATAATAAGAAATGTTTGCTAAAAATTCAAATTCAAATGAATCTGAGACTGGAAGCAAAGCCATAATAAAAAGGAATCACCAAAGACTTAATCTCAGAAGGTTATATATATATGTGTATATTAGTACACGCAATATAAACCCTTTTTTAGAATTAAAATTACTTTTAAATAATAGTAACCAATTTCTAAATGGATTCCAACATACCCCCCCCCCCCATATCTAAATATTAACTTTCCTTTCAGTAAGCTAATTTCTAAAATCTATATTGCGATTTTTTTTAAGCCACGAGAAGTTCAAACCGAACTTCATTTTCATTCATTTCTCTATATACACACAAAATCCGTTTCGAAAAAAAAAAACTATTCATAGTGGTTTGATTGTATGTAAACCAAATAGTTACTACATACGAAAAAGTCTTTCTTCTCTGTCTTTCAGCGTAACAATAACAATCTGCTTTAGTGATAACAGCAGGTATCTGTTTATCACGACGTCTTAGCTAAACAATGCAAAACCGACTGCATGTTAATCAGGTATTCCCTTTTATATTTTCCTACAAGGATGATCCAATCATAGATCTTGTTACACCATCCCCAAAAGTACCTTTGCAGCATATTATGATACAATACTTGTCTCGTTGCAACATGTTAAGTCTTGAATTCTTTAAAACGTGAAATACATTTTTGGTAAGCAAATTTTGATAATACACTGCTGTGTATATGTTCATACGCACTGGAGTAGCTAGTCCTGTATATACCAGTCCTGTATCAAAATTCCTTGAGGGTTCATTTTGGAAAATAAAAGTGATCGTCTTAATAAAACTTATTTGAAAGTGTCAAAATATTACACAAGTTGAGGGCCACTTATCTTTGATACGGTGGTAGTTACGCCTCTGTACATATACCAGAATAATTCATCTAAAAAAATGGGAAGCGAGTTTTTATGATAGAGGAATACAGGTGCAAATATTTTGTCTATAAAGAAAATTTTTTACTAAAAGCAGATTTTATAGAAAATATATGACCTTACAGAGATGTTCTTATATCTCATACACACACACATTTAATGTTCTTTACCTTGTTACATTTTATTCTAGCTAAGATTTAGAAGTCAGGATATACTAGTCTAAACCTTTATTTCAAGATATTGCACTATTTATTAAGTTTAAACTAAATGATATACAGGTGTACAGTTAGCTTATTTTTGTATGTATTTTTTTCCCTACAAATATTTCTTGTGAATTTAATGACATAAAAACTATTTATGTCAAATAAAAAAAAGTTACTGAAATACCAATTCTTTATAAAACAAATACGAAGAATTGGCGGGAAGCTCACTTTTTACAATTCACTCAATCGATAAAACTGTAAATCAATACTACATTTTTTTTATCAAAAAATTTTGAATAAAGTACTATATTTTAACGATATAAATTTACGAAGGGTAGAGATTGATGTTATGCGTATGAATAATTAACATTTGTTTTCATCAACCAAACAAAACAAATCTAGGTTGCAATTAGAAAATGGAAATTTCACTTCCGGTACATATATGCGGGTACGAACACTTATCTACACCTTTACATACTCTAGTTATAGTATTACTTTCTTCTGTACAAGTTAAGCCTTTTTATTCTACAAATATGTTACTAAATTCTGGTAACAATAAATTGGAGAGAAATTTTATTAAAGTCAACTGAAAGACATTAATAACTTTTTTAACGCCGAATACAGTTTTCATGTTGCTGTACACTATAACACGCGCACACATAAAATTTTATGTTTTGGGAATTTAATCCAAATTGCGATAGAAATATATTCCCATGATAAAGCTTATTTATTAAAATTACATATTTTTAATGCTAATATTTTAACAATATGTACCGTCATTATAGCTTAGATCTTTTTTAAGTAAGCAAAATATTTTCAGGGCTTAAAAACTTACGGGATATAGATAATGTGTTTTACATCAACATATTTATTAAATTGTAATGAAACCCTAATGAACGAAGTATAGTTAGAAAAGTAGAAACTAGAAAGTTTATTCTTGGAAAAACATCTTCGATAACATGTACAATGACATCGAACATTTTCATAATTTGAGAGGTAAATTGGGAGATAAGTAATGAGAATATATGAGAGATAAATTTCAACCAGCTTAGTTTTCGGTAATAAATCTTCCGATTAAAAAATGCACATAACTTATATGAAAATATCGTTTTTTAAATTAACATCACTAACATATTTTTCAAAAAAGTATTACTCATAATTCAAATTTAACTACTTTTTTCAAAAGCTTTCATCTCACACATTTCATTCAAATAAATATTAATACGTAGACGACAATTTCTACAAATGGAATTTTGACCGTTATTTGTTTTTAAGTTGACAGAGTTTCACTGATAAAAAATTTAATATTATTCACAAGAATACAGGGGGAAAAAGTAAATTTGTACTTTCTTTAGCCGTAAAATTTAATATATATTAGTCCCTTTGGCGATTAAAGGCTTCTACTGAAAAAAATACACTAAGCCAGGCATATAAAAGGTTTCTCTACAATTAAAAAACGATATTAATTATTAATTAAGTATTAATTGATTGTCCAACAAAATCGTGATTACGATATATATACAATGGGAACAATCATGACACTTTTAGATGGCTATTTTATCAAGTACACATTTTGTAACATAGCAATGACCATCATAACTATTCCACATTATACTTATTAAAATTAAAAACAAGATTACACACGGATTGTAAAATCAAAACCAAAATAACTCACATAAGTGGGAAGATATTTAAATAATACTAGTAATAAAAGTGGGCAGTAGAGTCGCACAAAGAAAAGCACTTACCCTGTTTAACACGATATATCCATACAAAGCAACGAAAATCCGTCCACATAAACCAAACACCTGCACACCTTTAAAATCCAGAGCGAAACCACCTCACAACTTCCAGCTTGTACAAGCACAAGGACGTTTACTCTCACACATACACACAAGAGAAAATAAAAGTGAAATCAGGTCAGAGAGCGACGGCTATGCTGTCACAGGAGCAGAAACGTATCATACTGACCATCTCTTTTGACATAAACATCTCATGTATGACAGTCTGCTTTTTTCCCGACAGACCCCGCGAGTTAAAACATTCACGACTTGAATACCGCCTTGACGGGAACCGGTCTTCTACGTAGGTAGGTACCATGGCCGGGTTTTCAAGGATCACGCTTCGATGATAATTTCGTTCAGATTTCTTTTTTTCTTTTGCATCATTATTATTATTGTTTCATCGTATCTTTTTGTCTTCTTTGTTTTTTATTGCACTATGGGTGCAGGTCGTGGGTGAAAAATCGTTTAATAGCTGGAAGTGGAAAGATTTCGTAAGGTGGGAGGGAGAGAATAAATGATTTCGACCCTCATTGAAACCCAACGTGGGCGCAGTTTCGGTTTACTTTGACCGAACCTTTTATCTTGTTGGCAAGAAAAAAATATATTAGGTAGAGTGTTGATTCTTTGAGAAGCACCGAGTTGCTTACATAAATACCACCGAGTCAAAGATTAAACAGAATAGCTAGAAAGTGGTTTGCACCAAAGCAGCATCACAGATTTAGTGATTAAAATTTACAGTCGATAATGTGAGAAGCGCCAAATTTTTCATGTAAGCAGTTTTCAGTTTAAAGATAGAATAGTATAAAAGTCTTACAAAAGGGATTGATTTTCTTTTAGTTTTTTGAAAATGTACTAAAGCTGCACATTAGATTCGGAGATGAAAGTCTATTACTAATATCAGATGTGGACACAATTTCAATTGATTTCATTTAAAACATGCAAACTTTGACCTCCAACCCCCATTTTCTTCAAAGTAGAAAATACTTATTTTGAAAATTTTCCGAAAGAAAAAACAATTAGTCTTATACAAAATATATTACAGAGAATAGCTGTTTTATAGAAATTCTTTGTAGTTTTTTCTACGTTGTGCTACGATTACTCTTTAGATTTAAAAGCGATAAGTAAATTCCAAAATAAGACACAAGTATTGTTTTGGCTTATTTTGAAAGGGTTTATTTTATTAATTTAGTATAAAACAAGATATCAATCATTGGCCAAGTAATTTTAGCGCGTTTTTCACATGTTGTATTTTACAATAATGCAACTAACGAACTTTTTACTAACAGAAAGTAGTACTATACTTAATAAAAAAAAATTAAATTTTTTTTAAAATTTAAAATTATTAAATTTAAATATGATTCGGCTCATCAAGGGCACAAATGCGACCCAATGCCGAAAACCCGAGGTCAATCGGTTAATTTATTGGCTGAGAAAAAGGTACGACAAAATATGGAACGAAGACGAAATTTGCGTCCTAAGAGCGCTTTTTTTACATTGCGTGAAAAACGCGCTAAAAAGTAGAATCTTAAGATTTCAGAAAAGTCGAATTTTAGCGCGACAAACCAATAATAACCTAAACATTATAAATATGATATTATTTAACTAAAGTGATACAGCGATTTGATTATTCTAAAGTTACTCTGAGCTTTTGCATCAAAGAGGACTTTTATCTCCACATCAGAGACATGGAATTTTTATCTACTTTGAGCACGAAAATTTATCCTAATGTTAAAAAAATATATATATTTGGAGAAATTGTCTCTTCCATAACGTACATCTCAAAGATTCCACGAGAAATTTCTTTTTTTTTTTTGCAAAAATGATCTGATTTAACTTGATTACTTTTTAAATATCAACTCTGAAATAGTAGAATGTACAGAAGATGAAGAATCGAGATTAAGAGCTCTTTTCAGTATAAACAAAGGAAATAATAAATATATTATCATTTTTAAATGTAGATTCACGAAAAGGCAATTTCTTTAGAATTGCTAATTCAGTAAACACAGAAGAGAATAAATATTACCGTTTTTAAATGTAGATACACCATAGAGTTAATGTAGATACACCATAGTAGTTCCTTTAAAACTACTAAATTTCTATACAGAATTTTAATGAAATAAAAATCAAAGTTTCAAATACTTCTATTTCGCTATATTTTAAAAGTAATTAATAATCAAATGAAACAATGCTTTGAAATACGCAGAAATCTATTTTCTTCACACTCTTGCAATATGTAAAAATAATTTACAATAATGAAAGTATATTGATTAATTATGTTTTCTGCAATTTGCACTAACTTAGTTGTATTAGTTTAGATTTTTAACTCTTCTAATAAACAGAAAATGACTATCTTTAATTTTAAGTAGCTGGAATAAATTTTTGGGATAAATCATCTTTTGATACTAAGTAAAGCTCAATAATTCTCTTCAGTTGCAACTTTCTACGAATGAGTTTTCTAAATATTTTTAAGAAGGAAATTAAGAACCTCTAAAAACTCTTTTAAAAGAAATTCTTAGCATATAATGTTAATTAAATCATTCAAGATTTTTTTCATGTTCTGGTTAAACGAGAAATGCTATTTGTCATAATTATTTTCAAAAGGAATATCAGAAGTATCAGAAAAATTTGTATGCGTTTCCTGCAACGGGATCGTCGATTTTGCTCAATGTCATTTTTAAGAGTATATTTTTATTTAAAAAATAATGCTAATTCTAATACAATTTTACTTTGCATATTTATGAAACCATTTGACTACGGTACCAAATCTTTTCCAAGAATGCGGAAAGCTTAGCACAGTTCTCCGAAAAAAAAGATTTGAGTCTCAAGGTCGTTGATGAAGACTAAACAAACGTTTGGTGAAAAGCAAGGTTGAGCAAAAGTCAACTTGAACACTAGGGACTGGTTTTATAAATAAAACATGCACAAAAAAGTAGTTAAAAAGATTTTCCAACCAATTCGACGAAAAATAGGTCATAGAAAATGAAAAAAAAACATAAGTCCCAGAAGTAAAAAAAAAGCATCATAGAAAATAAAAAAATTACAAAAAGAGGAAGAATTTATTTTCCTTTGAAAATGTTTTGAGAAAAGAAAATCCAGAAGCAGACGAAGAACAAATTTGTCGTTTTGATCATCAAAAGAGATTCAGATACTTTAAATATAAATCGGGAAGTTAATACAGGCTAGGAATACTCTAAAGCGTTTAAATAGTTCAAATTAATGTATATTTACATAATTACAGATTCATTAGTTTCCAATATACAGCTGAACAGCAATTAAAAATTACATCTCTCACAAAATAAAAAAAACACAGTGACAAATCATACAAAAAATGTAGATTATGAAGGAGGGAAATAATTTGATGCAAAACGATAAATAACTTGTGTAATGTAGTTCTAACTAGATTCTTCACTTATGAAATTTTTATCTTCAAACGACAATGATATAACTTAGTATTATTTTCTTATAAAACATGTTATTCAATTATAAAAAAATATATCATTCATCTTTTTTCCCCTTCAAAATTATTGCCAAAGATATCATATAATACTTTTGGTATAAACAAGTCTTTTCTTACTTGAAACTTATTATTTATCTTTAATACAATTTTACTATTTAAATTTCATACTTGAACTCTTGTAACATCCTATTCATGAGCCTAAGAGAGGTTTCAACATTGGGCAACTCCAAACAAGATATGCAAAGCCATAATTTTTTGAAACAGTATTCCGATTAGTTAAGTGACTTTTTGCACAGAAAAGTAATTTTTCAACTGATTAGTATAGCTTTTAATTTTACAAACGAAACTTACAAAAATGCAATTACAAGAAATATGTTGGTTATTTTCTAAATCCTTAAGTATTCCAACTAAGACTACAAAAAGTACTGTAAATTCAAGTAATTTTTTTCTTGATTTGATTGCTTTCGATATAATTTCAAATCAAAACTAAAATTCAATTGAAACCGAGATAAAAGTTTAACTTATTTATTAAAGTTTATCGTGTATTGCAAGGAGGTTCTGGTATAATATACTTTCAAAAGAAACATTGATATACCTTGTATCAATATGACAGCGAGTCGACAAGTTGAACGTGACAAGGACTACGCTTTGAAGAAAATATTCAATTCTTATAACAATAGGTATTGTGTCGATACAGAATGGATGAGTTTATATAAAATCATTCATAATATAATAAAATACTATTATTCCAACTTAATGTTAATCAACATGTAAGAAAAAAACAAGACAGTACAGGTCAAAGTAGAATAACTACAGTAAAAAAGAAAGGAAACTAAGATTGTAGGGTATAAAGTTCCTGGAGTTAATTTGATCCGATTAATTTAAAAGATTAAATTTAACTCATTTTACATCAAAATTGAGTTAAATTATTCAAATGTGCGCACAATTAATATCGTTCTTGCAACGTTATATGTGTTTAATATATCATGCGCAACTTTATTATAACAAAACAAAAAAATCCTTTCCAATATTTCTTGAAAAAAGAATAAATGTAGGCTTTCAGCTTTTAATGTAGATAGGGAATTAAGAAAGATATTATTACACACCATAGCCCAGAGGCATCGGCATATAGTCAAAAATAGACACTTGTATACACACAAAATCATTAACTCTTGTGCTCTTAGGGTATCACGGCACGACATCGAACAAAAAACTTGTTTATGCAAAGTGTGATATAATTAACCAAGGCTTTTATTTTACGAGTAAATGATCAATTGCCGCCTCGAAGCGCTGGCATATATTAAATGGAAGGGAAATTTTTTTTTAAAAGTGAAATGAGCCAATCGATATAATAAATAAGTTCCAGAATGATACGGTATTTACTTTTATAAAATGAACAAATGCATAGATTTTTTTTAAAAAAATCTGTTCTAGAAAAAATACTTTTTTAAAGATTTTGATAGTTTCTTTGATCTATTTGTCGTGCAAAAATGTTATTAAAATATAAAGAAATTTTTTTACATTATTAATTTCTGGTTTTTCGAAATATAAACACATTCAGCTGTATAATATAATTTGAATTAAAAAGATTCAATACATTAAAACACTTATAAAAAATAAAATGATAAAATAAAGCAAATATAAAAAGAGCAGAAACTTTTTATATCTTCACAACATGTAAAAAGAAATATCATTTTGCGCCTGAAATTTTACTACATTTATAGAATACAGAAAACAATATTTTTATGATTTACAATATACATGCTTAACTTTTTATTCCCCCCCACCCCACCCTTACGTAATATATTCTAAAAACTTTCAATATCTTGAAACTAGGAAATTATATGTATGAGCATTTAAAAATTTTGAATTTGAAAAGAAAATTGTTTTAAAAGTTTAACAATATATGAAATCAATTCTCTTCATATAGTAAGGCGAACTAAGCAAAACAACAATTGTTTTTTTATTTGTAACTATCCCTCTTTCTAAGAGAAATTAATTTAAAAAATAAAGTGTTTTCTGGGAATAAATGCCCATTTATCTTGAAAATTCTCATCCCAAATATAAAAAGTCAGTTAAAAAATACTTATATATTTAAAAACATATAGTGATACATTCATCCATGCCTTAACCGATTTAAATACTTCGTACATTAATTATAAAATTCTATTAAAAAGTTATCAAGAATTTTTACAGCATTTTACATCACAAATCAAATAAATATTTAGGATACAAGTTCTAAATCTATCCAATGATTTAAAGCACAGAAACAACTTAAGAAGTTAACTCGCCAACACTTTTTAATACTTCATAAAGAACACCAAAATTAAAATCTTAAGTCGACTCTTCAAAGATAAAAGACAAACAACTGTCAAAGTATTCTCTTCATCAACTCTTCCACTCAGTACACACTTGCGTGCGTGCAAGCATGGACAGCTTTAATCTTGAAGAAGGTTATTATTTGTGCCATTCATGAGTGAGCACTGAACAATCCTTGCATCAAGTTCACCGTAGTCTTCGCACGCTATGCTTTCTTCTGCCGACAGCTGTGTTTATGGCTCTTCTTGAAGAATACCAAAGCACATACACACAGAGAACAGGAAACTAATCATAATTTAGGCAGTTGTGGGGTCAAAGTGCCTAATCACACATATTATTTCGTCGCTGATATCTTCCTTTCTCGGGTGTTCTATCACCCGTGTGTGTGTGATTGCTATTCAACTTTGGTCTTCCGAAGTGCCAAACGCACAAGGTTGTCTAGGCTCAATGCAGCTGTTGTTTATTGTTATAATTCCGATTAACTTTGATACAATGAGTTGAATATCAATCGAAATGATCAGTAGTATATTATATATATAAATCAAACAATATTCACAATTACTACAGTTAATATCTATTAAACAACAGTATCGTTAAAATCTATAGTGAAAGTATTGGTGAAGGGAAATGAAGTGCATCATTACGAAATCATTCAAACAATTTTATAATAATTTTTACATTTATTAATAATACAAATAAATTTCAAGAAATAAACATTCCCGATGAACATTGTTTGTGCTACAAATGTGAAATACCGCAAAATCCGGCGTATAACGCGCACTTTTAACACAAAAAATAAAATCGAAATTTGGGGAGCGCGTTATACGCCGGATATAAAATTTGGAGCTTTTAAGTTAAAAAAATAAGATTAGAAAATAATTAGACTTTAACTTAGATCGCGAAATACTGCTTATGTAAAAGAAATGACATTTCTTATAAACATAAGTTGGGTTACAGTTCTAGAAGTATGCTGATTTTTTCTAAAAACTTGGAATAATACCTCGAATAAATTACTTCAAAACATAAGGGCATTCATTGCGCCCTTCCATTTTAGGTTTCTTTGTGAAAAAAGAGGTGCGCGTTATATATAGCGAATATACTTAAAAATTAAAAATTGCAGCTTGAAAGTATAGGTGCGCGTTATACGTCGGATTTTACGGTAGTCTATTCATGTGATCAGGTTCAATAATAAATTAAATGATTATTTATAAGATTATTTTAGAAATTCAAATGGAGAAATGGGCTTTCCATACATGCACAGAAATACATACATAAAACCAAACAACATTTTTCAGTCTTTTTGGCATTGCATTCAATGTAGATTGGGTGTAAGTTCTGAAAATTATGGAGCTGTATTGGTGTCTAATCAAAAGCAATATGTTTTGAAAATTAAGATAAAAATTATTTAACATACCTTCACTTTAATCATAAGCATGTATATATTTAATTCAGTCAAACCTCTAATATTTTCTAGAAGACACAAATTTTTACGTTTAAGTACTTATCAAAGAAATATTAAAGATTTTCAGTTAAAAAAATTCTTCTGTCAGAAAACACTAAGATGCATATATTGTGTATGTATTTAAATCAATTTAATTTGAATAAATTATGGCACGCACATCCGAGAATAGACAATATTCAGTTACGATAGTCTTTTTCAACTAATATACACAAACCCTTATATATATAATTTTCGTTTTCAATTTAACATAATTACATGCTAGTTTTATTTTAATCATGTTTTCAGTAATGTTTTCCTTTACAAAATATTCAACAAATTTAAATATAACAAATTCTAATGTAACATGCATTTCCCATGATTAAAAACTTGAAGACAGAGCAACTTTTTAAAGATTAATCAGTCTACTGAAATTTGAAGGACATTCTTCAGATGTAATGGAATAATTTATTTTTAATTAATACTAATAAACGCGGAATATTTAAGTTCTTAAAATTATTGGTGTAAATTTTGTAAAAGGAATTTTAAAATATTTCATACAATGTAAATGATAACGAAAAATCATTTGATAATCAATTAGAAAGAACTGTTATTCAGCTAAAGTTTCTAATCATCCAAAAATGTTCCTAACCATCTTTTGCAGATTGACTAAGACATTTTGAAAATTCAATGCAGCAGCTGTTTAGATTATATTATAACATACATACACGTTTTTCGCTAGCGAATCTTAAGCACAACGGCACTAAATACAAAATTACATTTGTATCCAATAAACATTTTTGTCTCTATATAGCTCTCTAATATTTTTCTAATCTCAAGTATATGCTGTTTAGTTGCAACATCTAATTTATGCTAATTTAGTTATATTACTTATTAAAGTAATGAGAGAGAGAGAGAGAGAGAGAGAACGCTTGGATTTTTGCTATACAATAAAATGTTTGAATTCAGATTGTGATTAATTTGAATTTTCCAATATGAATAGCTTGTTTACACCATTCTACAAAAATAATCCATTTAAATTCTTTTATTCTAATTTGGTAATGCATCTCTAAAACCATAATTTTACTCCTTCCGAATATTAATTTTAGAAACAATCGCATCAAATTTCAAATAGCGCCAAATAATTTAGTCTAATTTAAAAATAAAATTAAGGGTGTAGCGCTTGAGTATTTGGGAATCACAAAATGTTCTCCCCATCTTGATGAATATATTTACCAATAATAAGCTTTACGATATTAGAGAAATAATCAGTTTTGGATCAAAATATGAGCACAACATCGCGATTGTCTCCTTAAAAAAAGGTCATTGTTGACCCCCAGAAGTTTCATATATTAAAAAATTCCTCATACTTCCTGCCTTGGTTGAAAATTTGAATATATTTTACGTATTTTTGATCCAATATATTACATCGAATTACGGCCGATGCACGATAGTTCACTACATCTTATCCAAATTTTTATAGATATTAAACATCATTTGATTTGACTCTTTTCCTCATTTTTTTTGCATTGAAATCTTTTTTATTTACCTCTCATATTTTAAGAACCGACATTTAATTTCTAAATACAGATGGAAGATAAATAAAAAACAACAATAAATCAGGGAAGGGAAAAAAATAAAAGAAAAAGAAGATGCCATCTTACGAGAGATTAATGAGAGCCATTGTGCAAAAGATTAAAGGAACGAAAATGATGCGCATTTAAGAACGTGAAATAAGAATAAAGCAAGAGCCTAATGAACTCCTAATTGAACCTCAGAAAAGAAAGGGCCGATAAATAACCTCACCAAGTACAAACGGAAGAGAAAAGTTAAAGGGCTGAATTCTCTGGGGCTTTATGGAAAGTAAAGCTATAAACAATGGAAACTACAAAGAGTTACCTAGACACTAGAAGAGTAGGAAAATACACAGTTTGTTGAGAAACTAGTCAAATCACTTTACACTAAATGAAACTTCTTATTAAAATAGGCTAGAAAAGGATAAAAAATTATCTTGAAGATTTCTGAAGGAAAAAAAATGAACGTCAATTGTGTTTATTAGGTATGATGTCACTATTATTTCTTGGAAATTACTGGTGATAATACATTTATAAAAAAAGATCAGCAACGAATCTCTCTCTACAAATTATTTTTATCAGTCCATTTACAGAACTAGATCACTGATTTTGATTATACAAGATTTCTTCTGTGGAAAATTATTTTCTGCTCCCATTTATTATTTAAAAGTAGTAACTTAAACAATTTTTTTTTTTCATTTAAAGCAAACAGCAACTTTTAGTGAAAAACAAATGAGAAATTAATAAAGAATAAGAGCTTGAAATTGATGCATGTTTCAGTAGAATTAGTAAAACTTTTCTTTCAAAATTATTTTATCACATATTTGAATGTATTATCTAAAATAAGTTCTTTTTGTAATATCATAACATTCGTTTCCTGATATCCTCCCCGTTTCCTTAAAATAATTGTAAGCCTACTTATAATTATAGAAATTTAGTTCTGCCTCAAAAGATTGCAGAGGGTGTTTATAAATTCTTAGTAACATTGCACTTTAATATATTATCAAAAAATTACTTTAAAAAGTAAAATATATTCCAAAAATACTTTAATTAAAATGTTTTTTTTGTATAATCAACACACACACACACACACACACAGTGTTTCGAGTCAACAAGCAATTTCAGAAGAATGGTGAAGTATAAGTGGCTTTTCACTAAGGCAGATGTTCTAAGTACTCTTCTTATTGAGGAGATATATTTGAAAGTTAAGCATGACATATGATGTATGAAAATTGATGGTCGGGGATAAAAGTTCTGTTTAGGACCATCGGTTCCTCGAAAGAAGTGGGTACTAAATTTAATACTTAAAGATGTAACGTAAAATAAAAATTAAAAGTAGTATAGGGAATTTAATTTTGGTCTAATTTAATTATCCTTACATATATATTCATTCAATACTCGACACTTAATTCAGTCGAAAATAACTGAATGTTCAATATTTGAACTTAATCAAAATTCATTGAATGTATAATTACGAGTTTAATCGAAATAAATTTTTCTACTTTCTATTATAATAAGATTTTCCATTCACACAGAAGGGAGATTTAAATTTCACTTTAAAAAAATAAATATTTTCCCAATTAATTTTCATATTTCCGTATGAAATGCCTCATTTCAATGGCATTTATGTCACGAGAAGATCAAGGTTTTGTTTGAAAAAAAATTCCCAGAAGTATCAAGATAAACTTTCTACACAGACTTGTCAGATATCTCGAGCAATGTATTCGATTCATTTGTCGAGGAATTAAGGAATCATACCAATTATTTGCTAAGTCAATCAGGCGAAAAGGGGAAAGAATGAAGCAAACGAACGCATTTTCAATTCAGGCATCTAAAAAGAAGTATCAAATAGTTTTAAACAGGGAACTATTTAATTACTACAATCCTTTACCTCTAAAATGCTTTAATCTGAGAAAAACGTTAAAAAACACTCTAGGCTATCTTCTATGGACCTTGAGAATCTTTGGTATTAATGCCACGGAGGACAGATTCCAGTTCTGCTTCAGGAGTTGGACTTCAATTGAGGTTAGAACAAAAGAGGTAGGTACTCGATAACTCGGGGAGAAATGTTTAGCGGATTTTTGTTGACATATCCTTCAAGTAGTATTAACATGTCAATCCATGTATCGAATTATAAAATTAGCATTTCCGTTCCTCATTCAGGTTGAAATGGGCTATACTAAAACGCATATATGAACTTCTTAATGTCATAAGAGGTTTACAGCTATACGTTAACCCTTTCACGATGAAAGGAAATATCCTCTCCCCCCCCCCCATTTTAAAATTGGTGACTGTCATACTTAATTATAACCTTATCTGCATTTTTATATAAGGAATGTCAAAAATAGAACGTATGCCGAAAGCAATCCCGTAAACGGGAACGTTTAGAATAAAAAATGAACTGTCAAACCAATTGGCGCTAATGATAAAACATTCGTGGGCTGTACTTCGTTATTATTTCAGTTTATTATGTTATATAATAATATATTACTGAGTTTTATCAGAAGTTTTAAGTTATTCAGTAAGCATAATTCTGCGCAATTTTACAGTATCATTAAGGCTGTCTTCACCACAAATGTTTGAAAGTCTAAACTAAACGCGGAGCACATTTTCAGACAGATAAATGTCTATATATTCACCAAAATTTGTAACGTTAGATTCATAATTCTGTTCACAATATATAGCGTTTTTAAAATTCCAAACTATTCCACAGATAATTAATTTTTCTTTTCAACATATAAAATGATAGTTCATTTAGCATTATGGTATAGAAGAAAAATTGTGTAAACACTTTTTACATCAGAGAAGTAGGTCAACTTGGGTACAAATTATTAGTATGATAAAACATGCTGCTCTTTATAAGATAGCAAGGCCAGAGAATATTAATGTTGGAGTACTTTTGTATTTGAAAAAATATTTCAAAAATTCAGGTCCTACTCTTTAACATTAAGCAAAAACAACCTTAAGCCAAATGCTTGATAACGGCAAATCGCTCTATGAGAAATATTCTATTCTATTTAATTCCCATAAAATTCCAAATAACTACACTTTATGTATTTTTTATGATTTATTTATTTTACGTTTAAACAAACTAAAATAAACAGTTACATCCTAATATTTACTTTTAGCAACCTTATTGACCCCTATCCCCCCCCCCCTTAAACAACTAATATTTTATGACCGATCCTCGTTAGTCAAAAGTTAAAATTTTTATGCACTCAACATCATTCCTCCCTAAACTTTCTTGATATTTAATAATAAAGAGATTAAAAGAAAGTAAAAGGTACTTTTTAAAACTAACGCACATGAATTAAATGTATTTATAAATAAATGAGACATTTAATTGTAATTTATCACAGTTCAGAAAATATAAGCCTTATTGAGATTTTGCTTTATTGACATCTAAATTACAACGTAAATAAATACGCGATCAGGTTTAAAAAGTACTATATAATTCAAATATTTCGTCGAAGTTTTATTTTCACTTCTCTATCCAGAAAAAATATTGCCAATAAAAAGCTGCTTAAGAACTGCTAAAGTCATTCAGATACAAAAAAAAAAAAAAAAAAAAAAAAAAAAAAATCCTGATTATTTTATAAACATGATATAAAATTTAAGACTAAACGTGGAATCTCTCTCTCTCTTAGGAACCTTACATTAAATATCCACTGCATCTAGATGAAAATCTCTATATGAATTATTTATAGATCAGATTAATTCTAATCCACTGTGAGATACTGATTTCGAATAGAAGACCGCGACTAGAATTCAATAATATGTACTAAGACATGCTATATACCTCCTCTAGATGATGTTTCCTCGTCCAGTCTCTCTGCACTAGAGGTCTCCGGGGTGATGGTCGGTTGTTTAGAAACTGCCATCAAACTAGAGGAGTAGAAAAAGCGATCTTGTCTTGATCACTGTCTCTCTAAAAAGAGGGAAAAAAGAAAGGTTATATTAATCATTCAGTATATAAAAACAATTTGCAGTATATATATATAATACAGCAATAGTCCGTATATTTTTTTGACTCATGGAACCTTTAGAACTATTTGGCATCTTCGGGGAACTCTATTTGTTCACTCTTAGAATGTCTTAAAATAATAGTTTTATTAGATCAACATATTATAGGTATAATTGTAAAGACAAGTAAAACAAGTATTGTATTTGATATTAAAAAATTAATATAATTTTAAAATAATTGACTTTTTAATAATATTAATCTGTGATCCAAGTGTAACTTAATCACGCACTTTATTTAGTAACTGGATATGAGCTAGCAATGTCGAAGTCTAGATCTATTGATATAACCTGCCGTCGATTTTCATGTTCGGCGTTTAATTCGTTTATATTTTTTTGTAGCCCATTTGTTGATAGAGAAATATTTATCACGAAAAGTACAGTGTCCTGAATGGCAATAATGTTTACAGTTGTAAGAGAAATTCTGTGTATTTTGCTTGAATTTGCAACCTGAAATTTAAGAGCTGTTCTTGCTTAAATTTAGATTTTAATGTCGAATCTATTGACGCGTCGATATAAGTTGCTTCTTCTTTATTATATATGTTTTTCCCCCACAAATGTAAAAAAGTGCCTTTTCCATTAGAAAACTCTTTAGCTGCGCAAAACATTGTACTAACGAAGATAAAATTATTTCGTGGAAACCGAGATAGAAAACAATGGAAATATTCACAATTTCGCAGCTATATAGAACATGTAAAGAAAGAACGTCGTAAATATTTTTTTTATTATATTACAATAAAAATTCAAAAAATATTACAAAATAAAGTTATCTCGTGTAAATTAAATTTTCCGTTTTAAGGCCTGAGATGAGCTTTTGATACTTATGGTTACACGAACTTCATTGAGAAGGTGAATCCATTTTACAAACACATTTATAATTTTCTTTTCGATTTTTGGTTGTAAATCGTGGAACCTCTGAGTATGCCTCATGGCAGTGGCGCACACAAGGAGGGGTGTCCTGGGGATCCGGACACCCCCCAAAGCCCTTGAGTTTTTTCGATTGATGATAATTCTATATATATATATATATATATATAATGTAAAATTTAATTAAGTACTTGAAATTAATAATTTATTTTATTAATTAAAGCTAATTATGAATTCAATAATTTATTTTTTACTGTTTTTTTGTTAACAAAATTGACAAAATCAGAAGAATCAATTGGTGTTCTTCTTGAGGTATGATACGAGTTGGCTGACTTTCGATCATGGACTCCCCCTTGAAAAATTTTTGTGTGCGCTACTGCCTCATGGAACTCCAGGGTTCCATGGAACACAGTTTGAAGACCACTGTAATTCAGCATACTTGGAATACTTTTTCAGATAGAAAAATACAACATAAATTTTACATTTTGTCTCTATTAGTATTTAAGGGATGATCGTATTTCTTAATACTATTTATTTATGTTCGATTCAATCCATTGTTTCATGAAAATAAAATACAAGCCATATTTTATAAGTTATATTGAATGGTAAATGGCTATATATATCTTAATTTGAATTCAAATAACTTAACATATTTCTGGGTTCTGAAGGACATAATGATGCAGGATTTATACAAGTGGTTTTATTATCATTTGAGCAGTTTGGGGTTTGGGTCAAACTCTACAACATTAGACAGATTTGAATTTTAAATTTGAAAAGAGGAAATTTTTATGGTGTGGTATTACTCAGTTCAACTCGTTGCGCAACCCGTTTGTTCAATCAGAAGTTGGGAGAAGGAAGGGTGAAATAATTTTCGATAAACGAGGAAAAAAATTTAAGAATAGATAATTCAGTTTATATCACATTTGTGTGACTTTAAAAACAAAAATTTATTTTAAAACTGAATGCTGATTATGAGATTAAATGAAAATTTTACATTTATAGTACGCAAGGAAACTCAAGTCAATATTTAAACGATGTTTATGCTCAGTTAAACTTATGTTAAATGCTTAACTGAACTTCAACTTTATCAAATGTTCAAAAAACAATAAATGATTAGAGCTAACTGATCACCCAAGTAACCCTAGTCCATAAAATCTAAAAAAGTGGAAACCCATTAGAAAATCACATATAAAAGAGCCGTTCTCTTTTCAATCCATAATATCCAAGAAAGTATTTAAAAAAGAATTTCTCCATCATGTCAGGAGATGAAATGATCAAGCAAAGATTAAAAAAAATGATTCTTTTTTAACGTGCTGTAATGGCTTATAATTCACAAATTACAAATAAGATGAATGCAAATAAATACAAATAAATTTAAAATATAAATAAATTTATGCAGATTGTATATATAATTTTTTAGAGTAAAAATTTTGTAATTTTTTTTAATGCTACAATAGTTTAAGCTCTAGTTTTCAAGCTTTGAATATGTATTTGAATAATCAAAAGCTTCTTTCTTTTTCTTTGATTCATGCTTGATCTATGCATTTTCGAACGCATCCTTAGTTAAGTTACCTTTTTATTAATGGATTTAGGACTTCTATCCATTATATTTTACAGGAATTTATTTAGTATTGTAAACAGGAAAGGAAGAAGGTTGGCTAACCAAAAAGCTGGTTAAATCCCCCTGTGCTCAGTCAGCAATGTTTATAATACTGCAGAATATATATGTTAAAAATTTAACACAATTTATATTCATTGAAATAATTAATACTAAAATCGTAGTTAAAATGTAAAATCTTAAAAATACTTCCAGTTTTTAAGATGCTATTAAAAGGGATTGTAAAAAATAAACTGGAGCGAAAGAAAAATAACTAATTTTTTTTTTGTATGTTTTCATACTTAATTCATTCCGAGCATTTCAAGTACGCACAAAAGAATATCAATTCATTTCAAAGAATTGCGTTATAAATTTATATACTGATGAAGGTTTTATCATCAAAATATAAATGTATATCAAAATAATTTCATTAAGGTTCTTTTCGTAAATATTTTCAAAGATATAATATATATAAAAGTACATTAAAAATTTCCACGGGAAAGGTTTCTCTCTCTCTCTCACTCACACACACGAATTTAATACATTCCTATTTGATACGTAACATTTGAAAAAAATTCATTTTTGGTAAAATTCAGTAAAACAATTCAGTTTTCGTAAATACAAATACAAAATGTTCCATTTCCTTCCAATTAAAAAAAGTAGTAATTTTAATCACAACTAAATAAGACAGCAGAAATTTCCTTTTAACAATCAAGTGCATACCAAACTTTTTATACGTTCCCCGATTTCCCTAATTGACAAATAATGGATATTGTATCACTTCCTCTCTCATACCCAAAATACTCTTTCTACTTTCATCTCAAGCGTGAATATTTTTAACTAAATTGCAAAACAAGAAGTATACAGTTAAAGATTTTTCGTACAACACATATCTGATCTTTTCTCTACTAGACTCGTAACTTTTTACTTCCGTATAACAAAAATGTTCAACGAGCAATACAACAGTTTGAGCATTATAAAAAAGATAGTTTTGAAGTGTGTCAAGCGTAGAGAAAAATATCACATATAGTAAAAAAAAACACCCTTTTCTCCTAAAACTTCCTATGAGGAACAATTTTGTTCTTATCAAAACATAACCGGGTTAAATCATACCAGTTACACAAAGCACTGATGCAGAAAGACACCGCCATATATGGTAAAAAGGGAATCTTTTATTTATGAATAAATAGATGTGGTCGTAGAAAACTTGGGTGACTGCTTGAAATTTACCGTAACTATTTACTGAATACCATAGTCATAGAAAGTCACCTAGAAGATAGTAGGATTTTTCTTTTTAAAACCAGTAAAACAAGTGTAATTGTGTATCAAATCACATAAATTAAGACTATTATTTTCTGCTAAACTACGTTGAATAGTCAAATAATGTAATGTGATTTGACCCAGATGGTTGACGGGAATAATGCTTGGGAACCGGAATTTGATGCAAAATGTAATTAAGGATCCAAGTTTGAATCTTTAAAATACCGGTTATCAGATGATATTTCCAATGTTTTTGCTTTTAAATACATGCATTTCACATCGAAAGCTTACAGAAAGAATTATTTAATAAAGAGAAGTTATTGAAATCTGGATAAAAGGTGTATAACAGTTTTTAACAGCTTATTTTTCAATTACTACTATTATATATAGTTCACTCTCTTTCTATATATTATATATCTTGTTCAAGTTTTCAATCATTAATAAAGGCTTTTTATTCATCCATTCAAGTTCAAATACACTTTCTTAAACTTGTAGTGGATGATATTTGATGTTAATACACAGTTTTTTCAAATATTAATTCATTAATTAAACTAAAAAATGAATAAATAGTAACAAACAAAAATAATAGTTCAACAGCATATATAGAGAGGAAAATTATTCGTTCTGTTCCCGTAGCGCAATGGACAGCGCATTGGACTTCTAATCCAAAGGTTGCGGTTTCGAATCCCACCAAGGACGGTCTAATTTCTGAGAATGCGATTTCGTTTTTACTATACTATTTTATTAGAATAATTAAATTTAATTAATGAATAAATAGTAACAAACAAAAAACAATAGTCCAACACCATATATAGAAAGGAAAATGGAAAATTGCAAGGAAAATCGCTTTCTATTTTGTCACTTAATATTGTGATTCTGTCATGTATATACATATTTAAAAAAATTGTAACTATTTAATAAAAAGTAACTAAAATAAAAAATTTTGTTGACCTAAATAGGAATTGACTTAATTTTTTTTGTATTACTTGTTTTGAGTGATCTTAAAAAATAAAGATAAAAACCTTATTAACTCTTTCATTTCCTTTTTTATTAAAAATCTTTATTGCAGTCCCCTTTACTCAAAAAGAATATAACTGAATGATTTAATGTATGATAATAAATTTTACTTTTTTAGTTACGTTATAGTTCATAAAATTCTCAGTTACACTTTTAAAAAAAAGTAAGCCCCGCCCCCTTTTATTGGTTAAAATGAAGAAAAATTATTTAGGGAAACATTTGGTTAAATTCGACTGTCATCGCAAAAAACAGAATGGTCTGTTGGCAACGTTTGATGGGGTACATATATATTATCTAAGGAAATTAATTTTATTGAAAAGCGCTTCTCAGAATTTTCTAATGTTTTTAAAATTAACTCAGAGGAGCAACAGCCCATGAAGGCCAAGGCCTACTGTGCCCACATCAGTATAAGTGACCTTGGGCCCTGAGATGCATAAGCAGATCTTCCAATTAAGATGGTCAGTCTGACGTGAATGAGTGAGTGAATATTAACGTCGCACTGTTCAGCTACACGAGGGCTTTTGGCGACATATCGCGTAATTTTGAACCATGGTCAAGTGACGCGGACGACAGCTGAGCTGGCACCCCCTATCCTAACTACCACACCACACCAACGGGAGGACATTTGAGCTCTTGACAGATTTAACGTGCATCGCTCCCCTACACGGCGGGTCTTCAGTGGTACTGGGCTCGAACTCATGACAAGCTAGCCATGATCCGATGCCTTGACCACTTGGCTACCAGTCTGACGTGAAAAACTCAGTGTTAAGTTCCCAATCAAGCTTGGTACTCATTTATCGACCCACTGAAGGAATGAAAGGCTGAGTCTACCTTTCCCAGCCCGGGGTTTGAACCTCGGACCTGTGGAGTGGAAGAGCGATGCACTACCACTCAGCCACTGGGCTTTTCCTAATGCTTTAATTAATAATAAAACATTGAATTTTAGTGTTTGGTCAAAATATGAAGGTACTAAAAGCTGTTTAAACTTTATTTCCTAAAAATTTTTCCAGAAATAAAAGGATGATTTTTAATTAATGCCACATTATTTATTGATTTTCATGATGCAGTTTAAGTCTTTTCTGAGATTCGAAGTTAATTAATGAATGTAATCATTTAAAAAAGGCGCGGCTTTCCAGGATCCTCCACTTTCACAATGCAGGCCCGAGCCAAAACAATTGCCCGCCCTTAGTATTATTGTACATGCATAAGGAGAAAAAAAATGTCGATACAAGTTTAAATATATTTCTTTTTGGAAAGAACGAATTTAAATCAAAGCAAAACTGGCTATATTTTGATCTCGTAGATTGTAAGATATGCAAGTAAAAAACATTCTCGGAATCGCAACGAGCAATGCACAGTATATACACATTGAACTTTTCTCTAGATCCATTCAATTTCACTTATAAGATATGCACAGCACTATACGTCAGCGGTATAGCTACAGATATACTGCTAAAAGCATGTCGGTGACGCGAACGCACGAGATTTCACCCATCCAAAAACTGTCTAAAGCGAACGGCACACTGTGCATGCGCCAGTCAGAGAATGTCGGTGACGCGAACTCATAAGATTTTCCCCTACCAAAAAGTGCCCAACGCCGCTAAAGAAGTTTTCACTTCAAAAATCATTTATTAACTCTGAACATACTTCTTCAGTAAATGTAATTCATAAAATAAGAAGAAAAAAAACTTTAAATAAAGCACAAATCAAAGTATTTTCTGAGATCCTGGAATTATCTAGAAACCAAAAAGACAATAAGAGAAAATAACTAAAAAAGTAGGCTACAAAATCAGCTTCGAATTTGTTGATTTCCGCAATATGAAAGCGTTACAAACAGCCAAATGAATAACTTTATTAAAATGCGCCAAAAAGATTGATTGCGTTTAATATAAATGGTTCTCTCTCTCGTTTTGATAATATTAACATAAATAAAAGTGTCTGTGAAGCATCGTATTAAATCATTTTCTGAGGTCAATGAAAAATTAAATCGCTTAATAATAATTACTGTTTTATTAACTGGAAGTCTAAAATGATGAAGAAAAAGGCACAACAATGTTTACTTAATCAAATACGCATAAAAATAATTCCTAAGTACAAAATTATGGTAGTATTTCATTGATATAATATTAATCGATAATAATGGATACTTGATTATTAACTACTTTTCGCACCCTTTTTTTTATTGCTAATAGCGTCACAGTATCGCATAAAAAATAAACTTAAATGGGGCAGTTGTTATAATATCAGTAGTAGATAAAAGGTTAAAATCGATACATTTCAAAAGAAACTTGAAAGAAAAAATCCGGAAGCTTACAGGTTTCCAAATATAGATTTTCACATCTTCGAGGGGAAAAAAAGAAAAGATTATAACATAATGTGTATCAGCATTTAAGAGCCTTCGAGCTAGTTCACACGAAAAATTGCGACCTTCTATTTTTTTATAGATAATGACAGATTCGAGGAAGACACAAAGTATTTACTAAAGAGAAAAAGTGCAGAATCGATCATTCTATAGCTGTTATTTTTACAGAAGAAATATCAAAGCTAGAGTTTGTTTAATACGTAGCTACCGACTACACGCACAAAAATGAAGGTAGCTTTATTAAAAAATAAACTTTAAGTAAATAAAGTTAAAACTCTTCAACGCACGGAAAAAACGCAATGCGAGGGGAAAAAATAAGTACAAACGCACAGTAATTATTACCGTTAAATTACTTTGCCCTGTTTAATGCTCCACCTACCTGCCAATATTCTTCCCTAATAATTACGAACCTTTAAGTATTTTTTTTCCTGGTTTGATAAAAGCCAATTTCCATTTCGTTTGTTAATTAGAGTCAATATTAGAAGTGTCTACCCATAAAAAATGCCGACTGGACCTTTTCTTTTCGAACCCGTTCGATTGCTAGCAACGGAGCACTGGGTGTTGCTATAATAGGGTTGTTGAACTTGCTACAAGGCAAGGGGTTCAGGCCATAATTGGTGTGTGCCGTTTTCGTTCCTGGTTATACTTATGTATCGAGTTTTTTCTTTTCATTCATTCACTGGGACAGAAACATACATTTCCTCCTTCTGCGATACATATTGATAGTATTGCTGACGCGAAGGTTCGAGGCGAGGAAATACATTGTTGACGCTTGACTGAAGTCAACTGCAAATCCTGGAAGCGAGATGGTTATTAGGATTGAATATTTACAAGGCATCAGTGCTTTTTTCACCCTTCGGAAGGTTAAGCTGATAAAAAATCAAAGCGATTTTTCTAAAAAAGCCTACGTAAGTAGTCGCCACGGGGCTGATTCTTAACTCAAAAGCTGTAGTTTTGATCAAGCGAGTTCAGGAGTGGACTTAAGAGGGATTGTACAGTCACGTGGAGTCTTATTATTTAAAGATTTGTTTTTGGAAGAGGCTGATTTAGCTTCTTCTATGATGTCCGTTTACGTACGCACTTATTAATTCGCAGATTTAATCACTTTGAAAGGAAAATCTGCATTGCAGATAAAAATGTCTTTGATGCGGAAATAGTTTATTTCAACAGATATAATAATCTTAAATATGGAAATGTGGTTAAAAATAATATTTGAGGCATTTATATATAAATATTATTTGTATTTATATTAATACAGGGACGAGAGCTTCTAAAAATAGGTGGAGATGCATTTAATGCATAAATGGCTTCTAGTAGGGGTGTTATTGAAAATGGAAATTTTGGAAAGGGAGTTTTCCTTTTTCAATTCCTACTATTAGTACACTTTCTCCCTATTTTTTAAAATTTATTTATATATCTTGTTCAAATTTTTAATCTTTGATAAAATACTTTTTATTCATTCACTCAAGTTATATATATATATATATATATATATATATATATATATATATATATATATATATATATATATATATATATATATATATATAAAATACATTTTTTTAAGAACTTGTAGTGTATGACACTTGTTATTAATACAGTTTTTTCAAATATTAATTCATTAATTAAATTTTATTTTTTAATTTTAAATTTATTCAGCGTTATTTCTATCGAAGTTACAACTGGCTGCAACAGATAGAGCCAGCACATTTTTCTAACGAAGTAGGAATTTACTTTAAAAAATATAAATTTTATATTACTTGTTTCACAATTCCGTTTACTTCACATCAGAGCAGTCAGTGAGTGTTAATTTACGTCACACTTTTTACTTACTTTACTTACTCGGGAGAATCAAGCCCACCCAAGGGGTTGACGGACCTTGTAATTTTGAACCATTGTCAAGTGAAGAGGACGGCACCCCAGTTGGCCTACTCCTCACCGAACTTCCACACCACGTCAAAGGGGGGGGGGACTTTTAGTTTTGACAGATTTCACGTGCATCACGGCGGGTTTTCACAGAGGCACTAGGGTACGAGACCTGCTGCGACTCCTAAGAATGCAATCTGTTTTTATAACATTAATAGATCAGTTCCTCAATTAAACAGTATTAATTTACTACAGCACCAAGGCTGTAATTGAATTGCTTTTCCCTGTAAAATTGTCAGCAAATATTTGCTTACGTTGCATATATTTTTTACATCTGGAACAATAAATATGGATATACATACACAAATACTTAAAGTGAATGCATCACATATTGCTTACATTCTTAATAAGTATCATCATTAGTTATTTTTGTTTACACAGCAACTGGACCAAATTAAGGCTGTGTTCAAACAATGTTAAAGAATATGAAACAAACCCAAAACAAGTTTTTAAGTTGAAAAATGTTACTCAATATTTTTTCAACTATAATATCTATTTAAATAAAATCATCCCCCCCCCCCGAGTAAAAATGTTCAATATTCTGTATTTAATACCATAAGGATTTTCAATTTTACGCGTAAAATAGAAAAGTTGAGCACTTGTGGAACTGAAAATTGTGAATTTTAGAATGCAGTAGAGAATTAGTAGATATGCAGTACACAAATCTCTCTCTCTGCTTACATATTCATTTTCACACACACTGATACGTTGAACATTGAGTCTTAAATAAATTCAATCATTTACAAGATTTTACAAATATTTAAACAAATTTTCAGAAATAGATACTTTTTTTTGCAAAACATGATAAGCTTTGTACATTCTCTCTCAATATACAAACTTTTAATTATCAAATGTTTTTGTTACATTACATTTTTACCCTTATAATTAAGATTCAAATACTTAATTCACAATTGTTAATTTAACTTAACATTCACAAAACTAAAATTAAAAGCTTTTTGTGGCAATTGCAAATAAAATATTACAGTAATAAATGGGCATTACATTTAATGCATTTTCCTAAACTTTATCTTACTATTAATATGATAGTTAGAAGGATGGTTTTTAAAGCAGGCAACTGGTATCTTTCACTCTTAATACATTAATTAAAAAAATTGTGAAACATTATAGAACATTTTTAATCTATGGGGAGTTTTAAAAAGAGAAAGAATTTCAATTTCATTGGAAAAATCACGAACAAACAAAAAATTGTTATATATAATATTTTTTTTACTTTTCTTTACACAGAAAAGCGATCTTTTCACATCATCCAAAACAACCACATTTTCGCCTGAATGAGTGCGCCATCTATCGTCGAAATCGTAAAATAAAACATTTGAAAAGAAATCCTGGAAATTAAAATTATAAGAATATTTTGAAAATACATTAAAAGGAAAGAGGGAAAATCCACAAAAATAATAGCTAATTTTGCATTATTTTTTTTTAGTAATTATACAATTTATCGCAACTTGTAATGTAATACATTTTTTGTCCAGTTTCTGTAACAATTATTCTTCAACGATTTTCTTTGACTTCATTACATATTCATCTTATGCAATATGTAATTAAAAAATAAATACACCACGATTTAAATTTTTACTTATTGAAACCATTAATACATTTCATTTTGAAAATTTTGATGGGAATTCTCAAATGCTTTGGGTAACAGGAAAACTTAAATTTTAATAATTTAATTAAGTGGATAAGTTAATTAAGTAATGAGTAAGAGATATATGTACGTAGAGAAAAAAAAATATTTTTTTTTACTTAACTCTTATTAAATTTCATATAAATTCTTACATTTTTCAGCAAATCCCAACTATTTATAGCACATTTTTTATATGCTCCATCTTGAAGCAGTATCTGCATTGAGTAGACTAACGTAACCATTTTCAAATATTTTTAAAAAATTTAAACATTTCAAAAATGAATTTAAAAAATCCCTTTCGATAGAAAATAAACACATTTTAAATAGGACCCTTCAAAAAAGTTTCTTCCATATTTTTATTGCAGAGTTTTTATATATTTCCATGTTTATCAATATATATATATATATAAAACTATTATCTTTTATATTATCCTACCTGCTTTAACTATGCACATTAATAACATCCTTTGAAAATGGGAATAATCTAAAAAAATTAGAAATTTTCTTTAAAATTTATTTAACTATGCACGATTTTGATTTCAACAATCGGCAAATATTTACGAGGCTTTTTCAAAGTTACCTAGATGGTGTAAAACAATGTAAAGACAATAAGCAATGTGTATTCAAACACAATAATTATAAATTCACGCAGATTGTGTTAAGAAAGCGAACAGATTTAAAATTTTCTCGCCAGTCCATTCTTTAAAGTTGTATTTAAAAACTACAGGAAGTAGATAAATTTTACAACAATACACATAAACTTATTTTCGATGAATCACGAAAATGTATTATGTTTTTTTAATGGTACATAAACGGTTTACGATTTTAAACTTCTTTAGTAGCATTTCTTTTTCTTGTTTCGCCCTATTTAATCTCTCTGAACACACACACAAACAAATTTAACTATCCCATTGTATTTTTGCACATAAACTTCTTGACTATAAACATAATTTTCGCGATTCCCAGTTTACATTGAAAATATAGCTGTAACAGATACAATAAAGTATGCTTTTTACATATTAAAGTTCGTACATTATGATTTCAAGTTAATCTTTGCTACAAAATCGCTTTGGCTGTTAAATTTCACCCGGCGAAACTAATCGTGCATGCAATACACTCCACAATTTGTTAATGTTTGTAGAGCCAGAGAGCAAATAACTCATGAGGAAAATAACTATAATTATTTCAAATATAAAAAGGCACATAATTATTATATTTTCAAATTTTAATTTAAGGCACAATTAACTGTAAGAACAAAGGTGTAACGGAGATGGTTAGGGCCCCCTGCAAAGTCAGGTTTTGGGCCCCAAGCCGGATCTTACAAAGGATATTTGAAGTCAGTTAGGATTTGGGCCCTCCTAGAGCCCCCCCCAACCCCCGCAATGCGGAGGTTGCGGGGTGTACGTTACGCCATTGTATAAGAAGGTGTAATGTTTGAGAAAACACTAATTTTTTTTTTTTTTACTTTTCGTAGAGGATTGCCTTGTGTTATATTTCTATTTATTGATTAGATTTATGGCAATTTAGAACAAGTTTAGTGATTATGTATGTTCTTTCTCAGATAATACAACCTTTAGATAAAGAAGAAGGAAAAATTTTCGTCAAACTTTTATAGTGATAGCATACAATTAGGGACGTCCTAAGGCACGGCCCAACTGGGCCCAGGGCCTCACCCTCAGTGGGGGCCTTGTTTCATTCTTGATTTTGTCTTAAAATCATGGATTAGGATATTTGTGATGGTCATATATTATTCTCGTACATATTCTCCGAAAAACAGGGAATTTCAAAAGGCATGTTAACTGGCAAAAGTGGTAAGATTGTATTATTATGTGATGACCATTGTCCATATTTGGCCTAGGCCTATACCATAAATAATCCTTAAGCTCATTTAATCGAAATGCGGTCATTGGTAGAGCCGGTTTGTGATATTGTGAGTCGTGCACATTTGTTTCAAATTAGCGCTTGAACGAGTATTTGACAATGCAAGCTATATATTGTCTTCTTTGAAAGATCTCAGGCAGGGCCTACTTTTGCATAAGTACCCAGGGCCTCAAGAAATCTTAGGATTTCTCTGAACCCAGGGCCTGAAAGAATCTTAAGACGTCACTGTGTGTATATAATGGTTTTATAAGACGACCCCCAAGCTACCAAAGGTCTACAAAATTAGCTTAGGTAAGCGATCATCATCTGGAACAAACTTTATTCTACATCATTACAAAATGCTATTTTGTGTTCGCAAGACTTTAAATATTAAAGATTTATATAAATATTTTAAATTTATATATATAAATTTTTTTTTTTGTATCTGTTTTATAAGTCGATCCCTGATTTTGAAGGCATTTCTTCTTTTTAACATTCCATCAATCATCTGTGGAAATAAAAACACTGAATGAGTTCATTTCAATCATTTGTTAAGAGAAAAGAAAAAAATAGAATTTTGTTCAAAAAAACATCCAATTAAAAGCGAGTAAGTGTTGTATTAACGTTGCACTCTAAAGCAACATAAAGGTTATTGGTGACGGACCTCTTAATTCTGAACCTCGATCCAGTGACGAGGACCATCTAAGCTGGAATCCCTCTCTTCGAACTTTCACACCACAACAATGGGAGGACATAAGGCCTCGAGAGATTTCTCTTGCATCAACCCCTCTATACGGCGGGTCGTCAGTGGTACAAAGGCTCGAACTCATGACACACCGGTCATGAGGTAGAACTGCTCTCGTATACTGCATAACTTTTTGCCTAAAACTGAAATCTGGTCCTTTTTTCCTCTTTTTTTGTTGGTTTCCTGAGAATCGCAAAGCTTCAAACAAAATTTATTATAAAAATATAGTTGAAGTTTGCTTGTTTTTCGTAAATTTGTGAACAACGAAAATTTCCCAGCGCTCAGTCCCAATTCCTCACTCATCGATAGGTTGACGGCGTTTGATAGCTTTTGCAGACAGGGAAAAACTCTCGAAAGGCTATTAGGATTGCCTGCATAGGTGCACCAAACCACCCCTCCCTAACTAAACCTACACATAAAAAATTATGATCGGTTATTTTTCGTAAATCTGAAACTGAAAGGACATTTTATAAAGCCCGATTTGGGGTTGAAAAAAGGCAATAATAATAATAAAAAAAAGCGAAAAGCAGAGTAGAATATGTCAATTCAAAAGACGGAAGGGAGGTCCGAGAATGAAACTCGTGCGCAAATAATCGAACGCGATGAAATTGCATTTATATACGTATGTATTATATACGTATTTTTCTCATGTTTATATAACTGTTAATAAGATAAAAGTAAAAACTACTTCAAACCCAAATATATTACTTGACACATTAATACACTTGTACACTCTGTTGTGTTAGTATTTTCCAGCCAGAATTTAACATGCTTAATGATACGCATAATTAAAAGAAAACAAATATATATATATATATATAATAAACCTAACATTATTTAAAATAGATAATTCTAATTAAATTAGATTAATTGAAGCTTAGTGGTGCGATATCTAAGAGTAATATTACTCTGCGAAAATCATTTTGGTAATAGTTTATCGCACCCAGATCGGTTAAAAAAATGACTGCATATACTGCGCCCAGAGGCACTGTTAAATATTTTGGGAAGATATCCAAAATTAATATTATCAATGAAAGGCTTATATTATGAAAATAAAGTAATTTAATTCCATATTTTAAGCACAGTAAGCACCAAATATTAATCATAATAATTATATAGTATAAAAATTTGAACGGTTTAACATTTATGTAGTATATGTAACTACGATGAGTTCGGATAAAGAATATGACATTAAATTTCTGGCAATTCTTTCTTAAATATTTGAAAAATGATAAAAAAGCGCTTAAGGAATAAAAAAATATACTTCGATTCTGGCATTGGATACTTCACTGTACCATTTTTCTACGATCGCGGATAAACTGCCAATGCAACCATTTCCAGGAATTAAAATGTAAAGTAACTTTTTGGAAAGCTTTTGAAGAAATGATGAAGGGAAAGAAATCATGTTCAAAAAAGGTAATACATTTTTCTCACAAAATCACGGGGCAAACTGACTATTAAAATATTTTTTTTCTAGTTCTTATTAAAAATTATTTATATATTTGAGAATTTCATCTTTTCTTTTTCCAAACCTTTTCATTCGGCTCGGCTTGAGATTAAAATTTAACATAATGTAAAATGAAATGGTTTTTTTAAATAACAAGCAAGCTCTTTTTATCCATTATTTTGCATCTTATATTTTCGTCTCAAGAGAAAACAAATGTTACAGACAAACCCATTTTACATAGACTCTCCCAAACTCTTCTCATCCATCCATCTTATTTATTCTAAATGCCACTTTCCCTTTACGTCATCGGGTGTTTTACTGAAAATAAAGAATTTTCGCCATTAAACGAGGAATAAATCTCTTAACTTTCAAGAAAAACTTTCTGAAACACACACTAAGTCAAACTTCATAACGTAAGTCAATCTGTTCAAGCATGATACATAGTGCACCAGCAATTTCGTGCAGCCAGATAGTTTCTGGTGGTTCGACGATGTGCACCACAAACATCAGGGGGAAAAAAATCCCACATTTGGGGGGAACATTGCTCACGCAATCTCATCATCAGGTTTTTAAAAACCGCTGGAATCACACATTCTGAAAAAGATCAGGTATCGATCGCTTACTATGCGCTCGTACACTAGAAAGTCCCATTGAGTAGTTAGAGTGCCGGGATGGCGCGATCGATTCGGCAGAGTGGACTAGTTAGACACATATACCGGCATTCAGACCCTCCCCATCACTTCTGAAACGTGGTCTTGACCTTCAGTACTATAGGACGGGGTGAATGAACGGGAATGGAAGGGGTTTTATGGTTTAGAAGGGGCACTGTGGACTTTGATTTTCGAAATCTGCAGTTGGTAGAAATGGCGCCACTAAAAAGGTTGCTGTAGTTTTTTTTCGTCGAGGATATATTTCAGAAACATTTTTTGAAATTAAATTTCTTCGATAAAGATTTATCCTTGCAATGGGAAAAAGTTTACTGATAGCAGTGACAACATGGAAATAGCGCGATTAAAAAAAAGCATTATTCAAAGGTGGCCTGATACTATAATTTCCTTTAACGAATTATGTAGAATAAAAATGCAAACTATTAAAATCGAAAATTATTTACTTTAAAAAAATGTTTTTTTCGAGAATTTCGAAAAAAATTCGTGTTAAACAGAAGTAATCGGCAAACTATGAATCTTATTTTGGTGAAAACACAATTTTGCACGTGTTCGCGCGTGCGCACGCACACACATTGTAGCAACATATCCATAAATTTAAAGCGTGTTGTGCGGACTAATGTATTATTATTAACACCCTTTTATAAGCTTCACTTGTATGTAACGGAATCTTTGAGCTCAATTTTACCCACTTTAAAAGGTCAGAGTAATTCAAAATTTTGCTCACTTGTCCACGACCGATGACAAATAAAATACAATAATTTAATAATTTTGTTCTATTGTCCTGATCAGCATCATCAGGATTAATGATTTCTCATTTTCAGATCCCATCCCGCATCTGGCGACTAATTTCAAATCCCATTTCCAGATTTGGCGACTAAAAGATAAAGTTGCAACTTAATTCGATTAACTATAAAAGGGTGTTTTTGTTTTTTTAAACTATAATTTTTTGATCAGGAGTCATTATTCATTTGCACTTTACCGATTAAAGCACAACGCAAAAGCATCTGTTAGAGGCCAAATTGCTTCCATTTTTTTAGACCAAAGGGTTAATATATATATTATTGATAATTAATTACTTTAATAAATTGGAAACAATAAAAATATGATAAATTTACTGTTTTAGAACCCACCCGAGATATATATATAAAAAATTTTATACTAAATCACGTGATAATCAATCTTTAAATCCAAAAAGATAATCAAGTCTATCAGAGCCACTTTTAATTTAAATTATTCAACTCTCATGTTAAGTTGTAGCTCCAAATAACTATGTCGCCGCCCATCCAGTATAGTAGTTAGTTTCGCTGACTGCGCTGCCGTAGAGCCTGGGTTCGAATCCCGGAGAAGGCATGCATGCTTGAGTTGTAATCTTTCTTTCCTTTGTGATGTGTGCTTCACGCTTACTTCTATGTAAGCCCCCGTGTGCCCCAGGTCTTTGGTGGCACTAAAGCCATGACACGCCGGTTACAAGCTTGTGGTCATGACCACTAGGCTACAGAGGCCACGACTTTGCAAATTATCCTACATCCAGATTCGACATAATCGTCGTTAAGACCCCGTCAGTTTAAAAAGCGGGTTGTAATATTTCCACTACAAACGGAAGCATAAAACCAATATCGCCATCTGGCTGCATCTAAGACCATCCCTGCAAAAAAAACATAGAAAACATAATTTGCAGTTGTTTCTAGCATATTTGCATAAAACACTTCAGGGAATGTGTGAGTATTTTATTACCGTCTCATTAAAAAGCAATTCGAGGGCTATTAGTGATAGACGTCCTAATTTTGAATCCCGGTCAAGTGACAAGGACGACACCTAAGATGGCACCCCCTCCGAACTTCCACACCACACGAACGGGGGGACATTAAGCCTCGACAGATTTAACGTGAATCAGTTCTTCTACACGAGGGACTTCATAGACACTACGGCTCGAGCTTATTACATAGCAGTCACGAGTTCGTGACCATGACCACTAGGCTACAGTGGCCTCCAGGAAATGAATAATGGTTTGTCGGGGAAGTAGAATCAAAACAGGAAAATAAAATGGTTAAAACCGGGTTTGATACAAAATTAATACAGGGTGGTGCGCGGAAACTGCCTTTTTAACGTGTTGCAGTGATGTTCGCAGGGAGGGGAGAGGTGTGGGGAAGGTTTCGGTGGAATATTTGTGTTTCTGCCCGTCTCACTATTAAACATGTTGTGATCGAGGCAGCAGGGCGCTTTTGCCGTGGAGGGTGTATTTCTCGAATGGTCGGTCGGTGGTTGCAGTGCAACGTGTCTTTCGTCGTCACTTCGATATACCTCGTGTTCGGCCTGATTGGAAAAGTGTTTTTATGTAGGTAGATGCCTTCCGAGAAACGGGGAATGTCTCCAAAGAAAGGTAATGACCTTCGAAGACCGTTAGAACCCCTGAAAATGTGGAACGAGTTCGTGCGTCAATTCAGAATGGTATGTGGCAATGATCCAACAATTCTTGCCCTCTCTCCAGGAAAGAGATCTTGATAATATGTAGTTACAACAAGATGGGGATACAGCCTACACCTCCAGGGTATCCATGGGTATTTTAAGAGCAGCCTCTTCCCAATGACTGATCTCCCTGCGAGGGGACGTAAACTGGCCTGCTTGCTCACCTGATTTATCCCTTCCAGATTACTTCCTGTAGGCTTATTTCAAGACCCTGGTTTACAAAGATCACTCCAAGACCCTGGAAGACCTATGAAACAACATTCGAGCCGAAATTGACAAAATCCTTGTCGATCTTCTTGAAAAGGTGGCTCAAAGTTTTCGAAATCGACCGCATCAACTTATTAAAAATGAAGGGCGATATTTAACAAACATTGTGTTTAAAACTGTGTAAATTCAAAATCCAATGTTGCGTGGTAGGCGAAAAATAACAATAAAGTCGAATGAAACATACATGTTTTATTAAATTTTCAAAAAAGGAAGCTTCCCCACCCTACCCTGTATATATGTATGCAACAGCTTTCAGGTGATACATAAATAACGATATATTAACAAGAAGTATCAATTACAGAACAACGAGCAAAGGGGGGACGGATAATTGTCCTTCCGTAGTCTGATACAAGAGGAAGACCCGAAATCGAAACCCCTTGTGAAATGAGACTTAAAACTCCAGTCACGAAACAAGAAATCAAAACATCAACAGAATTGTTGTGTGTGTGTTAATGCTTCATTAATAACAACTTCAATTAAGAGATGGAGGACGTTCTGACCCAAGGTCAAATACCACAAAATGTAACTGCAGTTCATCCCTCCCGAAGCGCTTACGGATATCTGACTTGAATTTCATTTCGGCACGACCTACATTGGACTACGGAAAAGAAAAGTAACGTGGTGCTCTCCTTAAAAGGTTTTTAACAAATGACCCAAGATGGAGAGAGAGGAATGTAGCATTTATAATCGTTAAGAATGCTCTTGCTGTAACAATGTAACACACATTTATGCATGAGAGAAAAACTGAGAGCTATTTATCTTGCGTAATTTGTTGCGCATTTATTGAGGTGAAAAGAGAAAATGTAATTTATATCCACAACATGGGCTAGCACTACAATGACGTACTAATTTATAAAATAGTTGAGTATAATGTAACGGGGAGTGTTAAATGAAAATACTTTTTGTATCTAACTTTAGGTTAGGTTCATTAAATAGGGTATAGTTCCCCACATATTCACTGTTTCGTTAATCCACGGTTGGCAATGTTTTCGAGCAAATAATTCAACGATTTTTAATTTTTAAAAAATATTACTTTGTTTATTTGTAATCATTTACATAGCAGTAATTTTTCTAAGTCTTAAAATAGCAGACGAAAAAAAAATGGAAAAGGTCACAACTTTGATTAATTAATGTCGCGCTTCAAAGCAGTGAATGGGAGAATATTAACGTGGCACTATTTAGCTACTCGAGGGTTTTTGACAGCGCACCTCGTAATTTTGAACTATGGTCATATGACGAGGACGACACCTGAGCTGGCACTCCCTCTCCTAGCTTCTACACCACACCATGGGAGGACATTTGAGCTTCGACGAATTTAACGTGCATCGCCCCGCTACACGGCGGGTCTTCAGCGGTACTGGGCTCGAGCTCATGACACGCTGGTCACCAGTTCATCACCTTGACCACTAGGCTACCGCGGTCGCATGCACTTCAAAGGAACACGTGGGTTTTTGACGACGGGCCTCGTAATTTTGAACTTCTATCAAGTGACGAGAATGACGCCTGAGCTAGTGCCAGAGCCGATTTAGGATCATTTCGAGCCCTGGGCGCAGAAGATCTACGGGCCTCCTTCGTATTGACCGAACGAAATTTATTACCAGAAAACCTGGTTAAGTTCAGCTCATCCGGGGCCTTTCACACCCTTCCGAGCCCCTGGGCGCCCGCCCCAAACGCCCAATGGATAAACCGGCATTGACTGGTACCCTACTCTTTAAGCCACAATTTTGGTAGGAGTTAAACTCGAAAAAAATATACGAAGATCCTTTTATTTATAATTATCTTTTAAGAAATGTGCATATAATTTCTGCTTACAAACTATAAAAAATGCCTCAAACATTCAGTAGTCATTGTTGGATATATGAATAAAAAAGGTAGTTGAGATCCAAACGATAGCTAAGACGGACAATTCCACAAAATCCGATTAGAATGAACCCTAAGACTATTTCTTAAAATTATAAAAATTTTGAATTTTTTAATTGGAAACACTTAAATGCAATTTTTTTGTGATAATACTTGACTTATGAAAAATAGAAGAAACGATAAATAATTTTAAGTTTTTCTTAATTAACCCATCCCCTTACAGGAACGTCTTAAGGCATGGGCCAACTGGGCCCGGCCCAGGGCCTCAACCTCTATGGGGGCCTCGTTTTGTTTTTGACTCTGTCTTAATAAGATCATGACCCGGATAATTTTATATAATGGTAAATATTACTCCCATACATATTCTCCCAAAAATAGAGAATTTCAAACTGCAAGTCAACTGACAAAAGTAGTGAGACTGTATTATTATGTAATGATCGTTGTCCATGTTTAGGACGATACCCGAGCTAGAGCTTCAATCTATGGATTTGTTCCCAACGCTGAGTGAGGATTTCGTTTTGAGTAGCTCAGACTTGTGGAATAAATATTTATTTTTATAGTTATACATGAGCTATTTACGATGAATCTCGCAATTCTGAAACGAAATCGAATGACGAGGGCAGTACCTAAACTGGTGCTTTACTGGTTCTTAACTGATAAGGGAACATCTTTTGGATGTCTTTAAAACCCCTTTGAATTTAAGGGGAAAGTACCCTATCTTTTCAAAAAATGATTTTTAGTGTGAGCTGGAATCGGAGAACCCATTACCATACTACACGAACATTATCACCCATGAAGCTTGCGTTACCGTGTTTCCTAATGCAGCGTTTCTCAAACTGTAGGGGAGCGTAATAACTCTGCGAGGGGGAGCGAGCATATTGAAAAGTCGAAAACAAAAGATTATTTAAAAAATTATTAATTTATTGAAAGTAAACAAACAAAATACATTCTGACATAATAAACATTTACACTGATATAATACTCTTATAAATGTATCAGTACTGCACAATGTATTTTTTTTTTACAATTAATTTAACAATATACTAAATTAAGAACAAGTTTAATAATTGTCAGTGACCCCATGGGCTTGTCATATATAAAATTATAAACAAAAATGAACACTAATGAACTTGATAATTCGTACGGTTTATAAATAATCAATTAACTGCCGATTAAAAGTTAAACGATTCGCTCCCCAATGCCTCCGTTTTCCTCGTTATATGACGTATTGAAGGCGGAGAGAGAGGAAGAAAAGAAATAAATGAGGAAATCCTCGCCTTCGGAATAATTTTATGGAAAGCAGTGCACAGAAAAGATCGTACTTTGGAAAGACGTATATATACGTTCGGGGTATTTAACACACCGGTTGGGCGAGACGTATGTATACGCCAGTAGAACTTAGTCGGTTAAGTCGTATTAAGAGAAAGAGGTTAAAGTTGTATCGTTGTTTTAGCGTCAATGTACAGTATAATTGAATTCAATGCATTGCTATTTGTATGAAGGGAGGGGGCGATGAAAATTAGGATTGAATATTGGGTCGCAATATTGAAAGTTTGAGAAGCACTGTCCTAATGCCAAATGGGGAGTTAAAGTTTAGCTGTATTTAACAAATTCCCATCATTTTACCAATCGGAATTAGAACCACTGATCAAATATTAAATTCAAAAAGAAATGGCATACAAATGAAAATCTGTTATTTTTGAAAAGTTAACCAGGAATTTATTTCTCCTCTTCACTTAAGCTGCAACACTTGAGCTGTGGCATCTCGTTCTCAAAAATTTCACATCCCGTCGTGGCGAGGACTAGGAATACAGTTTCACAAACCTTTTGCATTTCACATCCAAGGTCTGCCATTACTTTACAAATCGGTCTAAGGTTGGATCGAGTCAAAAATTCGCCACCTTTCCGACTAATAAGCTACAATTTTATTACCAAGGATACCGTGGCCTAGATGGAAGCAATCATTGAAGTAAAGAAATGTGATATGAATCAAATGCTTATTAATATATGTTTACTTAATATGTTGTAGAAGTTTAAGTAAACACATTTCTAAACCGTTTCTTTACACACGCCTCAAAATTAGTTAGAAATGTTAACATTTACTGGTATGATCAATGAGATTTATATATAAAAGTCAAATATATATTAAGAATGCCTTTTGTCAAAGATCATCTCTCTAAATGTTCCAAGTTTTAACGAAAAGGAATGGCGGAAGTATTGGAAGAATAGTCAAAAGGATTTTCACATTATGCGCATTAAGAAATATCAGAAAGTCATCAGAGAGACATAATTTATATTCTGAAGAGTAAGGACAGAGAAAGGAGACCGGAGAGTATATGACGTTAAAGATTAGGTGAGGTTGATTTTAGATTTTTTATGTAGGTCGGAATACCGTTTATTTTAAAGGAATGACATAAATTATGAATTTCAAGAGTTTTAATTTAAAAAGCATATTATTTTTTCAAAAACCTGAGATAATAACCTCGAATAAATGACTTAAAAACACAAAAGCACCGCATACATACATTTCCGTTTCTTCGTTAGAAAGGGGGTGCGCGTTATATGGCGAATGTACCTAAAAACCAAAAAATGTAGCTCAAAAGTCTAGATGCGCGTTATACACCGGATTTTACGGTTTTTGCTTATAGAAAGTGAAACGTTGTATTCACGTACTCTGCAGTTACGATATAACGTTTGCATAAACATTAAAACACGTAAGACGGCTAATCTGTGATTTAAAGAGCGAATCACCCTCTAAAATTTGCTTAAAATGAATTTTATTTAAAATATTTTTGCAAATTAAATATATTTATTAAATACACATAGGTTAAAATCCTGGTATCAAATACTTGTCAGATAATGCTTTCCAAATTTTTGAGAAATCGTCAGATTGCTGAATCTTTTTTTAAAAAAGTTCATCTTTATTTTTAAAACTTCACACACGCGCCAATCGCACCGTTTGTGGCATTATACAACTCAATTACATATATCATCCATACATTGTCAAAAAAACATTCTATTATGATACGAAATATATGTCTGGTTAAAAACTTACGAAATAAAGCTCGTTGAAGATCACAAAGGTCTAGTAGCGATTTATTCATAGAAGAGTTCGAAGAACTTATATATATAAATAGCATAAGTATCAGTATTTACAGTCCACTCACTCATAAGCCTTAACACCCTCGAAGTTATTAGCCTGGAGTGCATTAGTTAAATCTTTTTGCATTGATTTCATATGACAATGGAAAGCCAGTGCACTCTGAAAAGGTCTTTGAAAATAGTTTGGAACTCTTCCAAAGTTAGGAACTGCTGTCTTTATCTCCAGGGTACAGACAGTTGAACGACGCAACTTCAAAGAGCAGGCGGTATTGGAGTAACGATTACGCTATAGAAAGTAATTCAGCAACTCAAGAGCAGAAGAAAGATAAAAGAACCATTTAGGGTTGATAAAAAAACTGCTGAAATTGAACGCGATACTTCAACTGGTGGCTATTCAAGAACGATATCTAATTTTGGGTCACCCAAGGGTGAAAGCAATTTCCCTCCAAGAATCTTATGACAATCACAATCAAATTGAAAGAAAGGAAATTTAGAAGAATGTATGAAGTCGACGTTAGAACTCCTTCAAGAGACGGTAGAGGTTAATGACTGCCGGAAATGGTCATAAAATTGTTATTCTGTATTATTTTTGTGCACATCAGTAGGTATACATATTTCAATTGAGTTTATATCAATAGAGGGTTCAATATTAAGTTGCCACCGGAAACGACTTACATGAGGTCTTACATTATTTAATGACACAAGGCCCTTTAAAAATCCTAAACCGTAAAAAATACTTAATTCCAATTTGAATATTTTAGAAACTTAATCAAAATAATCAGGGCATTGACATTGAAAGTTATAGCAAGTTAGTTTTCTTATTGGTAGCCAAAATAAAAATAGTTTATCATTCAAAGTCACTTTCTGTAGTTACGATGACATTCCAGGCATCGGAAAGTTTTGTTGATAACCGGAATAAAACGTTTTAGACAGATATTATCAATCAACTTTGTATACAGAAATTATTGTATTTTGCTATTTGTTGTCCTATTTTAATAGTCTTCTGATAAGGATTCAATTATCTTGGAAAGTAATCCAGCAAATTTCAATGCAATTTTAAATTGGTAGAACTGTTGAGCTTTAATTAATACTTCAATCAAATTTAAGACAAGAGCTGTCTAATATTCCACCCTAAAAAAGTTAGTATCATTCTCACGTTTCTCAACGAAGCACAATTATCATCAAGGTTTTCGTAAAAATGTTACGGGAAAAAAAACGCTGATCTTGTTGAACATTATTTACCAACGCGTTGGTGAGAATATTCTGTCAGTACTGACATAGCAAAGTTTTAAAAGCTGGCGAATAATTATGGTTGTAAAAATGTTTACAAGCCGTAATGGGCACAAAAACAACACTTTTCACTTTCCAGATAAGCTGTGAGTGACAAGCTCTAGCGATAGAAAACAATGAAACTCGGGGGGGGGGGGGTGACCTGTGTTTCTAAACAGGCTTTCACTTAGCGTGCTTTAACCGGTCTTTTATTCCATCACCGTGAAAGTATGAACTGTTTTTACTAGACGAAGGCTAATAATTACTCATTATGTGATGAAGACCACGGTAATGTTCAAAATTTTTACAGAGGTAGTTACAATCGTGACAGTTTCGAAAATAATCAACAGGGTATCTTTCAGATGAGTACTGAGAAATATCAATAAAGCTTAGATCAAAAAAAAAAAAAAAGACCCCACTTATAAGGTATTCGATTACTTGCGACAGCTTTTTGAAAATCAGTTTTTTATTTTTAGATTTCTTTAGTACATTTTAAGAAAAATATGCTAAAATTAAGAAGATAAAAAGAAATTATTACTAAAAGGGGAAAAAATGGGTAAAAATTAACAAAAAATAACTTAAACGAACAAATTTTCAATTTTTAAGTTCTGATGTGTTGCTATGTTATTCATTTTTTAAATGATCTTCAGTGTACGAGGTATTTTAATTTTTACAAAAACTAGAGCACTTTATTTTAGTTATTATAGGAAATTGCTTAAAAAACAGTGATTATATTCGCATAAGAGACTAAATTTTGCAATAAAACAGTGATGGATAAATCTAAAGGTTAAAAAACTTCTACTATTATACAGAACATACAAAAAATTTAGGTAAATTATTTTCAAAACTTTTTTAGCAAATGCTAGCTCCATTTGAAGCATTTTCAAAAAAGCACATTTCGATTATAACGCGTTTTGAAGTATGACATCTTGCTTAAATTAACGGCATCTGCCTTTACTAAAACACTTGTAGTTTTTGTTCTAGTGAACGGAAAATAATAAACTTGGTATTTTTATAAATCTAATAAAATGGGCTATAAAATAAAATCATGATAAAATGTGTCAATTTTTGGCAAAATTCACAGTTTTAGTGTAGTCGGGAATTAATGCTAAGAGCTCGACTCAAAAAGGTCTATGTTAGCTTCTAAAAGAATTAAATATGGATCATTTTTCACATCGACTCCGTTGTATCGATTTTTCAAGTTAATATGCAGTAGAAAACGGTAATGATTGATGAGAAGAGTGTCAAAGATGAGAGTTATGATGATATTAAAAAATCCCTCTTTTTCCATAAATCAAGATTCATATGCGTTTGATTAGGATATATGGTGAGAATCACCGATCATCAAAAATGTATATAGTTGTGTTGTATAGTGTGGTATTTAGCAATTCTAGTGTATTATATCGTGATAAATCGTGCGAGACAATACTTTCATTGAACTAGAAATACTTACACGAGCAAAAAATTCTCTATAATTGGATAAATACATAACGTCATCTTAAAGAAAAAAAATCTGGCGAAAATGTAATCAACAACCCAATAATAACCACCCCGAAATTCAGTATATTTTTATATTTTCACCATTTTTAAGACAAGCTTAAAAAGACGAAACATAAATTAGAAAATCTCAGTTATTTCATAAGATTTTTAGTAGGTTATTGACACTATTTTAATTTGGATTAATTAAGGAAAAGAAGCCTGAAAATAATTTGCTGAAAAGAGGAATGATTGAATTTTTTCTGAAATAAATTAATCAAATGTACATTTCTATAACAGAAAGAGCACATACACACCACAAATAGCTGAGGTTGCAAGGTGTAAATTTTTTTAAGACACATATTAATCTAATAGCTTAAATCCCTTTTACTAAAAATAATAAAGATACTACTACTACCAAGAACTAGACAGAAAAAGGTTAAGGTTTTTTTTCATATCAAAACATAATATATCAGCGAATATTCATATTTTTAATTATTAGATAATAAGAAAGTAGAATAAAAGAACAGCCATAGAGCATTGTAGCTGATTAACATTTTTTCTTATTAATATCCAACATTATTGATGCAATTAACATTATTGTCACGAAGATTTAAAAACAGGTTAAATTTTCAAGACATAATTTACATCGCAGTTTAATAAACTCTATTAGCAGTTATAATTAGCCGAGATCTTACTCAAACAGAATGTACAAGATTTTATGTAGTATGATGGAATATTCCCGAATACTATCCTGTAAACATAAACAATATTCTAGAAGCCCCTAATAAAGGCAGGGAATATTAAATAAATATCTCAGATAATTTTTTTCCGATGTTGCTGTCTCGCGATTTGAACGCGAAAACTCACATTCTCAAGTGTTGTTCCTCAGCACTATAGATGCTTGAGGATTTTCTAGAAATTTAATGAATGTAACAAATAAAAAACCATTTAATAAACAATCCAATTGTTCATTACAGAGTGTAAATAGTAAATTGAATTATCTTTTTTTGGTAAGAAAAATGTACACATTTCCAAAATCAAAGAATTTTTTTTATAACTTTTGATGATTTACAGAAATGAAATTTTATTTGAAGCAATCCATTTATCTACTACTAGTAGAAAAATTTTAAGCTTAAGATTCGCATGCAATTCACTGGTGTGGCTAATTCCGAGTGGGCCATGTATCCAAATTCCTTAGGAGCTTTTTTTCGGGAGGGGGGGGGGAGCTTTACCTTTTACGATGTTTTGCTTACACATTTTGGGCCCCGGTAGTTGGGGGCCTCTATCATTGATACGGTGGTAGCTACGCCCCTGGAGCAATTATCAATCAATGCCGCTTTATTTGTAAAGTAAATTCACACTATAACGCATGCTAGAATTTTATTTATATATAACTAGAAGGCTAAAACTAACTGCAGCGATAGATGAACTGTAACTTTTAGCAATAATTTTGTGTCAGAACGGGTTCAAAAGCAATGTAGCACGCACACACTGAAGTTAGTGTAGTATGTCTTTTTCTGAATTAAGTTATTTTGTCAGAGGTGAAGAAGGGGAGAATTTAGCAATTTTAAATGTAATGTAACTACTATAAATAATTGTCATCGATGTCAATTTAAATAAATTTTATAATTTCGTTGTAGGTAATATATGTGTGTTGATCAGATAAAATATCTGACTTACAAAAATTAAACCAAATGGAAGAACTTTGAGCAAATGAATTCGTTAAGTGAGAAAATTATAAAGACTGAACTACCCGATATAATAAACGCAACATTTTGACACCAATACACAGCTGTACATAGTAGCGCAAACAAAATTTTTTCAAGGAGGGTGTCTATGGTCGAAAGTCCCCCAACTCATATCATACCTCAAGACAACACCAATTGATTCTTCCGATTTTGTCAAAAAAATAGTAAATAATTAATCATTGAATTAATAATTAGCATTAACTAATAAAATAAATTGTTAATTACAAGTGCTTAGTTAAATTTTACGTTAAAAATATATGGTATTATCATCAATCGAAAAAAACTCAAGGGCTTTGGGGGTGTCCGGACCCCCGGGACACCCCCCCCTTGTGTGCGCCACTGTCTGTACATGATACAAAATAAATTTTGTAATTTATTTTCGAATTTGATAATCAACGTTCATTAGAATTAGCAAATTCTTATTCTTAATTCAAAAAGAAATAGATAAAAAAAAAGGGGGAAAGAAAGGAAAACACACGACAGTTTTAAATTTACTTCCAATGAAAACTTCTTGTAAAAGATATTGTAATTGCATTTTTAAAAGCATGTGATCTGTACTTGACATAAATACAAGCACAGATAGCTTGCAGAATTAGATATATTTCTTTAGAACTGAATTAAAAAAAATCTATTCTCTTCACATATAAAACTTATGTCAAGCGGGGAAAAAACTGGAAACAATAAACATCTCGACCTTTCTTTCTAATTGTCCAACGCGTACGAATACCATACTTACATAGCAGTTAAAAATGATAATCAATAAATTTTAAGTACAACATATAATCCCATTGTCATACTTTTTTTTATCTCATTTTTAAAAAAATAATAATAAAAGACTTAGCGCTTCTAAAACAAAAATCTTGATAAAATATCGCATTACATACGTGGGCACAATCAAAATACTCACAGCCTTCGTATCATACTTACACAGAAAAATTCAACCAACATTCTTAATAGCAGCTCCATGCCAGGCTTCATATTCCCGAAGGCATCACGCCGTCCTAGGTTCGATTCTCACATACGCTGCAAATGCTAGCGAAGGAGAGCATCGATCTTCAAGAGAAGCGCGTGTTTTAAGCTACCCACAGCCTCCCATCGATCCAAAGCATCCCCTGCAATTACTCCACTCTTGACCTTGAGGCACTTCGACGAAGGGGTTACTGCTCCCTAGCTTCCTGTCTCCCAGAACTGGGTTAGCCAATGTTTGTATACCAAGGACTTGTACAACAGAACATACACACAAAGGTGCGCATCAGAATTTAATAAGTTTCTAGTTGAATAGACTGAAAGCTGTTGTATAATAAGGTTCCTTATATTAGTTGCCATACATTTCAAATCATTAATTTATTATTCATAATAATCTTTGATCTAATTTCATAAACGAAGCGCCATGTAGCAATTAACTTCCTCTAAAAATATCAAACATGTCTAAAATTGCTGTTGTTTAACGATAATTTTAAAAAAAGTAAATAATATTGTGACGCTACAAACTACATTCGACACTATCATTGTTCTTAAATGAAAATAATTTTAATTAAATCAACCGATTTAAATTATCAGCTTACGTAAATAAAATGAAAATTTGACGTTCAAATGCTCGCAGAGGGTGATAAAAATACCCAAATATTCAATATATACAACATACCAGTGGCGCACACAAGGGGGTGTCCTAAGGGTCCGGACCCCCCCTCTAAAGCCCTTGAGTTTTTTTCGATTGATATGATAGTCCTATATATATATTACATAAAATTCAATGAAGTGCTTGTAATTTACAATTTATTTTATTAATTAATGCTAATTATTAATTCAATAATTTATTTTTTACTGTTTTTTATTAACGAAATCGACAAAATCAGAAGAATCAATTGGTGTAGTCTTGAGGTATGATACGAGTTGGGGGACTTTTGACCATGGACCCCCACCCCCCTTCCTTAAAAAATATTTGTGTGCGCTTACAGCTCCACAAATTTACGAGTCAACTTAGATTTCCCTGGAAAATTGGCGAGAGAGAATTTTATAACCCGCGCTGAGTATTTGAGTCGATGTTTTAATTTTAAAATAAAAAAACGTAAAATTTGCAACAATAAGGCAATTTTTGATGGTATCTCGGCAAAAAGTGAAAAAAAGTATCATGCTGAGTTGTACATAAAAATATCGGTCCTCTAAAATTAATAATTTACTGGATTGCCAATTTTTTTTTAAAGGAAAACACTAAAAAAAGATATTTTTTACATCTTAGAAAGACTTTTGACAGTAAATTTATCTAAATTGATCCTTGCATGTACAGTAGTTTCCTTCAGTTCAGCAATAGAGTAATTCAAGTTATTTTCATGTATTCAGATAAATAGGAGTCCCCATACATTTTCGATTGGATTGAGGTCTGGGGAACCAGTTCTATAAATCAATATTTTTAACCAATAATCACTGTTTGGTGCTGCCGCTGCAATAAAAGGCAGCTTCTTGCTGAAACGCACAACGATTCAAACGAAATCTTCGTAAATAAGGCAAAATTTTCTGTTTCAGTACATCTTGGTATGCTAAATTATTCATTTTTCAAAAGACATGTCACAGGGAAGACTTCCACGGGCAGTAAAATTCCCCCAGACCATGCAACTCTCCCCTCCGAATTTTTTTTTTTTGAATAACACTTTTATCCTTTCTGAAATAATGCCAGTATTAATTAAATACGTCCAGACTAATTTTTTTTCTATCACTGATCACGATCTGCAACCAAAAATTTATTTAAGCAGTCAGATGTGTATGCGATAAAAATATAGCAACCGATATAAAAACTTACTTTACACCAGCTCGTTTGCATGTTTTTTGGGCCAACAAAAATCTAGAATTCTTGTGGATTGGTTTTAAATGTGGTGCAGGTTTTTAATCTTGATTTAACATTGAAAAATGCGGGCTTAAAAAATGTCAAACAGTGTATGATGACATTTTTAGATTTAGATTACTTGAAATCCTTATCTGGATTGCAAATAGCGTAGAATTTTGAAACTGCTCGAACAATACGATGATCATCTTTTAAAGAAAGTACACACTGAAGTCCTGGACATTTATTGTTCTACGCGTTGTCCTTATCCCTATGAAAATTTCTTAACCATATTTAAGAGATCGTACAAGAGCACTGTCACCTGTATGGTGCTCAAAACTACGTGCTAACGACAGGCGTAAATGTAGCCCTTTGCCGCGATGAATTTCACGGACCTTGATCTGATGTTAAGTAACAACAATAACAAGAGATCCCGTTTCACGAGTGCTTACTTCGCGATTACCACGGTGCATGCGCATAACAGATCTTTTTGCATATTTGCCATCCATTTATAAACATTTATTTTAACTTAAGAACTTTAAAGCATTCATATTGGACATATAAATATATGTGGAGTAGTACATATAGATTATTTAAAATAACTTTTTCTTAGAGGATTGGAGTTTTGCTCTTTGAGTATATTCAGTAATTTTTTTAACACGTCTAGCGACCTGTTGGGAGGGAATGTCCTTACAAATTCCGTAACACACTAAGCAGCTGCGAATATTTCAAGAAACTCATTTTGAATTGGAAACTTCTTTTACAGAATCCAATTCAGATAGAATATTAAAAAAATAAATGTATATCGACGGCGCAACCAAACAGCAAAGAAATGAAATTACCATCAGAAAGGAAATCTTATGCAGTCATTTCTTTAATACAGTGTAATAAGATACAAGTATGAAAAAGTCCCGAAAAAGAACTCCAAACTAATATATAAATCAAAATGTGAAAGTGTGTGGATGTGAGCGTACTCTCTTTCAGAACTCTGATTCAGTTTTCTCTTTCAATGTCCTTTTCAGAGTTTGCTAAGCATTCAAATTTCTATCCACGTCGTAATACAGTAGAAGAGTTTTGCTTCGAATGAAAGAAATGAAAACGATCGATATTTCTCTCGATTACTTTATATATATATATATATATATATATATATCGAAAAACCTTGCTTGGTAGAGAAGCTATTACCGAATTCGCGCACCTTCTTTCTTAAATAAAAATCTCAATTTTTTTTTTGAGGTTGTTCTTGCAATGGATTTCTCAATCCTGTACGACACTTTCTAGTTTTATATCAGTTTTTATCTATCCTCGAAGGGTGGGGATGGGGGAATAAAAAGTTCCATCATCTTTTTGGGATGCCTTTTATGAGTGTCGCAGATGAACCGCAAAATAGTTCTTTTAAAATGTTGCGACAGATTTTCCCAAGAAAGAGACTTTTATACCTTTCATTTTCAAATGAAAGTCAAAAGATGATGGAAAGAAAGTGAAAAGTTTTGGTTAATTTTTTTAAAAAACTGGTAATATTAATACACCAGGGTCAATTACATTTCATCAAAATTCAGCAGTAACGGAAAAAGTCTAAGCATACAAGTTTTTTTACTGAAATGAAATCGTACCGGATACATAAAGTGGAAGGTAAAAAAAAGTGTCAGTCTTTTGTGTTTCAACATTCTAAACAATAGCTTGTAAATTGAGCATCAAAGTAACAAATCTCTGAATGGATTTATGTGGTTTTTATCTTTAGAGGTAAAGTTTAAAACTGTATAGATTTCAAGACAATTGAAATTTGCATATTTTAATAAGCTACATAAATTTAATTATAAATTACTTCCACAAATGTATGCTAATTGTTTCTGGATAATTTTATATTTTAAATGCACATTTAATCAATTTATTTGCTTCATTCTAGTATAGTATTTATTATCATAAACAAATTGAATGTGCTTTGTCTCAAGAATACCATTCCCTTGAAATTAAACAGCAGAAAAACAGTTTAAGGTATCCGACTACTTGCGACAACTTTGTGGTTTTTAGATTTGCTTAGTTCATTAAGAAAAATATGCTAAAATTAAGAAGATAAAAAGAAATTATTACTAAAATGGTAAAAACTTACAAAAAATAGCATAAACGCGGCTCATTCTGTACCAAAAGTTTATGAACAAATTTTCAATTCTGATGTGTTGCTATGTTACTCATTTTTGAAATGATTTTCAGGATAAGAGATATTTTAATTTTTTCAAAAACTAGAGTACGTTATCTTAGTATGAAATTTCTTAAAATAACAGTGATTATATTAACATAAGGGGCTCTAAATTTTGTAATAAAACAGCGATTGATAAATCTGAAGGTTAAAACACGTCTACTATTATACAGAACATACACAAAAAATATCAGTTAATTATTTTTAAAACGTTTTTAGCAATCGCTAGCCCCGTTTAAGCATTTTCAAAAGAAAAAAAAAACATTCCGAGTAAAACGCGTTTTAAAGTACGACACCTTGTTTAAAGTAATGACATCTGCTTTTACTAAAACACTAGTAGTTTTTGTTTTAATGAACGGAAAATAATAAACTTGGTATTTTTATAAAGCTAATAAGATGGTCTGTAAAATAAAAACCATAAAAAAATTTGTCAATTTTTGGCAAAATTCTTAATTTTAGGGTAGCCTGATACCTTAAAAACGATAATACATAATTTGAAAAATTACACAGACTGCTTATATAATTCAAACTATAGAAGGCATCTAAAACTTTTTTTACCGTAATCGTGGCATGTAATCGAATACATACTCATACAAAGGCAATCGTAGTAAGATGTATTGCGGTTTTGATGGATTACTACATGCTCTCGTTTCCTTCAGAACTGACAGGCAAGGTGTAAAACTTCGTAATTGGATATATTTTTTTAAACTTGACTTTGTACGTTGAGTAACTTGCAAGCCTGATAAAGAAATTTTCAATTCTTACTTTAGGTTATCTTGCTCCATTCCAATGTTTTTTTTTAAAATTTTTTTTTTGTTTTTTTTTTGTAAGGACTCGGATGATCTTTTGTTTCCATACTCAACTGTAATAGATAAATGCAAACGCTTTTACGGTATTGCGTTTTTCAATTTTAAAACCTACCTTATCGATTATATTTTATTTCGAATTATGCAAATCTTGTAAGTATCTTGATAATTCCTTTTTATATTTGAAGTACAATAATAATTATACAGCAAATAAAGTTGACTGACAGAACACAATAATATTTGCGGTTTAAATTTATGTCAACCAGCTTATATATTAATTTATTTATATTTAAAGATATTTTTTAAAGTTTCTTTTTATTTTAAACTTACGATTTAATTCCCAAAGTTTTGTATACATGAAGTTTAACTGTTGACAAATCCTTACGCATGGAACACAAACTTTTTACTCTTTGTTCTTTTTAAAATAAATCTATATATTTAATACATTAAATATATGGGAAAACAGAAAACTATTAAAAATTGTTAAAATATTTGCATTTTATAAAGACAAAATTTAGTATTCTCAGATTAATAAACTTGTTATTCAACACGTCACTAACTAAATTTTTGAAAATATTATTAATCTCTAAGTAGGGTAGTAGAGAACGGAGACTCAGAATATCTGAACCATACATCGTATTGTAAGAATTTATTCTTTGAAAATTAATGATAAAATATAGATGTGTTTAATCTATCTGAAAAAATAAAACAAGGAAACATGAGTAATACATCTAGAGGTTCTTGAAGAAAAGGCAGGGAATATCCGTTTTTGAATATATATATGAACCTTAAAATACAGACTAGTCTACATTTTGATTGATGACCTTCATAGACTTTCTTTCATATTTTTCATGTAGAATCTGTAATATTTACTATCTATAATAACAAAGTTAGGAGCCTTAATAACTCGGGAATATTTGTTATTAGATTAGGGATCAAGAGAGAATGGATCATTAACCAAGGATCTAATTCTTTGGCTGTGAGGATTTGTATCATTGTCATTTTTTAATAATCATCCCAGAAGTGCTTTATTCTAGTCAGAAGGAAATGTAATGGCTCCCAAAGCAATTACTGATAGGAACTACTATGAATTTTGTTTAATTATTTTTTAATAAGTGGCTGCTTTTTAAAGTTTACACATTTTGCTAATTTCATTGTAGCATTTTAAGTACAGAAAGTAATATATTTTAATATTATATATCAAATCATATTCCATACCTAGAGAAGCTATTACCGAATTCGCCCATTTTCTTTCCTGCATAAAAATCTCACGTTTTTCGGCCTTTTCTAGCTTTGGATTTCTCAATCCTATATAACATTTTCTAGTTGCAATTTCATCTCTTTTTCCACGGTTCTGGTGCTCAATATATGACCATAGACGATATTAATTTCCAGATCAATGTTGCTTATATATATATACACTTGATGAATAATTTTTAACCAAAATATTATCACGCAAGCATCATTAGTGAATGGTGCTTTTTTATACGCGGAATTTTATATATTTAGGTTTTTTGTAATTCTAGCATCACATAACTTAAATCTAAGTTTCTTTTATTTTTTTTCATTTTGTTTTGCTTTATTTAGAGCACGTATGCAACAAGCAAAGAAACCTGAAGATTGTTTCATGCATAAGTTATGTTGAACAATTCCCAGGAGATGGATGGATATTGTGAAACAAATCGCTTAAGAGAAATACATATATATTCTACGACATTTAATGACACCACTAGAACGTGGAAGTATTCCTGAAATGTCCTTTTTTAAGGAATCTAAAGTAACAATATATTCCCTTCAGTTTTTTTCGAAAATGTGATGTAGATTTTTACAAGAAAATAGAAATTCCAATAAAATTTTGCAGCTAAAATGAAAGTACCCACAGTTAAATTTATTGAAACTATAAATGGATTTGCTCAATTTAGAACAACTATTGGAAAGACAAACAGGAGTACTAACGGTTTGGAATGTTGACACTTTAATGCTGTCTTCGGCTAATGTTAAAGAATAGGAACCAAATTCGAATATTTTTTCAGATATAAGAGGACTCAAACATTAATATTATACTCTGGTTTTACTTTCCCGTAGAAAAACACTTTTTTATTCATACTACTCATTGTTTTCTTTTATATAATGTGTTTCGCATATTTTCCTATACTGTAATGCTAAATGATCTATCTCTTTATATGTTAAAAAGAAAAATTAATTATTTATGAAATATTTTTAAATTTTTGAAAACACTATATTATACACAAATGCATGAGTTACAATGTCACAAATTTTTACAAAAAATTGAGGTATTTTTTCTGTCCGAAAATGTGCTCCATGTCAAGTTCAAGCTCTCGTGCATATGGTGAAAACAGCCTTAATATAAAATGTATAAAATATAAAACTCAAAGTTATTGTATGCAGCATACAACAATGTAAAAAAAAAATAATGGTAAGAATTACAAAATTGTTGCGAAATAAATATGACACATGAAGAGTAAAGCAGGAAATGAAATGACACGTAAGCCCTGAGTGGGGGGGGGGGGGGGGAGAGGAAGAATGTTTTAAATGTGAAATTTACCATTGACGAGAAATTGTAAATTTATGAACCAAAGTCAGTCCATTCAAAATATCTCATTTAGAACATTTCCAGTAGCGCGAATTTCGACACAACTAGCACCTGGAAATTAATTTTAACATTTAACATCCGGGGTATTATTTTATTGCTGTTCCATCCTCAATATGCCTTTCTATATGAGCAATAACCAGAGTAATGAAACCTAAGATAATTGCTCCATTGTGTCATCTTCCCTCACAATAATACAACCGTTTATATAGCAAAGAGCATCAAGAATCTTTTACGCTGGAAGTGTAAAGTGATAGAGCACCCACCTTATTCACAGGAACTTGCACCTCTCGCGTGATTATAATGTTATACTTTAACTGTAGAAGTCATTGCGTGGTATACGATAAAGTATTTCTTCAAAAAATTGAAGAGAGATTGCAGCTATGAAGATGGCGTTCCACACTCAATATTGTAACAAGTTAATTGACATTCTCAGAGAGTTTCTTAGTTTGACGTGAAACAATGTGTATGTGAGCGCGAGAATGGAATTCAGTGTGTGACATGTTGGTACTTGCAGGGTGAACAAATAACGATAAGTGTAATAGAAAAATTAGATTTATATATTGTATTTTAGTTAATTTTTCTTTTAAAGCTTTTATAAATAACGTTAATTAATGGGTAACATTGCGTCAGTTAATGCATCAGTTTTTAGATTCTTTAAGGACATTTTATTAGAAAGGAATGCCAATGGAATTTTTTTTAGTGATCTGCATTTGCAGGAATTCAATGAAAACTTGAATATATATATATATATTTAATTTTATCAAAATAGTTTTGAAAATAATTATTTCTAAAGAACTAACAGTCGAGTTCAAGGTAACTGGAAGTAAATAAAAAAACAAAAGGTTGTTCAATCTTAAAAGGTAATTACCATTTGAAATTATTAAATGATTAGATCAGACGATCTCTTGGTCATTATTTTTATAAGTGAGTAACCATTTTTTTTTCTAAATTACACCGCAAAATATATTCTAGCACTAGCTATAAGCTGAAAAATCTATATAAAACTTTTGCACAACAAAATTACGTGAAAGAAGCCTTAGTAAATAAAAGGAATATTTTAAGAACTAATCAAGATAAAATTTTTTGAATATTATGCATTTTTTAAAAAAGTTTTTAGGCTAAGTAATGTTTTTGGGGGAAGGCGCTTAATTATATGAAGAATAGACATTTTTTTAAAACTGAATCTAAAACTTATTTAAATGTTAGAAAGCTTATTTCTTAAAATTTAAAGGGGATATTTACTTCGAAATACAATATATTTTCTGAAAAACAATTTCCTGAAAGTTTTTAATTTATCAAATCTTTGCCATTTGAATTTTTACCACCGCAGTCTGAAATATTTATAAAATACGGTCAATTTACCCTTCGGGAGTTTTTTATCAAGTTGTTTACATACAATATATACTTTAAGAAAGCTACTACTTTTTTTAAAAATAGAAACATAAAATGTAATCAAATTTCAATAGTTTTTTGAAAGACAGTGAGTCTTCAATGAGGAACACAACTGTAGAAGTAATTATGAGGGGAAAAGATTTCTCTCCCTCTTTGTTTTAATCTTGTTCTGTGGATCAAATATGCAAATAACAATACACGCGTCACAAGGGAAGGACAGTAAACGACAAGACCATTTAACTTATTAGACTGCTTCTCAAAGAACCAAACCAGCTACGCAAATTACGTTGGTTTCATGTAACGCTAGTCGGAAACCTTTGACAAAGCTTAACGGCTTTACATAGCAACCTATACTAAGTAGTCTGAAAAACGGCGGATTTCGTTAAAAATTCAATAGGTCAGAGGCGGCAACGCGTCGCCTTTGCCATTGTCATCATCAAGCAGATCCTCTAAGGATGACTCACCGTCAGTTACTCCCGCATCTTTTGTAGGTGGGGAGGGGAATTTAATCCGCCCAGACTTCAGACGGAAAGGGGGCTGCCAGTTTTCCATTCACACATCTGTCGAGAGACCCCCTGTGTCCCTAAGTCCCGAGGTTGCTTCATTCAAGAGGCTTCCGTTGTATATGAGAAGAGAGCAAGCCGGAGTAAATCCACACAAGTTGGAGCGATTGTATGGATAGGATTTGTAAGAGGGTAGCTTAATGAAAATATGTTAAAATGAGAGGAAATGCAATACTGTTCTCTGTACTTCTTTTCGAAAATATCCCCCCCCCCTTGTTTATTTGAAATGCCAATAACGGTGGAATGTTTTCCGTAGCGGTTTATTGAAGGCATTTTCTCTGGGCTTTATTTTTGTTTGTCAACACATAGCAGTAACAGTATAAAATCCACGCTACTTTAGATACTTTAAAGGATAAATTATAAAAGCAAAGCTTTTCTTCAGAAAATTCAATGTTCAATGCAATAAAAAAATTCAGAAAAATTAATATTTACTTGAAAACGCGGATGGTTAGGTAATTCAAGTTTCAGGGATGCAATTTAATAAAAAGTATTAAGCTCTTTTACCCACACATAGCCTATAACAATATATATTTTTCGCAAATTTAATAAAATAAAAAATACTTTAAGGCTTGGCTCCATCAACATAAAATTTCGCTAAAAATAAAAGACGCGAGAATTGCTATGAATGCTTTTTCAGTATTACAATTTCTTAGACTCTCTAAATACTATGTATTTTAGATATCACTAATAATCATTCAAATTAATTCAAAATCTACTAAATAATGGGAAAAAAATCGTTAAAAATTGAAAATACATAGCTTGATTACGGTAAAAAAAATTATAACACTGATTATTATGTTACTTTCTATTTGAGAAATATCTATTAATATAGCGAGTTACAAGAAGAAAGATAAAAATTAAAAAATAATTATTATTCTCTGTGTATTCTACGCTACTGTCAGCTGCTTTCACAAATAAACCTTTAATAATCAGGTCATTTTATTTATTATTGAACCTGGAAAAAAACAAACGAAAGACTAACTCGGAAAAAAAACCCTAAGAGATCCAAATCTAATAATTACACATTTTTTATAGTTTTCTCTCTCCAAAAAAATATACTTTTATACTTCTATTTTAATTCTACTGATCTGAAGTATAAGATCTTTTTTATTCCATAACAACACTATGACCAGAAGTGCGATAGAAGTTTTTTAAATCACGAGTAGAATTGTTATATTTCGCAGAATCCATCGTCTACAGTTATTTTGAAGTTTTGCGAACAGACGGTGAGATTTTCATAGAATTCTTTTTCGAAGTCAGGATCGAATATAAGTAAAGATTTAGATTTTTTTCTTCTTTTTATCTATGAAATACTCAGTCGAACGGTGATATGATAATAAATTATCAGCAGTTATTTAAAAAATGCATTACTTTAAATGACATTTTATTCACATTTTTCAAAATAGTTACATAATTTTCAATAGGATGAATGTGTCTTTTCCCCTTTTTAAAGATAGGTTTAAATGCCTTTTTTTTGCTGGTGGAACCAGAGTTCCCTCTTTAACCACTTAACTGTTTCTTTTTTCTGGCATATTATGTCAAAAAATAAGCATATTTTTTATTAAAAAATTTTATGATGTAATCAATCATATAAACTCAAATTAGCAGTCAGAAATGTTATAAATATTGAATTTAAGGAATTATGCTAACTTTTATTTTCATTGAAACAACACATTTTTCCTTAAAGTTGACTTTTTTCGGAAGAAATAAACCAACTCAAAAGAACACTTTACAAAAATGTATATTAGATTTAAAAGTAATATTGTACTTACAGTTAATTATTCTCTTAAAATTCTGCTTTTGTGTAGTAAATTTTAAAAGAGGAAGACAAGCATAGTCCAATATCGCAATCGGGACGAAAATATCGCGTTTCTTTTTTCACCCGTTTTCCCAAATTGTTTCTTTTCGAACAAAACACAAAACATTGCCCTGTTGCTCTCAATTTTTTGTTAGTGAGAGGAATTACTTCTAAAAAGTTTTTTTTCTGTCAATCGTAAGGGACTGGGCAAAGTTCCTGGTCGTCCGTCCTTTTTTTTTCATTTACCGCCCCATGTCTTTCATTAAGGAAATCTATAACATCAATCCTGAAATTCAAATGAGATAATTTTCCTCTTAATTTCTGATATAAAACGAAAGCATTCCACAACGATGTATCTAAAATATGGAAGAATATTTCTTTGTATTATTTCCCTCCCCCTTTTTTTTATTGGGTAATTTGTGAGATGCTGATCGATTCCCATCAACACCACACAAGAGAAGTCCGATAACAAACTTTCATTTCTTCCAAAATCATTTACAGAAATTTTAGACTCACTACCTGTAAGTCAATATCAGAATTATTTTCTGTTATATGCAACTCACAATCACTCATTTTTTTTCTATTTTAAGCTCCAAATTTAAAAGAAATAGTGTTCGTAGTTTGCGGTACACCGATCTAGTAAAAAGAAAGTTCCTGTCTTATCTAGTCTAAAAGAATGCAGTAAAACCTAAACTTGAAATCGGTTAACACGTTTTTTTGTAATCCTAAATTTACTCGACAAAATAGGGACATTTTTTAGAAGCATTACACACTAAACGAGCAAGAAATACAGGCAAATCAGAGGATTAGAGTAGAAAAAAGAGTTGCCTGAGCAGTGTTAGGGCAAAACAGGGAAGTGGTTAAACAATTTCAGAAATAATTATGTTTATTATTCCTACTTTTCTTTGAAGAATCAAAACATTTTTCATATTAAAAAATAATTGTTAAATTCAAAAACTTTTAAGGTGGGGACAAAAACTGACATTTGACTGAATGACTTTTGACACCAGGAAAAAACAAAGAATAAAGAACATAGATTTTAAGTTCCAAACATAAAATGGAACAAAAATATGAATTTACCGATGCGAGTAATCTAGCAATATTAAGGATCAGAAGAATTAAAAGCAACTTATAAAACCCAAGATCTTTGACTTATTGTGAAATTTATTATTAAACTTATTTGAAATAAAGATGTAAAATTTATAATTGTGATATCTTTGTAACGGCATAACCGCGATCTTCGACCTGAAGAAGTATTTTAAATTTCCTTTGCTATTTGGCTTAGTTAAATTGCTGATATCAAAAGCTATTAGTTTTAGTTAAAAATAAAGCAATAAAAATTAGTTATTTTATTGATTTTTTACTCACAGTAAGAATTTTAAGTTAACGGAACAAATAAAAAATGTCACATAAATTCTGCAATTTATAGTTAGTACTATTAAAAACATTTATTATTTAACATTATTAATTTAATATCAGCTCTATTAGCTTCAACACACTATTCTTTTATAATGGTACTTGATAACAAATTAAAATTATGAAAGAAAACTTTCAGACTTAATTCGCTTTTACACAAATAAACACATATTTCTATTATAAAATGCATAATAAATAGATAATACATGTAACATGAAACGGTCTACAAAATTAAAAAAACAAAACAATTATGTTTCAAATAACGAATTTTATATAAATTTGCTTTAATTTTATTATTTATATATATATAAATAGAGATTAAAATTTTTCTTCAAGTTACTTTTTTAGAAGAGTTGGTATTAAAATGTAATGTAATATATAATATACAGACATATATACCGTATATTTTATTTGAAAAACTTAACATCTACGCACAATTTAATAGCTTTGAATATATTTATATATATATATATTAGTGGAGGTAATATAAATGATAAAATAAATTTAATATATATATACATAAAATAAATCCCGCAAAGAAAAATTAAAATCACGTCATTCACGTGGAACAAAAAACATTTCAATCAATTTCCATCGAACGAACTTCCGGAACGAGTAAGGAGAAAACATTTTATTTGCAAACTTGGGAGCTTCATATATTAAAAATCTTCTTATTATGATTCATAAAAAATTCTGTTGCTGTAATAACAGGCTTAGAAAATTGAAAATATTAGCTTGAGGCCGCTTTGTAAGAAGAGAAAACCTAAATATTCTACCGCTGAAGGAAAAGTGGTTGCATAGCAACCGAAGTTATGAATGAAAACCGCCTTTAATTTAAAGGCATATATAGCGGCAGTTTTAAAACTAAAGAAAATAGATTCCATTAGTTTAGGGATGTTAGGAAAATATTGAAATGCTGCTACTGAATGCAATTATTGCATAGTTTTGAAGTTTCATCTTTACTAATTTTTTGTGAAGTAATTTTTTTTCTACAATTTTTTTGTATTTAAGCGAAGGAGCAGCTATAGAAAATTTCAGATAAACTATTAACGGTAAATTATATTCAAAATTTAAAATCTATTTTTAAATGTCCAACTAAATTAAATATTTTTAAAAATGCATCAAAAGGTAAACATATCACAATTTATTCTACATAAAAAGATGCTAAAGCTTCTTCCGGAGTATTGCAAAGGAAGTATTTTTATATTTAAATATAATAAAAAGAAATATATTTTAAAATTTCTAAAGATACAATTTTAGAATGGAATATTTAAAACCAGAAAGAATTATATAAAAATATTCTTGAAGAAACTAAAATTCGGAGTACAGAACGTTTTTCTTGTTAAATTTTATTTTTATAAGTTACATTTTCATTCTAAAAGTAGAGAGGAAAAAAACAATACATCTGTAAATGTTTGTTTGAAAGTCAACATGCTAACCTTTGTAAAATACCATGAGATATGTAGAACATTTAAAACAATAAATATAATTCTTAAAATTTCTTCGTAATGTTACAAAAAGTAATTAAAAATAGGCGAATTTTCTCCAAAATTCAAAAGTATTGTTTTCTGCCGACAGATGGCGACTACGTCACGACTTGCAAGAAAACCTAATATTCTCACTGATCAGATTCAATCAATTCATACTCTCTCTCTCTCAGTGGGGGAATAAACTATATTTATTCGGGAGCATTATGAAAGAAACGGAAACAATATAACCATTCTAATTTTTCTTACATTCATTTTTTTTTCTTTCTAGAATTTTTAAGATCGCACAAAGTTACAAAAACACATCCAGAATGCTAGAATAGTGTTATTTAAAAACTAGTCATACTCTGTAACTAATGAAAACCAGATTTTTCTCTATTCAGCTTGCTTTTTGTTTGTTAAAAAGGAAATAATATATATATAGCAAAAACAAACAATCGAAATTTTCCTCAAACATGTTTGCACGATAAAGATGCACCGAAACTGTATTTTTCATACTTAATACACACAATGCAATGAGATTTAGGGTTGCAAGCTTCAATGAGTAGTTTTAAAAAAATACATATCGAATTCTAAATACAAAAATTATGAAATAATTCGCAATTAGTACTCATAAAATACATGATACTTTGATCAATGTACTTGAAGTCATAACGTTAAGTATTACTTCACATATATTAAAAACAAAAGAATAAAACTACTACGTAAATGTTACGCCATTAAGGTAAAAGCTCCTAAAACTAACAGCTTTACCAGAAGAGGAGGATGGAGTTTACATTAGTGTTACACGGTTAATGGAGTTGCCTCCCAAATGGTTTGATATGTTTGAAAACACTCCAGTAATTTAACAATGTTAACGTAGCTTTTCAATTAGAAAAATGTGAGGAAGCAGCTGTTGCTACCATTATAAGAGAGTTAGCCTCAAAAAGATTTTATATGCATGTCAAAATAATTTTGTTAGGGAACCATGATAAACGTGTATAAAAGCTGTGCTTAAAATAATGATGCTCTTTTCAAACATCGAAGTTATAGAACATGTTACAAATTTAAACCATTAAAATAATTAAATTTAATACGATTTATACATTTACTCTTTTAGGATAATACTTAAAATTAACAGCGGCTGGAAAAAAAGCATTTAAATTAATTAATTGCCTTTTAGAGATTTATTAAGCACTTCTGGACAGTTATTATATTCAGTTAAGAAAATACAATTAAGTTCTCTACTTCTAAATTTGTTTCAGTGTCGATATATATTCTGCGAACTCGCTCTTTAAAATAAAAACATTTAAGCTGAACATTTGATTGCAATATTATAACAATTAACAAGAAATTGAAATCACTTATACCAGTATATATGAATATGATTATTTAAAAAAATTATGTGTGTGTGTGTGAAAAGAGTAAACAACATTTTTCCTGTGTCAGTAACTATAGCATGTATATCTTGCATGCACGTATATCTTGTATATTTATCAAGATTCGAAACAATATATGCTTATATTTCCCAGCGTTATTATAAATTTGACTGCAACGTAAACTCTTACCTATAGACAATGCAATTTAATTTTTTTAAAAGGGAGAGGTACTTAGAATGTTTCTTACCCATAAAGGGTCCGTATTACGGAGCGTATGTTTATCACAAATCAACAGTTGTGCGAAAGGGTTTTTTTTTGAGTATTTCACATATTAATTAAAATATCCATTTAAATGACTTATTTTTCAGTATACTGTTTTTAACACAATTACAGTTCAGTCATGAAAATTTCTATAAAAAAATCAAAGGAGACCAGCTCAGTATGAGAATTAATTTATGAACAAACTATAAAAATGAAATCCCATAAATTTTACAAAACATTTTGTTTCACCTTTTGCGGTTTCTTCGATTAGCGAAAAAAAACACACACACAAATATTATTTTTTAATTGGCTCATGAGTATAGTTTCAGACAAGATTAAATTAACACTCTCGTCAATTATTGACATTATGTATTAGTTTAAAACTTTATTTCATTCATAGCAACAAAAAATTAGGCCTGTTTATCCTCAATCGAGAGTGAAGTATAAATCACAATAGCTTTTTTCTTTACAGTAGAAAAATAAGTTCGAAATCCAGTTCAAGCTCTGAAAGTCATCCTTTTAACTCGTGACCAATGGTAATAACGAGACAAAGAACAAACTCAACCGTAAAATATCCGAAAATTAAAAAATATATATATAAATCGAACATCAGACTTCAATTCACTTTGTCTAAGAGCAACGTCGGGTCACTACCACAGTGACACCAGTAAAAGTAAAAAGTGCAAGGAAAATGTAATACTGGCTTGAAAAGTAGGCCACTATAAGAGCCAACAAAGAAAACAAAATGAGTAGTAACAGAACACAGCAGGGGCCGCAATGTAGAAACGACTGTTGGACAACGATTTTGAACTCATTAATACTTTCTCCTTGTTCGTGCTCCTAGGTCACTCCTTCCATCCCTACACCTTCTTTTCTTAGCAATCCGTGACTTCTCGTGACTTCAATCCACTCCAAGAATAAGTTAAGGAGCAAAGGCTCACCCAAGCGACGTCATTACATCAAATGTGCATACGCAAACCGACATGTTAATTTAATCCGGTCAATTAATTTTGCGAGAAATACAGCGATTGAAAATTAGCGCTTCATCAAACAGTTGCTGTAGAAACCAAAATGAAAGGAAGTTGGCAGCAAAAAAATTTGATGAGTTAAGATTTTGCAGGAAGAAGGTAGGTTGGGGCCAATTAACTTGTCTAATGCAAGAGTTACAGGAGTTCAGCCATTATAACAGTTTCGTTCATAAAAGAAGGATGATTAGGGAAATGACACTTCATCAAACAGATGTTATGACTACGATAAGGAAAGTATTTACCACTAATGCAAGGATCTGACAAGACAGATTTTGTGAATTGATATTTCCGTGGTAGTAAAGACGATGATTCTAACCAATTAACTCTTCAAGTCATTAAGATACAACGGTTTCACTCATTTTCATAGAGATATATTTTGAATGTGCTTGATGTTATTAAAATTTGCGACATTTTATAAATAAAGAGGAACAATTTTCGTAAAAAGAACCATAATATAGATTTTATGATGATTACATAAATGTCCCTTTCTCGAATTTAAATCTTCATACCTGAAGATTTTATTAAAATTTAAATTCAATGAAGTTAAACAAACCATCAAAAAAGTTGCTATAACTTGCGATAGATGTAGTAAGTCTCACTCTCTACATAAAAAAAAAGTTTTCGTTATACTGTAATAAATTTATTAAATCATAAGGTATAGCTAATAAAAGCAACATCTTTACAATAGATGGGGCAAAACCACAGTTTAGACAAATTTACATTTATGATGACGATGAGGCTTTGCATGAATGTACAAAAATAGTTAAGGGTTTTAGATGTATTGCAAATTAGCAATAAGGCGCAATTTAAACACTAGAGGACTTGGATATGCCATTCGTACCGAAACGTACGCAATTCCCTGTAAGATTGACATTTGCCATAACTATTAATAAATCACAGGGGCAGTTTTGAAAACGTCGGTTTATGTATAACATTGAAGGAAACAATACTTATACATAATATATAGTTAATAAAAGCACTAAAATATTGGATGTGAGCTTGAAAAACTATGAGCTATGGTCGCAATCTGTACAGATCAATATATACATGTATTATATACATATTACAAAAATATACAAAAATAGTTATATACCTAAGGTAACTATAGTCATGATAGAATAGATTTAGCCACAGAAATATATGAGTGAGGAAGCAGACGCAAATTGAGTTTTCTAACTGTGGCTGCTAAAAATTAAAGCTACATAATACATGTAAATTATAATTACTCAGTTTTACAATTTGAGCAATGAGTATGAACAATTGTATAATTTGTGCAATGGGAGGTACCCCCTCTTGTTTAAATAATTTAAATAATTATTCCCTAAAGTAGAAAGCATTGTCTGATTAAAGAAGTTAATATGAAGTCGAACAAATGCTTGAAACTTATTATTATTTTTTTTTGTATTTAAAACCCTTTCGAAATTTAAGTTCTGAAAACATTTTTTAGAGAACCACGCTTATTCTTATTTAAAAAACATTAATTTCTCTCTCTCTCTCGCTTTTTTTTTTTTTTTTTTTACAAAATTGGGGCATATTAAGAGCAATACTTTTCTGAAAGAAATTTCAGTTGTGCAGAGGGAATAGTTTCAACATTTCATTTTGTGAAAGCAAGCTTAGCTTGTACATCATTATCTTCATTACTAATGTTATGCTCTGCGTGATCGTTGTATCACCAATTTGGGGGAAATCAAAGAGGTTGATAGAAGTCAATGGACAGCATGGATTGAAGTCAAGTTAGAAACTGCTTTCGGTTCTTGTTGACATATCAGAAAGGTAAAAAGGAAGATTAGTAAAAAAATACCCTATTTCTGAAAAATTAGCTTTTAGAAACAATTCATTTGTCAGAATTGTGATCATTTAGCACACAAATACAAAATTTTAATACATAAAAAATGTTAAGCAAAAGACTTCAATAAAATAGAAATATATCGCATGTTGTATATTGAAGTATATAGAGAAGCTGTATTGAAGTTAAGACTTTAATTAAAGTTTTAAATAATACTAATTTCGTCAAATGTTATAAAAATAGGACAAAAAATCAGAAATGCGTTTTTCCAGTTATAACAGTGCCCCATATTAATGCCATTCAGTAGAGCGCGGGAACAACATAATTTAACATATTAATCATTTATTTAAAGAACTACTTTTTCTATTTATGTGTGAAATATTTTCCATATTTAATTTCTTACGTTTCACAAACGTAACAGTAAAAACTTTCTTTTTGCATTAAGGTTAAAAAAAAAAAAAAATCCCAGTTTATGTCTCATAATCACACAAAATAATTTTAACATTTGAGTATTTTTCCAACAAATTAAAAGCCCCTACTAGAATTCTGTTTTATAATTCCAGACAAAAGGATTTTAACACCACATAAGAACTTTTCAAGAGAACATTGGTGTGACGGGCTTCATTATTTCGAACCACGTTCAGACAACATTTGATTTTCTTTGGCACCTCGCAGTCAAAATTTCATTCCCCAAGCCACATGAGAAATTTGATGGATTCAACACAAAGCACAACAACCTTTCTTACACGGATATTCAAAGGATAAACCATTTTATTCTTGCTGTTAGATTCTGCCACGTGGTTCTTTACTAAATTAAAAGTGTAACACACACACACACTAAAGCAGATACAGCAGAAAATTTCATGAGATAAAAGGGGGAGAAAGGGTATAACATTGATGAACTTTAACAGAGTTTTGATAAATGTACTGATATTTATAACGGAAGAATCAAATTTTGTTTCTGTGAAAAATGTGTATCTAAATTATATTTACATCACTCAGAAATAAAAATATACATAAATAAAAACAAATGAAAGGTATTCAAAATAAGGCATAAAAAGGTAAACATTCATTGTAGATGAAATATCGAATCAAGTAAGAGAGCAGTAGAATGATTCAGAACGAAATAATGAAAATTTTCTTGTGTGCCTAAGCAGATAATTCTTTGAGCGACCTGAAGTCCTTAGGTTATCTCAATTGTTCATTGAAACTTTAAAACTGATATATACTTAAAATTTAAAAAAAAATGAATGAATGAATGTTTTGTTGTATATTCTCTCACGTTGGAATCAAGGTCTACGAAACAACGGACAATGGTATAGAAACAGCATCGGATGTAATCTCATTTACATTATTTTTCTTATCACGCCAGTAAAAACTACATTAAAACATCAATAAAAGACCACATTGACAAAATAAATAGATCCTTCAGATTAAAAATAAATTTCATAATATAAAGCCCAATATTTCTCATTGGAAATCATTGCCATTTGATAGACAAGTCGTTATTTTGACTAAGAAATTCTCTCTTGAAACACTGAAAAACACTTTCTTCTGCAAGTCACAAACAACAAAGGACAGGAATGAAAGCATTTAACGACTGACCCGAATAAGGATTCCCTTTCGTCCCAGTCGTCTAAGGCATGCACGGCGTAGCTGTGGACTGGTAGGTCGGAGGTTCAAATAAACACCTTTGTCAAGGTCAATAGCTGGTAGTCGAAATTTCATTTTCTAGGAAGATGCCCCCTTCCCCTTTTGTATAATCACTGTGTTTTCAATTCACTGTAAGACACATTTTGATTGAATGTTCCAGTTTTAACTCTTTTCACCTCTAATATTTTAAGGTATCTGACTACTTGCGACAACTTTAAAAAAAAAATTTGATATACGGGTATTTTTTTTTGTTGCTTTTTAGATTTGTTTAGTATATTTTAGGAAAAATGTTAAAATTAAGAAGAGAAAAAGAAATTATTATGATTGAATGAAATTGCTTAAAAAAACATTGATTATATTCACATCAGGGACTGTAAATTTTGTAATGAAACAGCGATTAATAAATCTGAATGTTAAAACACTTCTACAATAAACAGAACATACACAAAAAATTTCAGGTAATTATTTTCAAAACTGTTTTAGCAATCGCTGGCCCCGTTTGAGCACTTTATTTTTTTAAAAAAAAATCACACTTCGAGTAAAACGCGTTTTAAAGTATGACATCTTGCTTAAAGTAATGGCATCTGCTTTTACTGAAACACTTGTAGTTTTTGCTCTAGTGAAAGGAAAATAATAAATTTGATATTTTTATAAAGCTAATAAGATGGCCTATAAAATTAAATCATAAAAAAATTGTCAATTTTTGGTAAAATTCACAATTTTAAGGTAGTCGGATACATTAAATGCTACACTTTAACATTGATTAATTGGGTTAGAAAAAATCACCAAACACAAATTTTAAATTTTTTTTACATGACAATGGTTTTCTGTAAATAGTTTATAGACATTAAACAAAGTAAGGTTTTATAAATTTTAATTTATTAATTGAAAGGTTTTTAAGCATGTGTTTGGCCCACTATGTCCCAAGAGAACTCGGTACAAGAAATTCAAACCAATACACCAAAATCAAAATCCAACCGATTTATACGTGGAACGAAACTCTGAAAACTACCAAATCCCAAATTTAATATGAACACATTCCCTTTGTGTCCCTAATCGTACTTGCAGTCGATTTTTCCCAGCTCAGCGAATAAACCATAGATTTATTTACTCTAAGGAAGACGATTCTTTAAATGCAAGCCTCGAGACTTGAGAGCATAAATGTCAATACTACTTTTAAAATCACCGTGTTATTTTTAGTTCGAAAGACGCGAGCAGTTAATATTTTGCTTAGTTTTCTGTATGGATGCAAAGAACATAAAAACATTTATGCATGCTTTGGAATGTTTACAGACATCTCGGCTATTTCAGCTAAAAATTTTGAAATTGGATTCTGATCATCAGGGAAGATATTATGGTAAATATACATACATCCACAGATATCTTCAAAAATTCAAAGGGATACATTTCAATTTCATTTTTATCTTTGAATGTCCATTCTACTGATATGCAACAGAAGCAATTGTTTTTTATGTTTCAGAAGTAAATTGAATTCAGTTTTGTATATATCAGTGAATACTTTAAATATGGTTGTTGTTCCACATATGAATTCATTAGCGTAAAAATAATTTTAACCAATTAACTGTGGTGCCTCCGTTCGATGTGTGTCACGTAAATCGAGCGATGACGAGCATACTTGTCAATCACGGAAATAAGTGTCGCTGTTAAAATATTGGATAAAAAAGATCGATTTATTTTATAAAATTGATGGTTTCATAATTAATACTTATTTATTTGGTTAACATAAATATATATTACATATATATTACTCGATAGGTGAGGTGGCTGCCATACATTCTGCAGCATCTCAGCTTGAAAATTGTAGTAACCCTGCGAAAGCGGTCTTTTTCTGGTTGATTCCCAAGCCGCCATTCGAAACCTCTCCCGTAACTCCCTAACAGATTTAAGAGAACTATTGACTGCCGGAAAAAACTTAACTATTTGTTGGGACTTGGGTGGACTCTAAGGTTCCAATGGATCCGGAGCCATGTTAACATCAGCGGTAACGAAATGGCTGACAGGCTAGCAAAGCAGGGTATAGGTCTCCCCCAGCCCAAACAACCCAGCGACTCCATTCTGCCAAGTCCCAGATAAAATCAGCAGTTGAAAGATGGAACTGTCAGCGGCTGCTGAGGCTCTCTTTGGGCAAGAATTGGAAGAGCCTCGTTTCCAGAGGCCCCCTCGATCAGAACCTACCCCAAGCAGTTAGTATAGCAGCTTTTAGGAAGAGGACAGGACACGATTATCTTGCCACACACCTTCACCGCATCCATGTCCTACCATCACCAGAGTTGTGAAGATAGGGGTTGCACCGAGTCAAATCGTACTGTCACCTGCATGGTGCTCAAAGCTAAATGCTAACGACATGCGTTCACCTGGCCCCTCGCCAAGATGAATTTAGTGGGCTGACACCGTCAGACAGGTGGCATTAGAAACAACAACACAATATTTAGAGCCAAAATATTAATTTTAATGAATTTACATTTATGTGATATTTTAGTAATATTGTCATTAAATAATTAAATAGAGATTTAAAGTAGTTCTACTTTACATTAAGAGTGAGTGAGGGAAATTAACGTCCCACTGTTCAGCTATACGAGGGCTTTACTTTACATTAAGAATGCTAATTCCAAAGCAGTTGATAGCACGTGAAGAGTTGATTGTATCAGAAGATACAGGAACAATAAAACTCGATACAATGAGTCTTTCCTTCACTCTGAACTGCCTGCTTGTGGTCGTAGTAGCCGAGTGGTCATGGTTGCGAAATCGCAGTCGTGTGTTCGAATCCTTGTACCACTAAAGATCAGCATGTTAAATCTGTGAAGGCTCAAAGTCCTCTCGATGGCATAGTGTAGAAGTTTGATGAATGGAGTGCCATATCAGGTGTCATCCTCATCACTTAATCGAAGTTCAAAATTAATAGGACCACCTCCAACCCTAGTGTAGCTTTTAGGGGCGAAGTTAATATATAATCAATCCCCAGTCAACTACCCTGCCTACTTTTTAATCAAACGGCTAACAGCTAGTAGATCCACTTCAGTTCAATAAATTTTGTTATTCGTTCAAAATGTTATGAATTTATTATTACAAACATTCTTGAAGATAAGTAACTACGCAATAACTTTTAATCCAAATCTTTTAAATTCAACTATGCTCTTTTTTGAAGTGAAAACTTCTTTTGCGGCGTTGGGCACTTTTTGGTAGGGGAAAATCTTATGGGTTCGCGTCACCGACATGCTCTAACTGGCGCACGCGCAGTGTGCTGTTAGCCTTAGACACTTTTTGGATGGGTGAAATCTCGTACATTCGTGTCACCGACAAAAAAAAAAATGAAACACTTAATTTAAATATGTCCAATGATCGAAAACTCGGTACTACAAAATATAAAACGACGATCGATGCGATTTTTACGCAATACTTAGATAAATTTGAATCAAACATTTTCCTTTCTTACTTTAGTTACCATAAGCCTAATGTATCTTTTTTAGAACAAAATGAAATAATTGAAAGTACAAAATGTCAAGTATAGTTGAAATTAATGATGCAAACAATTAAAATAATGTTAAAAATCAAGTACATTGAAATTTAATCACTATCCATAAATAATATGATTGTATAATAATTGTTATTTCAATTGAATTGTATTTATATTTTGTCATGATCTTGTACAGCCCCCCGTAATATATTTGAATAATAAAAAACCATATAAACATGCATTTAGTTGTTGCTCGGAGTGTCAATAGATGTGAAAACCAGATTGATGTTGATAATTTTAATTGAAATATTATGAAATTTCAAATTTTAATACTAAAAGTTCTAAGTTTTCACTTCTATCGGCAGTCTCTATAACTGCCAATTTTTTTTTTTTTTTGGTATTACGAAGTAATTTGAAAAATGGCGGTTTTGAAAACTTTTGTGGTTGATCCCAAGTACAATTTATTACTTTTTACTGGAAAAAAGAACAGAGATTGTGTGAAAACTATAAACTGAATAAAACTTAAGGCCCTAATACTTCCGACTTTTGATATTAAAATTTAAATTTCTATTATTAATTTGAAATAAGGAATCGCATTGTTGAGTGTGTGTTTGCCACATAAAATTATTCAAGGAGATAAAAATAAAGGTATCCTTATCGATATTGTTGTATTGTTTGCATTTCGTAAGCAAACAGCACGCTATGACTATTTTGTAAATAAAAAAGATCGCAAGAAAGAGAAAATATCAGGAATAATAAATATTTCATTTACTGTGATACATTTCCTCATAACAGCTCGTATTTTATGCTATGTACTTAAAATATGAATGCTAGAATATTTATTTACGAGTACTCTAGAATGTAACATTTTTCCAACTTCCCGTAAGAAATAGTAAATACATAAATTGTGTGACTGTTTAACTGTTTAAACCATACATTTTCACTAGTAAAATGTATTTCATTTTCCCCCTTCACAGTCAAATATTATTTACATCAATAAAAACAAAAATACCCCTTCATCACATTTCTAAGTATCTCATTGCATGCTAGAAAAAAATTTGCGTACTTAATGAACTGGCGGTCAATTGCTAAGGACAGATATTATCAACTATAGCAAATAAAATTATAGCAATCGAATTGCGGAAATTAGAATATGCGAGACGTAGGAAGAAAAGTTGTGCGTATATGCAAATTTTTCATTTGACACGTGATAGCGTTGATGTAAAGGATTTGGGGCGTGTGGACGGGTATTGTTTAAAGTGATTGTTTGAAGAGAAAGCTTTATTGTTCATTTGAAATTTCAGAAATTTCTTTTCCATATCGTTCAGAAGATTTTACGGATGGTCGCATTATCAAAAAGACTAATAAATGGGAAAAGTAACAGACGTTACCCGAGAATTCAATATAGTCTACGGCATTGTTTCAAGACGAAAACGCAACACGTTATCGAATAGAATATCAGTCTAATTAGCGAAGATATTCATCAATTTGTATGGGCAGCACGTTCTCCAGATCTAAATCCATTTAAAACATTTAGAATGTTTTGGGTTGGCGGTTTGCAAGTCGGTGATATCCTCCAAGTGGAAAAATTATGGTTTGCAAAGCATGTCACGGCGAGTAGAACTTTGCATCAAATTCAATGGTGGACATATCCCGTATTAAACAATTTCTCAGATGTTGCAACTGACGTCAAAGGTAAATTCTCCATTTCTCCGCACACTGCATAAAGTGAGCAATTAACCTGTATTAATTTCCAAAACATTCTGCATTTCAAACAACAACAAGCTACCTTTATTATAACATTCGAACATTGTACACCATTATTTTATACCTTTATCCTACCTATCTTTATTCCATATAGCCGCGCGTGATCAGTCCTCAGCAATTGTTCACTAGTGTACTAACGTAATTTATGAGTTAAATAATTTGTCCTGCAATAATCGAGGCATGTTCACACAAATTCAGATAATTTCCTTCTTAATTTGAACGATTTTATCACACGCTTTCGAGAACCGTAGAAAATCTATCATGAAATATCGCGTTCTAAAATATTTCGCTACAGTCGAGCACAGCTGGCGTTTTGCAGCTGATCAAATAATTCCCGCCAAACGTTCTATTGCAGACGAGAGTTATCGGCTAATCTTTAAAATCTTTACATAATTTAAAGGGGGATGAGTAAAGAATGGAGAAGGAAGCAGAACAAAATGCCACCTACTTTTCTTACTTCTATAAAAGTTCGCAGAAAATAAAACCGCCAGACCGGGACGAAAATTAGGATGAACAACAGGAAGCAAACACCAGCTGCAAAAAAGAAATGTCCAAATTAATGTGTTTTTACAGGAAACCAGAAAGTGTGCAAACATAAAAAGAGTTTCAATTATTATTGAAGTGTTGTTGGGTTTTTTTTACTAATTGAAGTCGTAGAGAGAGATTTCGTGCTAACTAAAATTGAGAGAGAATAGGACATTAGTTTTTATTTTTGTTTCTTTTCGATTCTGCTTCAAAATTTCCATTGAAATTAAATAAAAAATAGCTACTGTTAAAACAGAAAAACACTATGGATGGGAAAATATCGGCTTTTATTAAAAGGTAGTCGAATCGAAATTTTCTTTCGAGGTCGTGTAAAGAGTGTAAAAAAGGTGCGCGAGAACTTATTTTTCCTTTTTCTACCCAGGAAACTTTCTGAGGTGTTTCCCTTGGGGATATAAAAAGAAATATATACTGACTAAAATAAAAATACATTTAAGAGTCACAATATTGGAGTGAGTGAGTGAATATTAACGTCGCACTGATTAGCAACACGAGGGCTTTTGGCGACGGTCCGGGTAATTTTGAACCATGGTCAAGTGACGCGGACGACACCTGAGCTGGCACCCCCTCTCCTAACTACCACACCATACCATACCAACGGGAGGACGTTTGAGCTCTCGACAGATTTAACGTGCATCGCTCCCCTGCACGGCGGGTCTTAAGTGGTACTGGGATCGAACTCATGACATGCAAGCCATGATCCGATGCCTAGACCACTCGGCTACCGCGGCCGCGTCACAATATTGGAATAAACCTCATTTATTTTGAATTGAAATTTGTTTCTACAAACTTGCATTTTAATTTAAAATAGTTTGATGTATAGTTCATAGAGAAAAAAAAATTCGTTGAAGTAATAATCAAAGTCAAAGCATATGTATACACACACAAAAAAAAAATACATGGTACACACGTTTTATGAAGTTAAATTTCTTATTTAACCATTTGGAAACAAAGTTTTTTGTTATAGAAAAACTTTATCAATAGTTTGGAAAAATAAAAACATGAGAATTAATTTTTTTTTCAAATCTTACAAAATGACGTGAACGGAAATAGATTTTGCAGCAAACTTAGACAATTTACACACTGAGTACTTATAAGCGTTTATTCAAAACATTAAAAAAATAATGACAAGGTAGAAAGTTAAAGCACATATTTCTGATCTTAATTTGAAACCAATTCAATAACCGCAAAAGAGTGTTTCAATTTTTAAAAAAAAAAAATCAGTTTTTTTTAAAAGCAGAAACTAATAATTTAGAATTTGAGATATTAGTGTTTAATAATATATTTTCGCGTTACAGAAGTTGCAATAGTCGCTGAAATGCATACATGTAAGACACATATCAAAAAGAACTTAAAAAAATTAATTGAAAAGTAGCAAACACACAAGTAGTTTGACCTTCAAAAGTGAAGCATGAAAAGTAAGGTACTAGTTTATTAAACTGTTTATTATTTATTCTAACACAGTCGCAAAGGCAGCCACACCCTAAATTAAAATGTAGATTTTGCTGGGTAGAGAAGTGCTATGTATTCTATAAGAACCACCGACTAATTGATTTGAGTGATTTTAATTTTATCTTACTTTTGAAAGCTAAATTTAATACTTGATTTTGAGATGATCGACATTATATAATGCAATTTGAGCTACGTTTTTTTGTTGTTGAAAAAAGTTAAAGATTTATCAAAGTATTGTGTGGGATTGTTTAAATATTAAAATTACTGTCTGGACCTCACATAAGGTGGCGCTTTCACTCTTGCATATTTCATGATCCCTAAGCGGATCTTGTAATTTTAAGCCTTGGCTAAGTGACGAGGACGACATCTGAGGAGGTATTCCACTCTCCCATACCTCCACCAACGGCAGGACTTACGGCTTCGACAGATTTAACGTGCATCAGCCTCTCTGCATAGCGGGTTTTCAGATGCACTTGGATTCGAGAACTAAACAAAGCCGGCCACGAATTCGCGACTTAGATCACGAGGCTACCGCGGCCCATACGTTTTATTCTAGTTCAGTAAGAAAATATTTTATGGATAGATATCACATCCCTGATAACATTTATTCCCTTCGTACTGTTGTAGATAAATTGTGTTAGCATTATATATAATGTGCGAGTGAAAATAAACTTAGAAGATCCGGCTCGGGACTTTTCAATTTTTATCCCACAACCTAGTGTACATCGTAACACTTATCACATCTTAAAATTTTGTGTATGCTTTAATGTATATTCCTCGACAATTATTTAGGTAGCAAACTTCCATTGTTTGAATTAATTAGGACTTGAATTATACCCGTTAATTGAAATTTCATCAGTTCATAGAGCATAGCTTCTGATTGAACTTGGTCTACAGACTTCAGTTCTTCAATGTCTTGCTTTGGCTCCTGCATTTCTGTGAGCTTATCAATTGTCAGCTCCTGATAGTGGGAATACAGTAGTTTTGAACGTCATCCCTATCCACTTCTAAATTTATTTGCCTGGAAGGGTCAACAACTTCTTCAATCAAATTGTGACGGATCTATACGCAACCTTCTACTAACAGTCCTTTTGGGTCAGCAAATATTACCAATCTCCTCCTAAAGAAGGAAACGTGATATGCAAATTAAGTTTATTATATATATTCCTACTTCGTGAGTTAAAGAGTCAGTGAATTGAAGTGAAGAGAATAGGTAAACAGAAAGTTAGAAGTTTAGTTACAAGGTGAAGATTACCAGAATTGGTTTAAAAGTCCTTGTAAAAGATTATAGCCAGGAAGTGATAAAGATAAGTTAGATTGACTAGAAGACTGCATAAGTCCAGGTACTGTCACCTTATATTACGTTGATGTTTAAAGTGTTAAGGTCGTTAGGCGGACATTAAATACTTAAGCTCTGTGTAAAGTAATATTAAGGAGAGAGAGAGAAGAACCGCATTATTAAACGTATTCTCCTCAAACGCGAATCTCGTCTCTTCCCTCTGCTGCTTGACTGAATTATCCTATTTATAGCGTTATTTGTGTTTGAGTCGATTATAGTTGATAAATAAAACAATTGGAATTTATCATGTCGAATGACCCTTTAATTCCTTCCACACCTTTAGATGGGTCACAGGGTAGAAGGGAATTGGGCTCGTTTCAAAATTACCAATTTTATCAGGCTTTGGCACTAATTCCGTCTGAATTTCAGCGATGGGGGGGGGGCGAATCGACAAGTTTTGAAAATTACGTAACTCTGAATTCGCGCAAGTCGAGGTAGCATAAGTCGTGGTATTGCAGGATAGAAGATTATCAGAATTATAGAGCAGCACCAATGGAGTACTGAGCTAACATATTTTCTAAACTATGGTTAGTTAATGTTCCTCCGCATAAGGACTACGAAACAAGGATTTAAGTACTAGAAAGTAACTTCTTTTAGTTCTTGAGTTTTATAAACTAGTCGAGACAGAGAAGTAGGAAAACCATGCATTTTATTACACTTTGGCCCTATTTTCCAGTTTTCTAATAATTTGTAGTTGCATTACGAAAAACCCGTTGTACTTATTTTCATAAAGAACTTACATTTAAAAAGAAATTATTTAAAAATGTTTAAAATGTTAATAATTCAAAACGAAGTGTGGTTGATTTACAAGTTGGAATCATTTTACTTTTCAAATTTATCAGGAAATTCTTTAAGCAAAATTCATCCCAAATTTGGTTTCATAATTTAAATTAAAGAATAGAGTAAAGAAAACGGAACTCCGGTCAAGAAACAAAATTGGTTTCACTATTTTTTGTAATTCATTTGAATTAAATTTAAATAAAGTCTTACTTGAAAGTGTATTCATTAATAGCTTTTAAAAATAACATAAACTTACCACTATGAATAAAAAACATACTTCTTAAAACGGAACGCCCGATAATTTAAAACTAAATAAAAAATGTACAAAAACAGAAAAGATAGTTGAAACCACTGGAATTCGAAATAATTTATTATCTGGCTTCGTCAATCATCCTGCTTTTACAACTTATTTCGCAAAACAATTTTTTTCCAACTCAATATCGCTTTGCAAAACCACTTCAAAACTATAAGTGGTAAAAATTCAATTTAAAGATAAAAAATTTCAAGTTTTTCTCCTTCTAAAGTCACTCAAGTTATTAATACATCCATCAGTGAGCCAGAAATAATCGATTTGAACCTAAAATGGAGGCGTCGCTCGGCCAATCAATAGCTGCATATTTTTTTCCCCGGAATAACATTTTTCGGAAAGAAAAAAAAGAAAATACGGAAAAATGTATAGAGAGATTAGTTTTAAAAAAGATTCCCCTTCAAAATTAAGATCGTGAACTCAATGCCATTTTAAGTGACTACAGCACTCAAGCTACTACGTATAAAGTAAACTCGAAGATTGACAGTTTTAGAACTTCCACTGAAAAATCTAATTCCATTTGTATGCTTTGTCATTTTGCAATAAACTAATGTCTAAAAAGGATACTAAAAGAAAAGCTCCGGTCTAGTTTTTAGTGAAATCGGTTTTTTAGTGTTAATAGATTTTCAGTTTACTCTGTTTTCGTTTGGTTTGACATTCTCCCCCTCTCCAGGGTACCCGCGAAATGGAAGACATCCCTCTTTTCGAAAAAAAAAAGCATAGCTTTTTCCCGTTTATTAAACAAATTTACAAGTAATGCAAAGTAACAGGAGGGATTTAAGAAATAACAGAAATACTAAGAAATTAAATCCATGTAATAAAAATGGATGTTTAGTTGAAAACTTAAAAACCGAAAAAATAAAATATTAAAATTTTTTTCTCTCCTTTGAAGTTAAAGCATTTTAAACCTTTCACCTTTTACTGTTTGCAATACCATAGTATTTAGTGTACAGAATCTGTGAGCAGTCTTTTTTTCTTTGTATTTGAGTCTTCGAAATACTTGAGATCACAAAAATACATTAATTAGAATATACTTTTTTGGAATGCTTTCAAGTAAATTCTGTAATTTTTATACAAAACAAAATATTCATATATTACATTGAAGAAAAAAAATGGTTACTCAGCATTTAAAAAACATTAATTTTAATATGTTATATATTTATCGTTTTATTTAAAAACCTTTATAATTTTTTAAGAGAAATTTTGCGAGCGATATATACGCGAATTTCAAAATTCTTAAAATTTTACTGAAATAATTCATACATTTTTTCTAAAGAAAAATTTCCGAAATGATTATAGAGCTTCAGATTGACTGATTTTTTAAAAAACCCGCCAAGAGTTTTGAAAGGCAAACTTTATATGACGAGCCATAATACAATTCTTAAACAAGTTTCATTTTCTTTCTTTTGCAGATAATTCTAAAAGCTTCGTGCTCTTTTCAGTATGAAGGCATTTTTACAAAAGAGGGGGGGGGATTTTATTCTCTACATCAGGGTAAAAAAAAACACTAGTCGGAAAACTGCACGAACTCAGTTGGCGAAAAAATAAAAGTAGTATACGAGCTCGAAAACTTTTCAAGAAGCAAAATTCTCACTCCAGGAAATGTAAGGATGAATGAAAAACCACGTGATTCAAGCTGTTATTGCAGGGCAAAAAATACTACTATTATACCCCATCGGATTTCTAAAAACTTATTTAACTTACAGCTTCGGCAATCATGTCAAGGTTAACAGAGTCTTCAAGGACAAAGTTGATAAAAAAAAAGAAAGAAAGAAAAGAAAAGAAAACCTTAACCTCAGAAATTTAACAAATTCTAATAATAAAAAACAAAAAGCTCTTCAAAATACATCGAAAAGAATATTATTAACATAAAAATTGTACTTTATTTTGAAAGATTCATGGAATGTTAAATGCATGTATTACTTGCATTTTTGGAATATTAATGCTGTCGATTAAAAACATAATGAGAAGTAGAATTGTAAAATTATTAACGATAGCTTTGTGATTTTAGCTAAATCAGAATTATATTTAAGGTATCCGACTACTTGCGACAACTTAAAAAAAAATAAATGGAGGTATGGGGATTTTTTTGTGGTTTTTAGATTTGTTTAGTACATTTTAAGAAAAATATGCTAAAATTAAGATAAAAAGAAATTATCACTAAAATGTGTGTTTGTGGGGAGGGGGGATGGGTACAAATTTACAAAAAGTAACATAAACGCGGTCCATTCTGTACCAAAAGTTTATGAACAAGATTTCAATTTTTCAATTCTAATGTGTTGCTATGTTATTCATTTTTGAAATGACCTTCAGGATAAGAGATATTTTAATTTTTACAAAAACTAGAAGACTTTATCTTAGTTATTATATGAAATTGCTTAAAAAACAGTGATTATATTAACACAAGGGACTTTAAATTATGTAATAAAACAGTGATTGATAAATCTGAAGATTAAAACATTTCTACTATTATACAGAAAAAACACACAAAAATTTCAGTTAATTATTTTCAAGCTTTTTTTTAGCAATCGCTGTCCCCCCCTTGAGTATTTTCAAAAAAAAAACACGTTTTGAGTAAAACGCGTTTTAAAGTATGACATCTTGCTTAAAGTAATGTCATCTGATTTTACTAAAACGCTTTCAGTTTTTGATCTAATGAACGGAAAATAATAAACTTGGTATTTTATTTATTAAAATACCAAGTTTATTATTTTCATAAAATGGCCTATAAAATAAAATCATAAAAATTATAATTTTTAGTAAAATTTAGAATTTTAGGGTAGTCGGGTACCTTAACACTAGCTTTAATTTTAGCTAAAGCAGAATTATATTTAAGTATGAAAATAATATTGAAACGAGTATTTCGTAATTTTTAACTACGACTTTGCAAGGCTTTTGAAATCAAATATATACTTTTAATACGTAACAGCCATAATTCCTCACTTTTGTGAAACTGACTCGAGCGTATGAGTTGGTAGCCGCAATTAAAATATCTAAACATTACACTTCGATGGCTATTGTGGTAGGTAACGGATCTCGTAATTTTGAAATATGGTTAAGTGACACGAAAGCGCTTGAGTTAGCACCTCTCTCCAAAATTTCACGCCAGATCACGTAAGGCTTTAATGATCGACATCTTTCATTATCCTACACGTCAGGCTCAGTTTAATCGACAGCACGGCTTTTTGGTGAATGAGTCGCGACTTAATTTTCGGAAGCTCTACCACGGTCTGTTATTAGTATCGCCAGAGAAAACATTAAAATTTAAACTTATCACTGAAGAAAAAAGGATAAGGATAAAATCCTCCAGGATAAATAAAACTTATTTTGATACAACGAATAAGAGAACCATATATTATAAACGTACAAATGAGAATTTTGTGTTATCCTATAATTGGACAAAAATGTAATGTGCCACCGAACAAATTTTCTACTTTAAAATTGTTAGCATGATTTAAGGCTGTCTTCGAGTAACGTTATAGAATAGGGACCAGATTTGGCGTATTTTTTCAGATAAAAATGTACTCCAACATTAATATTATATTCGGTCTTCGCTATCTTATAGAGAACAACGTATTTTATCATAAGATTGATTTTTATTTGAGATGACACATTTTTTCTGATACAAAATGTGTTTCGCAAATTATTTCCTATACCATAATACTATAAATGAGCTATCCTTCTACATGCTAAAACGAAAAATTAAATATTTATGGAATATTTTGAAATTTTAAAAACACGGTACTGTAAAGAGATAGATGAACTACAATATTGGAAATTTTCATGAAAATTGACTTTTTTCAGTCTGAAAATGTGTTTCGCGTTTAGCTTAGGCTGTCGTACACTTGGCGAAGAATGCCTTAAAATACAAGAACAGCATGCGATCATAAATAAGAAGTCTCTTCCTTATCACTTGAAAAACTAGTACAATAGAGCTTCGAGACCCGTAGCGTCTATTACACCGGTATGATTAGTTGGTAATAAATCCCGGCAAAGCAATAATATAAGCTCTATTTCAAAGAGCTTTAAATTACGATTTATTTATAGTTTATTGACGTCGCAAAAAGGCGATGACTATTGGAGACGGACCTCGCAATTTTGAGCCACGTAAAGTGATGAGGAGAACAATTGAATTGACATCCAACTTTCTATACTACGCCATTTTGCATTGATGGAATTAGTCGCGCAATAACTTCGATATATGTCTTTTTAGTAGAATCAGGATTCAGAACCACGACCCGACTGAAACAATGCCATATACAAATTCGGGATTATAATCACTCGGGCACCGAAGCCACTTTAAATTCCGAAATTATTTTCAGTCGAAGTTTGTCAATCAGTGGTAAATCTTTCATAGATTATCCACAATCACAAGTTGACTAGAGTGATTATAATTCAAGCGAGTGCTATTATAATCACTATTCAGCTACACGAGGGCTTTTGGCAACGGACCTCGTAATTTTGAGAACCAAGGTCAAGTGACGAGGACGACACCTGAGCTGGAACCTTACTCTCTTAACTTTCACACCACACCAATGGGAGGACGGTTGAGGTTCGACATGTTTAACGTGCATCTTTCCCCTCTGTACGGCGGATCCAGAGGTACAAGGCTGGAGCTCATGACGCGCCAGCTACGAGTCCATTACTTTGACCACAAGGCTACCCCAGTCGAGTCTCTCTCTCCCTCACACACACACACTGGCATCAAGCTTCAAAAAATCGATCCTACATAAACAGAGCTGACAAAGAGTTCGCGATCATTATCACTCGTCTACCGCGAGTGAATATTAACGTCGCACTGTCTTAGCAACACGAGGGCTTTTGGCGGCGGTCCGCGTAATTTTGAACCATGGTCAAGTGACGCGGACGACACCTGAGCTGGCACCCCCTCTCCTAACTACCACACCATACCAACGGGAGGACGTTTGAGCTCTCGACAGATTTAACGTGCATCGCTCCCCTACACGGCGGGTCTTTAGTGGTACTGGAATCGAACTCATGACACGCTAGCCATGATCCGATACCTAGACTACTCGTCTACCGCAGCCGAAGCACCAATGAGTTCAATTCATGTGACGTCATAGTCACATGATGACAACCACATGTTTTCAGTCAATCAGTTCAAAATCTCATATGACGTCATATAGGCACATGATAAAAACAATCATGGGTTTCGGGCTAATCAGTTCAAGCGCTTCGTTGTTGCCAACATTTGATCTTTTCGGAATTTTTCTCTTAAAAAATGCAAATTTGTCAACAATGATGCACAAAGGTAGACAAAATGCATTGTATTTTAAAAAAAACATGCATAAAATAAGATTATTTTTTAAATTTTAAAATCTTTTGAAGAAAATTATTTTTTATAACATTTGAACATTTTTACCCAAGTATAAAATTTGAAATTTTACCCAATGTTTACAAATAGGATAAAAGTACAATTAGTCTGATGTCTGTTTTAAATTTAATGGAGAACACGTGTTTGTCTTTATCATGTGACCGTTATGAATCGATCCCATTCCGAAAAAAAAAAAGAATTTCAAAAACAATTTATTTGTAATAATGTCTTAAGAATCTGAATCAATTGGGTTCACACACACACAGATAACAGAATTACGGAGATCAAGGTTTGTTTTAAGCATAAATAAATAAATAAATAAAAAATAAAAACCTCTCGAAAAAAATATAAACAGCATTGATTTAAAAAAACAATGCATTACATAAACTTCAAACTAATATATGATAAAGGAACAATGCCTTTGTTTAAGATTAGAAGATTAATCATACACATATGGTAGATTTCAATGAATGAAGAACAATGTTTTAAAACAATATTTGATTTATTGCATTCACACAGAACTTTTTAAAGCTTGAGAATTCAAAGACTATTACAACAACTCTTGACATTATATTCAACCAACCTCCCCTTTTGACGTCATTCTTCTTCTTCAATAGCTCGACAGCCCTGGGTGGGCCCTGGCCTTCAGCAGAAGTTTTCTCCAGGCATCTCTATTTTTGTCAACTTTTTTATATTTTCTGACCTTTAAAATATTTAGGTATTTGTCGACACAGTCAATCCATCTTAACGGGGGTCTGCCCCGAGGTTTTGACGTAATTTCTTTCTCAAAATATATCAATTGTTACTTTCGACCTAATGTCGCATATATCTTTCATTCAAAATTTAATCTTTTTATAACTTCGTTCTCAAAATGATTCAAAAAGACTTATTTTAGAATTAATGTATTCTAACCTTGTGAAAATTTTCAGGAGTTATAAATAAACCCTTGTTTTTTAAATTTTTTTTTTATGAATAATAGAATGAGATAGAAATGAAGCTACAGAGCTTCTGTTTAATCCATACAAAATGTAATAATATCGAAAAAATATGGTTTGATCCGCAAGTACTCAAAATACAACAAGAAAACAACAAACATTGCGTGAGTGAATATTAACGTCACATTGTTCAGCTACTCGAAGGCTTTTGGCGACGGACCTCGTAATTTTGAACCATGGTCAACTGAAGAAGACGGCATATGAGCTGGCATCCCCCTCTCCTAACAACCACACCAACCGGAGGACGTTTGAGCCCTCGATAGATTTAACGTGCATCGCTCTCCTACACGACGGGTCTGAATTAACTCATATTATATCAATGCGGCCCTTATAAGAGAAAAAATCATAACACCCACTTCCTTTTCCTTAAAAAAATTAATTAATGAAAAAGCTTTTAATAAATAATTTGATCCTTTTTAAGTACCTTTATATGTATGTGTGTGGTTATATATACCATATTCTATTAAATCTAATAATTTTTAAAAGGACAGATATTCAGTGAGTGAGTATAAGTGATTGTAGGGTTTATTGGAGCAGGAGTCAATTCTGGCTATACTGCGCCAAACATTTGTTAAAAAACAAAAAAGTTCAAAGAAACTAGAATACCTTAAGGCTGTCTTTGGCTAATGTTAAAGAATAGGATCCAAATTCAGAATATTTTTTCGGATATAAAAGTACTCAAACATTAATATTATATTTTGGCTTCACTATCCTGTAGAGAAAGTCACTTATTTTATCATACTACTCATTTTTATCCCAGTTGACACATTTTTTTCTTTTATAAAATGTGTTTCTTATTTTTTCTCCTATATCGTAATGCTAAATGAGCTATCCCTTTACATATTAATAAAAAAATTGGATTATTTATGAAATATTTTGAAATTTTAAAACCACTATATTATAAACAAATGCATGAATTATACAATGTCACAAATCTTTATAAAAATTGAGGCATTTTTTCTGTCCGAAAATGTGCTTCGCGTTAAGTTCACACTGTCGTCGTACATATGGCGAAAACAGCCTTAACATTATAAAAGATATAATCTCCTTCAGTTGTATGCTTTTGTTGTGTTTTTGATAAAACTAATAACCCCCCGCAAGAGAGATGGTATTTCACAAACTCGTACGAAAATGAAAAATGCCTAAAAAAGAAAGTATTTAGATTACAATTTACTTATTTTTCTTTTTCTTTCTTTTTGAAGAAAAATTACTTTACATGCAAATAAATTACACGGTGTTTACGAAATAATAAGGTTTAAGTGAGAAGCCAAGAGAAAAAAAGTCATACTTTCCTTATTTAGACTACTTTTTAAAACAATATGTTAAATATATGTTTATTTAAAGATATTTAAACAGCAAAAAACTGATGCTAGGGACTCTCTAATTAGAAATTCAATAACTTTCAAGCAAAATGAAAAGAAAAAAAAGTTTAAAGTTATCCCGCAAATTTTTTTAAAAATAATACTCTACAATATTACGATACATTTAGATGCTAATTACTCCTTTCATTGAAATCCTAGTTCACTTTTTACATTTAGAATTTCATTAATTTACTTTTCGCTCAAATTGATAATTCTAATGGAATTACATTAAAGTATAAAAAAGCCCCATTAAACGAAGTTTTCTTTTCAATTCCGATTCCCCCCGATTAATAATTGATGGCAAGAGAAAGAAAACGAAGGAGGAGAAAATTTAATCAACATTAAGAGGTAAAAACATGAAAATTAAAAATAAAACTTTCTTTTAGAGTTCATTACTTTACATTTTCGTACGAAAGTCGTGAAAGATTATAAAGTTAAAATATTTATTGATTACACCAATAAAATAATTATTTAAGTAAGGGATATTTTTATGAAGTGTAAGAAAATATCCATCTTTAAATTACTTAAGTGTGTGTGTGTGTAACTTCTTTTTTTTATAGATATAACTCAATTAATGTTAGATTTTAAAATCTTCAGAGATTTCGCTTAATTTATTGAAATAAGTTTTTTTTTGTTTGCTTTTTGATACAGGGTCACTTGTGAAAATGTATAGAATCACTTCTTCGAAAAAACTTCAACTATGCGCATTTTTTGCTTTGATCATACTTTTATTTGATTAGTCATAGCAATTCTCAATTATTCAGTACTAAATTATTTTTGAATTTATTTCAAATGCATGATTTAAGTTATAAAACAAGCTATATTCAATGAACCACGTATAATTTTAATATCTTCTACCAAGAGCGATACCTCAATCAGTATTTTAATCACTATATTGATTAGATCATGTTGTTATTTTGAAGTTTTCTATATTTTTTCTTTCTTGTACACGACAGACGTTACAGTCGCCCAGCCAGTTTGGTGGACATGTCCCTCGGCTTGCAACCAATGGGCTCGGGTTCGAGTCCCGAACAAGGCATGGATGTATCTTCTGGAAAAGAAGTCGGACTTTCGTCTGAAATGGATTCCCGTCTCGAATGAAAAGCAGCGCACCCCTTCTGTTTGCTGGGATCATCATCTGTAATAAAATGTCTATATTCTTCTGTGTTTGTATTGAATGTCTCGGTTCTTCCATCTCTAGTCTCATATGTATCCCAGGATTTAAACACACGATAACAACAACGGGCGTTATGAAATTAAATTTCGAACCCACGATTGTGCGATGTTCGCAATCTTGCAACTACGCTACCACGAATCTATAAATTCCCCTTCTGAATTATATTTCTGTATATATTCCTCTTTCGATTGATATATTTGCATCAAATATCGGGACTTGTAAACTCGAAAAAAGTAGGAGAGATATTTGATTACATATTCATTATCACCTTGACGACTGGCAGATATTTCATGCACCATCGTTGTCTTTGACATATCCAAGACGTCAAGAACCATCTTTCTTGAGAATGGTCGTCGATTCTGCTTTGTTTTCAATGCTCAAGGACCGTACTCTCGAGGAAAAGAAAAATGTGCATCGAATTCCACTTTATCTCTATGCCAATGAATTAAAGTCACATTTCAAAGCAACACGAGAGCTATTGGGGAGGGACCTCATTATTCTGAATCTTGGTCAAAAGATGAGGATGACATCTGAGCATGCCCCACCCCTCCTCAAACTTCCATGCCACGCCAGATTTTGAATCCCCTCTACACAGTAGGTCTTCAGTGATACCAGGATTGGAACTCATGATTCGACAGAAATAATGCTAGCCAGGAGTTCACAACCATGACTACTAAGCTACATCGGTATCAGGGAGATGGGAAAGAAAACCACTTTAACTAAATAGTCCAATATTGATTAATCGATTATGTAGCATCAGTGATGGTGATATGGAAGAACACAGATTTCAACAAAAATTTCATATTGATCGAGTGATATTTGAGGATCACATCATTGGACTATTGGTAAAAAAAAAACACCTTTGGGTAGTTTCCAATCACTCAAAACCAACGTTCATAAATTATTTTTTTATATCAGCGCGATTTTTTCTCGATCTAAGAAAGAACAAGGTCGAAAATCGGAAGAAAAATGGTGGAATGAAACTATTGCACGTGTATGTTCATCTTACAAAAAATGTCAGTTGTTCAAACATTGAATCTTGGGAGAAAAATAAGTTTGTTAATCTCTTTAAAAAATTTTCCGCTTATGTAACACGAAAAAATACTCTAGTAAATACCCAAGAGGTGATAAGTATAAAATAACTCTTACATCAAGTGGAAGTGCTTAAGGCCTAAGCAAATGCCCAGGCCAGGGGTCGGGAATCTTATAGTCGTGGTGTGCCAAGCCAATATAATTCAGTGCGCCACGCAGTAGAAAAAAAATATTCAAAAGAATTAAATTCGCATGGAAATGCACCCAGAGTTAGAGAATAGAAGTCAAAAATACAGATTTAGGTTTCTTATATATTAATTTTGCATCATTTACAATAAGAGGGTATTATTAACAAACAAATAAACAACATAAAATATTACTATTCCTTCATGAAAAATAAGAATTAAATCTGTACATATATTATGTTTCTTTTAAATATATTAAAATAAGAAATAAACACCATAGAATACACGTTTTTTCCTTCATCATAGTTAAATAAAAAAAATTTAATGCGAATCTTGTCCCTGTGCATCGCTTCACTTCATATCACAATATTAAGGTTATAATTACTGACTTTCTATTTGACACATGATTTTGAATGTTCTGCTGTTAAACATCTTTGTGGTCACAAAATATATTTCATACGAGAAAAAAATTTGTTCATATTATATATATATATTTCCACATTTGGTTTATATATATACAAGTATATACCATGGAAAAAGCAGAACACATGCAATTTTCTTCGAACTATTAAATCGCTACGGCTAAGATAACAACTTCGAGATCTTTTCGTAATTCCGTAAAATTTGCTTCCTGAAGTTTTTTTCTCACGAGGCAGCAATGTGTGATGCTTCACTTTATAATTGTACACAATCATTTTGATTTGAACATTTAACGTTAAGAATGAGGAGTGACCTTTAAACAGAGGATATCTTTCTTACATAATTCATACAAACTACACACAAGCAGTTCCGCAAAATCGTTTATGGCAAAGAATTGAAAGTAAGAAATAGTCTTCATGCGTTTGGCGTAGAGAGGTAGAAAAAGAGATTTAACTTCATCTCATAAATTTGTAGAGTGTCACTGAGAATTGCTCTGCGTGCCGCATGTGGCACTCGTGCCATAGGTTGGCAATTACTGGTCTAGACTAACGTTGCATCTTAAGATAAAATGAGAAAGATTGTTTTTAAAAAAAGCAACTAGTAGTACGGCTGAATGCATCTTAAGATAAAATGAGATCGATTTTCTTTTTTTAAAAAAACAAACTAGTAATACGGCTGGATGCATATTCAGATGTGTGACTGAAGTACTGTTAAAAGACATTACAAGCAACCTCAAAGAACTCCCATTAATCATTGTCTACTTGCTGGATTAATGGTGCGAAACATTAAAGAAAGGACTGGATTTCAACCTGTAAACATAGCCCTTTATTAAGATGGATAGTTCCAACTTTAAACTTGAAACACTTGTTTACCTAGTACGGAACAAGTGTTAGAACTTGAGAGGTTATGTGAAATAGACATTTGAAAACTGTTTTCATTTTTAGAAGCAGTTAGTCACGAAAGGAAACAATAAGATTCTTAATTCTCAAAATACTCGAAAGTATTCGATGTGATAAGTATTTTTAAAATGTAAGGATGCATAAAAATAATATTATTCTAATTATAAAAATAATATTTTTTCAATTACGAAACAAGTTTAATTTTTTTTTCTTTCAAAATTCGAAATCCATGATTAGTTAAAACAGCTGAATAACACTAGCACAGAAGAATTTTTAGAACTTGATTATAATTCTTAATATTTATAAATCATTGCAGCTTTATATCTATATAACCATTATTTGTGGACGTTGTAATTTTGAATCATAGTCAAAGGACGAGGGAAATATTTGAGTTGGTATATCTCTCCTCAATTCCATTAAACACCACGGAATAACTTTAAGGTCTATTTCCGTTAGGGTTCTAATTCATTATATTATCCATCCATAGGTTTACTCTTGCCTGTTTATTTTACAAGAGTTAAATAAAGTATGATTTCTCCAATGGTTGCCTGCATATGTTGACATTACAGGCAATCAAAATGCGGATAAACTGGCGAAAGAGGCTAGAAATCTCAATAATGACAACTTTATCAAGTTACCTTATTAGACGCAAATACTGTCGTAAACTTCAAATTGAGAGGAAAGTTAATTCCTGCAAAGCATCAACTCTGTACTATAAGTAGAGACCGCCTTATAACAAAGACAATTGCTAGGCTAAGAACAGATCATTACAGAGGAATGAAGATTGAAGAGGATGATAGAACTTGTAGTAATTGTGATAACTGTTCAGAGATAGAGCTAACAGCTGCTCATATTTTTGACTGCCCAGCTGTTCTTGCTGCTCTTCAAAAGAAATAGGGGTCCTGTTTTTGCCAACAAACTTCTATGTGGATAATATTGAACTGATTGCTAAAAGAGTCACTTGGGCTCATGGTATTGTCTGACTTGGTCTTGTCATGGGCGCATCCTCATCATCCAATATTTTCCTTTTTGAATTAGGACTGGAATGTCTCTCGGTACAAAGTTAGCGCTCAGTGTCACTCACCGTTATACTAATGGTTACTTGAATGAAAAATAAAAATGCGATTGAAGTTAACGTCGGAACAGAAGTGAATATTTTATGCTCGTGAAATTATTATGCATTTTTTTTCGGCAATCCCTTAATAATTTCAACAGAGGTCAAATTTCTAATAAATTATTCAGCATTTGCCGAAATAAATTCATATAAAATTACAAAAACTTCAAAAAATAATTTTTTTCGGCTTATTTATTTTTGATATACAAATTTAAGGCTTAGGGGATAAAAACAGAATTGCGTTAAAAAATGTCTCTTAAATCTCAGATCACTGAGAAAATAAGCCGATACAATTAAAAACAGATAAAAAATGTCAACAAAAATCTACATTAAATAAATATTTTGAACTTCTTAGGTGTAAATAAGAACTGTATCATATCAAGTTAAAAACTATATTATATCAAGTTACTCTACTTTTAATATTTAAATGTTCAATTTTAAAAATCTTACAAGAATTTAAAATATTTATTCTTAGAATCTATAAACAAATTAAAAGATCGAAAACACTTAATTGCTTTTTAAATCTTAAGTAATGAAAATAAAGGCAACACATTTTAAAAACGAAACTATTGTTGTAGTCGCGGAGGAGGAAAAAATGTTAAATACTTAATTCCAAATATCTAAAAATACTGTAACTAGAATTTTCTTCATCGTTAATCTTTATCAGAGTGTCATCCATTTGCGAACAGACAGTTTTTTCTTGTACATGCTTTTAAGAAGAAACAATATCCGATTTAAAATTCCTATTAATTGTAGACTGTTATTTCAATTACTTAAACATTTCGTTTCTAGTAAAAGGTTATAAATCCTCTTAAAAGGTTACCAATCTTAGTGAAATAAAAAAAAGTATGTACAAAAGCTAGTACAGTTTTTTCAACGCCGAAGCTAAAACGAAACTCTTAAAATTTTTAATACGATAAGAGGATATAAAGTATATCTATTCGTCATATTCATATGGAATTTTAAAAATCTTTAGAAACTAACTTTTGTTGCTCGATTCCTTTTAGAATCTTTCCCTGTATTTTATGTTCAAAACCGCAAGTTTGTGTTTGATTCACGTATTAATCGATTGAATTGGTATTTGTGATCGATTGTGTGAAAATGTAATACGCTTCTAACTGTATATTTAATAAGAGTTAATAAACACGTACTTTTTTAGCTGCGTTAAATGCAATTTTGAGAGAAAACATCCCCAAATTTTCTTTTTCATTAGTAAAATAATATTGAACCGCAAAAATTACTTTCCTTAAAGTTTTGTAAACTGATTTCGTCACTAAAAACCTATAGTACATTTGAGGGAAAATCTTTTCAGAGACAAATAAGTACCCGAAGAACACGACTCTAATAAGGTTGATTGCTGAAAGGGGGAAAAAAGCTTTATTAATAATTGACGGTTTCCAAAAGCAAAATTTATATTCAGTTTGATGTTTTTGTGATTCATTCTGCTTTTAATTAAAGATATATTAGGTTTGCAGAATAGGTTTTAGGGATGGACCTCACTCTCCATGCTCCATGTTGAATTTTAAAAGCCGTTAAGCGAGCCATTTCCAGTTAAAAATTGTCTTGTGGCAGCAGTCTATGCATGTATCTTTTTTCTGGATGTAAATACGCATTCTTGTGGAATGTTCTCGAGTAGAAATGCTTAACTTGTGTAATTATTACAATGTGAAACATTCCATTTCCAGTGAATTATTTTTCAACTATGAATCATATTCAATAATATCAAATTACAATTTCCGTTTATCATTACGCCAATTTTCTTTCAATAGCTTGAAGTTCGAAACATAAACTTACAGGCTTAATACAGTCCACTAGTTTTAACGATTGTGCTTCTTCACTTCATTATGTGGAAATTTCTAAAAATGATAAACTTTTTACTTTAATTTTATTCAATTAGCTTCCTTTTTGAGACTCCAAAATGGTTATTAGAAACAAACTTCGTAGTTTTAAGGAATTACTTAAAGATGATGAAGCATCAGCTGAGCGTGTGTGATGTACCTAACTCATCTTTAATACTACGATACACAAACCTTGGAGGTCCAGTTAGACAGAATAAGATATATACAGGCTTCATTGAAGTTATTTAATGTACCACAAAATTCCATTGTTTCAAATGTTGATCGCTAGCTAAACGAATCTCAAACCCCTTAACCCTTTACTTATTTAATAACTTGGTCATGTCCTTTTATAAAAAAATACTAAAACTTGTTATTTGATTAAAAAGTACATTAATAATCCTAACTTAACTCCTTAACTGCCAATTAAAAGTGACGTGATTCATTCAATAGTCCCTCAGGGGGCTCACCTTCTTTAGGTGAGTACGGGTGTCACAATCCCGAGGTGCCCTAGTGATCTTTTCCTTTTCCCACGGGGTTTACTGTCTTTGGCAAACACGGGCTTCACGAACCCGGGTACCCTAGTGATCCTTCTCTATTTCGACCCTCTTTCTTGTCATTCAATTCATTCTTTCTTTCTCTCTTCTCGTCTAGACACAGATATTAAAACAAATGTTTGGCGCAGTATAGCCGAAATCGGCTCTTGCGCCAATAAACCCCAAAATCACTCACTCACTCACTCATTCAATAGTGCCACAATTTTTCGCTTAGTCGCATGTATGCGGTGTATTGAGGAGAAAAGAAAAGCTCTAATAAGCAAATTTTTCTCTGAAATAGGTAAACTCTTCACAAATACACACCGACAAGATCATTTGATTACATTCCAAAGCTTTCGGAATAGTTTAACTGATAGCAGCGGAAAGTAAAGAATCGTCTTTTGGAAGGACGAATATATGTGTGAAAAGTGTGCGTTATTATACTCCGAATTTTCCAGCATTAGAATCTTCTACTGCTTTGCAGTATTATACTTAATTACTTTAAATATAGATATAATGTGGTCAATTTTAATATTAAACTACAATTATATTGATTTGAATTTATTTATCTGTATGGGACTACTAACTTTCAATGGCATTATTAAACTCTCCTACAGAGGCTTAAGAAATTTAACTTTCAGGATCTTCCCATATTACAATAATTTTTTTCCCTAATCAGAAAAAGCGTACAGAAATAACTCCTTTGGCAACAAAACTCCTTAAAAAGTCCTTCAATATATAGAAGAAATTTTACAGGGAAATCTTACTCTATCATTACCCCCCACTAACACTATCATTAATGTACTCCACTCAAGTTTCTTCTTAACTTACTTTGCACGTTCTTCATGTTCTTAGGATCTTCTTAAGAAACATACAGCCCCAAAGCACGTAAGAATTCTAGACACGTAAACATTTGGTTTGTGGACTTTATTGGCAAAAGGGACATTTTTGGTAAACAACATCAAAGCACGTAAACAACATTTAACGAAGTAATGAAGAGAACAATAATAATACAGACATCAATGAAAGCGTAAAATTACTCAAAGGAATTAACAGGAAAAAAGCATCACTTGATGCAATAAGGAGGATTCTGATAAAAAGCACAATTATTTATATATAAAGACGTTTTAAATTCTTTTTCAAATGCATCAAACTTCAATTCAGATCTGTTTGACAACATTAACTGAATTTTTTTTAGACTGAGGAACAACTTTCTGAAATTTTGACAGAGAAATAAAATTAGACGATATGAACCAGTGAAGTATTAAAACATCCAAAATTATCTTTAAAACTATAATAAAAAAAGTAAAATTTGAAAGAAAATTTCAAACTTGTTAAGGAGGTTTGATGTATCAATACAGCAATGCTGCTCAGTATAAATTTTTTGTTTGAAACCATATAATTTTTCCCGCAGTGCCTGTTTTAATACAGCTTCCGATATTTTTTAGATTCAGCCATTTGTTGATTTAAATTAATGTAGTTTCAGAATATGGATTTTTAACCTACGTTTCTAACCTAATTTCAAAAAAAGACGCACAGTTAAGAAATTACGTATTTCTCGAAAATTTATGATAACAGGATGTAAGAGAAAATGATGAGGTTATAAGGCTTTAAGTACTGTAAACAAGCTTATTTACTTTAGATGTGATTAAAAAGAATCCTATAAAAACTGACCGCAAAGAGTGTTCTAAGTTTGTTTTTTCTTTCTGAGCAAGAAAAAATTTCGGTTTGTCGTGGTACTTCCTCCTCATATTGGTTGAGGGGGAAGTTGAGCTCATAAACCTAATAGTACTTGTGGGGGATCCGAAAGCAGAAGTGATTGAGAAATCATTAAACTGGACTCGGAAGGATACAAAAACAGAATAATCACAATAACTCACTTTTATTAATATAAAGTTAAACCTGCTCACGCGATACGTAGACAAGACAATAAACTAATAATAAATAATGGGTTCTTATCTTTGAAATGAGATGCAACCAAAACACCTCACGAGCGCCCTTCCATGAGCTATCTTCTAATATAAACGACTATAATTCCGGACGATAATTCAGGAATAAGCGATTATAATTCAGGCAGAGATAGAGCGGCAATATATATCCGCATATATATATATATTTGTTTTCTTTCTCACAGACTATTTATATTAGTAGTTATATTTGTTTTGCGGAGTGAAGTTGTTCCATCTTTAAGTGCCAGCTTGGCTGAGTGAAAAAAAAAACTAGAGTTAGGGAGTGTGAATATTAACGTCGCACTGTTCAGCTACACGAGGGCTTTTGGCGACTGTCCGCGTTACTTTGAACCATGGTCAAGTGACGCGGACGACACCTGAACTGGCACCCCCTCTCCTAACTACCACACCACACCAACGGGAGGACGTTTGAGCTCTCGACAGACTTAACGTGCATCGCTCCCCTACATGGCGGGTCTTCAGTGGTACTGGGATCGAACTCATGACACGCTAGCCATGATCCGATGCCTAGACCACTTGGCTACCACGGCCACCAAGAGTTAGGGAGGACAGACCTTGCGGATAGCCCATTGCTACAAGTTTTATTGTTCTTTCTCTTAGCTTCACTTCTCTATTTAAAAGATTTAGTTCCTTTTAATAGGCTTAACAATTATCTTACAATGTATGTATATATAAGATTCCAAGGGGTGCCAAACTGGAAAAAGTTTTAGGACTCTTGATCTAGAGCTACAAATTGAGCTATGGACGATGATAAAGTGACTAACGGCATGTGGGGGTTTCACTTTCTAATATTAAAGGAATGTTTTAACATATTCCTTGAGATCTAATACCATTTCAATTTATCTCATTGTAAAATAATCTTGTATCAATGATTCTTGGTTCACGAGTTCGTAGACCCCCATTGGAAATTCTTGAAAAGATTTTAGGACCTAGGGAAAAAAATGACAATTTATCTCCATTTTCAATGGTAGCTAACATTTTGCATTCTTTCCGTCACTTATAAATCTTAGCTATAAATAACGTGAGCAGCGTGCGTGTGTCATCACAAATACCATATCCTAGTCTGGAGATTTTAATCAAGAGCATCAATTAAAAAACGCCTATTTACAGTAGAAAATTTGTTACAAGTTAATAACATTTGAATAAAACTAATTTCAACCGTAATTTTATGCGTATACATCATTTATACATAAAGGGAGAGGTCTATGATCCTCATTAAACAAGCAAAAGGGTTTCAAAGTGTGCAAAACCCTTGCCTTGAATAAGGAATAACGGTAGGATATTTTCTAGTATAGGATCAGAATGGTTTTCCTTACTGAAATTTCTAGCTTAATACAAATTTGAATTTCAGCAGTACTTTTAACATTTATAACCATTTAGGTTAACTTGATATACCCATTTTCTACATATTCACTTAAATTTACAAAGAAGGAATTTGGTCCAAATGAATAAAGCTTAATTTTATTTTTAAGAGTTTTTTTTTCCTTTTCATTATAACTGAAAGATTAAATTTTAGAAATTATAATGATATTAAAAATCGGATGGGACTTAATTTTGTAATCATGGAGCTTTTAGTTATTTAAAGTGACGTGAAGATAGGATGGTATGGAATATTTATTGGTCAAATGAGATTTAACTCAGCTTATGACTGGAAGAAAGCCTTACAATCATTGCTATTCAAAAAGTAAGTTTTTCTTAGGCAGAAGTATTATATCCACTTATAAACGAAGCTATTGCTAGTATGCATTTCTTTTATAACAGGTGCATTTATTTTTCAAGCTTTATACATCGCCCGAAACTTTAATATTGTAAAAACCAATCCATCTCTGGTGGCATAGGTCAGTTTAGGATATTAATATATCGGAAGATCAGCTGACAAACAATCAGCTAGTTGTAAGCAAGTTTTCAATATTAATTCTATTTCGGATATATCCACCTTTCAACCCAGAAAAGCAAAGGTAAAACGACAACGCCTCACTAACGCGTCTTACAAATACCGTTTTGACGGGTACCTACTCATTTCGTGGGTGCAACGACATTTTCAACCTTTTTGGTAGGTGGATTTAGAATTGGATTTAAGAGTCCATTAAGCATGCGGGTGTTTAGAAGCTCAGTAGTTCATTGGCCTTTGGGCACAGTTAGCGGGCGTGGCGATTTAACAGCTGTAGATGGTCTATTTTTAATAGTGTGATCCTCTGCCTGCCCTGCGTGATTTAAAATTACTTTTGAATAGTCTACTCGCGTGGCCTGCTTGACGTCACGGTGATTGCGTGATTTAAGGCTTTTGTTCTGCACAACATCGGAGAGAAGTCTCTTTTTTATTGATCCTTCGGCCTTATTTCGTGGGTTTTCACTTGAAGTCTGTTGGTGGGATAGTTTTTCCCGCGAATCATTGCCTTTGTTCGTGGGAAGGGTAAATCACTGCTTGTTTATCCGTTGTTTTCTTTATCTGGAAAGTTATTTGGAACGATATGACATAATAGATTCTGGAAATAAATTCGAAGGCGTGTGATGTGTAATCCTCATCAAGGAGATTGAAAATTCTAAAATTAACTATTGTGAATCTGTTTCGTGCGCTTTTCTCGTTTATTTTGTGAATTACCATTAAAGACGCCAAATGCAAGCTGCTTATGCTGCAAAATTAATTCATGATCGACGGCATGGATCACTTTGAAGCATGTATGTATGGTATGTGAATATAATAACATGGATATATAATACAATTCATTTTCATCGAATGAAAATGATTTAGAATTTTTAAAACCATATGCTACTTGAGAGCAATGCAGTTTTATATCATATTTTGTACTTTTTTTTGTTGTATCAATGGCACAATGAATAGTCGTATATTCAAACTAAACAATGAGCAATCCCAGACAAAAAGTAATATTATAATTCACTAAAATTTTCTCTTGAGGAATTTAATTCATAACGGTCTTGAGCTCTTCAAAATTTGGCTTGATAATTTTTAGTTTACCCACCTGTAACGGGAAATAACCACAATTATATCTCCCCAAAAAATTGACTTGTTAGAGTCGATGATGTAATCTTGCATCCCCCACGTATTTGAACCAATCAGAAAAGGCTTTACTGGAAATCATGATTATAAAAACTTCTGGTTAACCAAAACTATAACAAGTCGAGTTCTCTAGAGAGAACAAAGAGTGCTTTAGGGAATTGTCAACAACCAGACAAAATATCCTTTCAATACAAATATGTCCTAATAAAAATGAAAAATGCCCTAAATGAAGTCCAAATTATTACATACCATACCATACCATACCATACCTACATGTTTTTATTTTGCCAATGTTTGAAAAGACTAATACTCATTCTCTTTAGATTTTGCTAATGAGCTTTAAAAATTAAACAGCTATTTTCTTTTCCAGCTGAAATATACAATTATGCAGATTTAATTCATTTTTCAATTAAGACTATTACACACTAAAATACCATTTTAATAAACAACGTTTAATACCGCATAATAAAATCCTTTTTTGTTGTTAAATGTAAATAAAGAAAAAATGATACGAACTCTGGACATCGGTAAAATTTCAGTAAATATAATTTATTACTCACTTAAACAAAAGTCATTTCCTGCTTAAAGTATATATACAAAGCTATTTAAAATAACTGCAAATCATTTTGAGTAGCTTTGGATATGGCTTATACACACATACTAGGTTATATTCATTTTATGAGGTTATTCTATTTCAAAACATTGTTTCTTTTTTATAGCTGAGTTTGATGTTTGGAGGATTATGGAATTTTGTGACATGCGTAGAAATATGTTTTGATATTAAAAAGTTTTATTTAAAAAAAGTGTTATGTCAATTAACTTAGGAAACAACCAAATGTAGCTAAAAGGGAGAAATATGAGGAACAAAGTAATAAAAATTATAACTATATACTATCATAAAAAGCAATCAGTACTATCTTACAAAATTTTATATCAATATTCAAATTCAAAACTATTCAAGTCTATAGAAATTCAAAACCAAAAAGACTCTTGTTGCATGTCAGCAACTATTTCAAATATTTTAATTTTACTAGTCTTCATGCATGAAGACTAGTAAAATTTTCAACGCAATTATGCGTGTTAATAAAACAAATTTACTCGCTATCTTTTTAATTAAAAAATTTCTTATTTAATACAATACGATAGTTTATATATTATTTACTTTTGTTAGACTAGTTCGTGACTAAAAAGTTATGGGGTTATACGAAAAATTGACTCAACTAAACATAACCTGGCTATAATAATCAATGAATTGAAGTAGTATAAGGTAATAGATTATTGGTAACTGTATAAGATTTATTCATAAGATTTTGACAGAAAAAAGCAGGCACTATTAATAAACAGAAATACTAATAAACTTTGACAACATACATAGAAATGCTATTTAGGTATAAGATCAATAATAAAAGTAATACTCTTTCTACGTGTAAACAGTTCAATGAATTAAAATCTTTTAAAAAAAACCTTTATGAATATAAATAACTACTACACTAAGTTGGACAGCACTTAAAATAAAAAGAAAACTTTCAGCAAACGACAAAAAGAAATCATAAAACATTGAGAAAAGAGTTTAAACATCCTTTTGAATAATTATAAAAGTCAGCATTATGCTATTCTTGAGATTTCATAATTGAACTTCATGGTTACGAAAGAGTTACATTAGAATTCATGGCTAAATAAATTAAATCCGTAATGAAATATACTTTCACACTACGGAAGTATGAGCTTTAAACACATGAGCTATTGTACACATTTATTCGTGGAATTTACATTAGTAGGACACTGAAGACTATCTTTGGAGATCTGAGACGTTTTACTACGTAAATCTGAGCAGTATGCACGAGAACAGCTGTTCAACAACGCTCCAGATGTTGCGTTTATAACATACCGCTGTTATTGTAATATGTCACGGTTAAACATGTTAGACGCTACAGGACGTTCTCACAAAATAGATATATGGAATTATTTTTTGAGTAGCTGAAAAGTAATCGTACATTTTTCATATATTTTTACATTCGAAATACTGTCCCCCCCCCCCATTTTTTGTTGGAAAGTTATCTATAAATTAAGACAAAAATTTTTTCTATTGTTCTTTTCCATAGTTGTGTCTCTCAGTCATGGATTTATACTAAGGGAACTTTAGGGAAAATAAATATAGGTTAAGACGATATTTAAATATTTTTTATTTTTAAAAGTTTCAAAGATAAGAATTAAATGATAGGATTAAGGAGAAGAATAAGCTTGTAGGGTATTGTATTTAAGATGACATCCGATGGAACTTAAATCAATAAAATAAAATACACAAATTCAAAGTTAATTTGCAAGCAACTCAATAGACAATTCTACATTTTCTGAAGAAAGTATACTTAAATTTATCTTAAGTCTCCTTTAAACCCACTAAAAGTATTTAAAATCGGATCCTGTTTCATTTAACCTGAAGTATTTTCAATTAAATAAATTATGCACCATGAAAAAGAGAAGCTACCATTAATTAAATTTAAGTATCACAACTGAAACTTAAAATGATCAAAACAGTGGAAAGAATGTCTGCTAATTATTCGAGAACACAGAGAAAAATTAAAACCGATTATATCGTGAAAATAGCAATAGAAAAAGAAGCAAAAAATAATGAGAAATTCTTGTGCAAAAAAAAAGGGAATACTTTAACAAAAAAGCAACCTATGTAATTCGTTGGCTGTGATTCGTGGACCCACATTATGGTTCAAATAATAACTATACTGTAAGTAAAATGTTCAGAAGCACTCTAATTCGTAGGTACTTTTAAAGATGTATAAAATTAATTCTTGTAAATTATTCATACAATGCTAAAATTTCTCAAAAAATTTTCGATAAAGAAAGATGAACCGAAAAAATTATATATTTGTGTTGATTATCATTGAAAACAAGTTAATCCATAAGGGCTTATGAAGTGACGGATTTTGTACTTTTTAATTCAAATCAAAGAATACCAGAGCTCAAATAGGAGTAAGTAAAATATAATATTGGCAAGTATTCGCAATTTTTCCAAAGGACTTTTTTTATTGAAATTTTACCAGTTTCCATCATGAAAATTGGTTAAATCCTCTAATTTCATTACAAATTTTCGAAGAGTACGCAAATCTCAGTAAGTTTCAAATAAAAAAGCAAATCTGTTGATATATGAATTTATTTCAAAAGCATTACATGAATTTGTATCTATGGACGAAATTCACACCAGGCAGACGCCAAGCGGGGAATCACGTGACAAATTGGGCAACAATTGCACGTGTTTTCCATTACCGTGGTAGAACCGTATAAGCAAATTGTTGACATTCTTTAGCTTTAATTTTATCTAATTAAAATATGTGATATCATTGTATTTCTTGCATTATTCTAGTGTATATATTTGTTGGGAAATAATCTTAACAACTTTTTTACATAATTTTTGGGTTTTTTTGTAATTTATTTATCTAATTAGGTATTCGTCTGCTTCGACTAGTGTTAGCTGGTGTATTTGTTTATAGTTCTTGATTCACTTAGATATAGCTCTCAGTTATTTTAGTTCTCAATTAATTTTGTAGTTCTTTTTTTTATATTCGATGACAAATTTGTGAGTAACATGTCGCTTACTGAGCCTGATTGCTCAGTTAGGTATTAATTTTTTTTATCAAAAGCGTTGTAAAAGCATAAATGAAGAGAGTAAAGTACAAGTCATTTGTTGAGATCAGAACAACTTCTGAGGTAAGTTATAAATTATTTTGTGTTCTAATTTAGATACTTTCTGAAACTATTATGAATGCATTGCTATTTACTCATTTATGCTTTAGTTTAACTCATTGTTATAAAAAACAAAATAGGTTTTAATAACATTAATATTGTTATTTATCATTGAATTATAAGTTGATTCTAAAAGATTAAAAGTAATGGCAACTATTCAAATTTAGCAGCTTTTTAAACATCTGTAAAAGAAATGTGAATGCACAAATTTAAATTTTTTGAATAGCTATATTATCAATGATAAGTTTATAATTTGATTCTTATATTTTAGAGTAGCATTGAATATCAATTGCATTGTTTTCTATTTTAATGAATATTCATTATTATGCTTTAGTCATTACATAGTTATTGCTATTTATGAGTAAATCCTAATTTGATTCCAACACATTAAAAGTAAAGACAAGAAATGCCAAACCATTTTGATAAAGAAATGTAAATTTTTTCATTTAAAACTTAAATTCAATATGGAGAAATGTGTGTTTACATTTAAGATTCTCCCAAATTGTTACTAATTTTTCTTATAAGGCATAGTATTTTTAAATCAAGCACTTTATGATGTGTTTTTATATAAAAAAAACTGTTAATTTTCACTTATTTAAAATTTTTATTCATATAATTTATTTATTTAAATTATGGTCTTTAGATAAAATAATTGAACATAAATTAAGCTGAAAATTAACTTTAGCACAAATCTTTCAACATTTATTAACCAGTAGACTAATATGTAAATACCGAAAACTCATAGAAATTTACAATCTAATTTTAGAATTTATTTCTTTTTAATATTTAATACTTTTTTTTAAACTTAAGGTTATAAGTGCAACATGCACTTGTCCTGCGGAGGCACTCCAACATTTTGTAAGCAGGTATTTGCAACGGTTTATGTTCCAACAGAAAACAAAGATGGTTTCTGCAAAAGTGGAGACAGATCGTGCTACTTGGTATATTGCATTGTTTACCTGGTTTGCGGGTAGATAGTGAAAGTACCCAGATGGTGCAGGACGATGCAGATTGAAATGGCAAGATTCTTTGGAAATTGTTATTGTTTGGAAGTGCGAGTCATGATATGAATGAAATGTGTCCGCATCTGCAATGAGCAGACAACATGTTGCAAGGACAGAAATCACCACGGCATGAATTGAAGAAACTACTTAGATTGATCAACGGGTAACTCAGCTTTAAATCTCGTCAGAGTGGGATTGAGATATGGTAGCACGCAGTATATCATTTTCTGATGTGCTGCGATATTGTACTGAGACTGGCTCAATGGACAAGGACCTGATTTCTACCTAGACAGATTAAACAAGTAGGTTCTGCATTCTCTATGATAAATGCCTAAATAGACTTGGTGATTATGATGAAATGTGATAGGTGAATATGCCTCTTAATTCCCCTTTTGTATTTTCTGTATATTGTAAATAAATATTTTTTATTCGACTTGTAACCTTTTTTTCTGCTCGCCCCACGTAGTTATGCATATTTCTTAATGATTTGTGGATTTTATAGATGTATCTGTTTTACAGTGTTAAGCTTTTTAAAATAATTTTGTACATAAAATATTAAGAGTTGATAGGTAAGTATTTCATATATATTTAATCCTCTGATGAAATTTTTTTTACAATTTCATGAATTGCATATTTTATATTAGTGTGGCTTACCAGTATAAGATATTTGAAATGATGCTGTAATTTTGTGGTTTGCTTTATCAATACTATAGAAAGTTCTTAATTTTTTTTCCCTTTGTACTAGTATGCTATTAACTGGTATACTCGTTCTTCACACGGGTGGGAATTTATATATATCAAAAATGTTATGCATGAATTTTCTCATTTTTTTTCAGCATTTAGAGATGAAAAATAACAATTGTCTATAAAATATATTACATTTACGTCAAGTTTGCCTACCTACACTTAAAATTCAAATTTATATTTTATTTCATTGGTGATCAGTTTGATGAAAATGAATTTTATTTTTACAATGTATTACATGTAAATACTTTATACATATAAAGATATCTAAAATGATTCTAATAAAATAAAAATTGGACATAGCAAAGTTTTTATAAATAAGTAAATGTAAGGACTCAAATTGATATTTTAAAGACTTGTAATTCAATTCTTAGCATTTAATAATCTCCCACTTTGTGGAAACTATGAAATAATATGAACAGCTATAAATGGAAATTGTTTTAGTTCAATAGAATAAGTAAATATGACCCTGTGTTAATTTATCAATTGTAAACAAAATTTAAAAAAACCTCTAAAAATAGAATTGTGCATAACTTAGCAAATTATAAAAAAACCCAGTAGAGAAATTTACATGTTACTTCTATAACACTGCAATATTGATACAGTTTTACGTGAATAGATTTATATAAATATACCAAATATTAATTCTGATTTAAAAACCTGCGAAAAACATGAATTAGAAAAAAGTTACAAGACATTTGTTAAGTTTACAACAAAAATGTAGATGAAATCAGTTAGCAACAGAATTTGATTTTGAATGTAAGAGATTTAAATAACACACAAGATATATTGCAATACATGCAAAATAAATATAATGAGTTATTTCTACATGTATTAATTGTTTTAATACTTTTTTCTTAAGTTGCAATTACTGTAGCAAGTGTTGAGAGCTCTTTCAGCATATTAAAAAGTTACCTTCAGCAGTTGCTATATTAAGCATCAAACAAAAAAATTAAAACTTTTATAAAAATAACATCACGCAATAAAAAACATGTGTATGGGTATGCGACACTTGGACCACAAGTTATTATTAATGCAAATATGTACTATATTAAAAATTTACATTAAAATTTTTAATAAATACTTTTTTTTATATGAAGTGCCTATAACATGTTGATCTACTTCTTTTATATTGTACAATATTAAGGGAATGTACCATCAGAAAAAGTGAAATAATTTTCAGAAATTCAATTTAATTATACTTAATTTTAAATAAATTTTTCTTATTGAATTACATATAATTTATAAAAATAATAGAAAATAATGATTTATGTATAAACAATAGATGGTTCCAAAATACAATTTAAACGTAAAAAAGTTTACTTTAAGCCGTTGTTCATCTCATATTAAAGTGAGTTAATATGAAAGTTTTTGATTAATAATATTTATCCATTGGTGAAAATGAATTTCATTTTTACAGCACAATGAATTGCAAATTAGATGGAAAAAATACAATACAATATATATATATAAATGAATAGTCGCATAAAATTTCCATTCACAATTAAATTCAAAATTTGTCAAACCAAACAAATATTTCTGTACAATTTCAATGATGAATAATATTTATATATATATAAAAACAGCGAATCACAAGATTATTGTGTTGGACATTCCATAAACTTTTCAGGTCATAAAATTAATTGAATATATTTTGGCCATAGTATTCAAAAATAAGAATTTTTCAAACAAGAAAAAATGTACAACCAGACATAACAAATAATTTCCAGTAATTGAGGTGTGTGTGTTTTTTTTAAAATTGGCTTAAGTCACTTTGTTTTAAAGCTAAAAAGTACCCTTTTTTAAAAATGTTTTTTGGAGACAATAACAGCAAAAAGTCAGTTTGACCAGCTATTATTTCACTGTTTAAAAAAAAAATTAAGAATTTAAATCTTTTCAAACTCATAATATGCCCAATGTTTAAAATTTTTTAGTCATTTTAAGTGATTTATGTTTCATAGGTTACTGCGAAAAAGGTTAGTATGGATTTGAAAATCTGTTTCCTTGTTGATTTGTAATAATTATTTTTCTCGCTGAACTTGGAAAAAACACAAGATTTTTTAAAAATATAACCAGAAATCTCAAACCAGAATCCATACTAACTTTTATAAAACATACCAATTGAGAGTATCTACAAAAACTTTCAACACTATCTTGAACAGAAAAAATTAATGAAAAAGCTTCTAAGATACATAAACTATTTTTTAAAACAAAAATTGTCCTTGAAATCAATTTTAATTATGTAACTATAAGAACATGATATACATAACCAAGCAGAAATAATTTTAGCAATGAAAATTTAAACTATTAAATCCAAATAAACAACTTAGTTACAGTAACACATAGCTAATTATGTACGAGATAAGACAAATAACAAGTACGAGTTCAAAACACTCAGATTTTTTGTCAGATTTTAAAAAATGATTTTATTTCCTACAATAACCGTTTCTTTAACTGATCGATCAACCATTTGAGCAAAATAAGACATTTTAAAAATTATAATGTAAAACTAAAAGAACGAAATAATCGTAGCTACTGTAGTAAACAAACAGTATGTGGTCACGTGCCATAGTTTTCACGTGATCGTGACGTCACATGAATTTAGTCCATTAGATAATCAACTGAATTCGAATAATTTTGGGAAGAGAAAAAAAAGCTCCCGGTAGCCAATAAGGCATTATTTTTCATGGGATCATGAAACGCTGATGGAGTTATTATGAATTCATTTGAACAACGATTGTATAATGGTTTATTCATTAGAGAAGGAATAATTTTGAGAAAAACATTTAGTTCAAGCTGGAAATAATTTCAGCTACTGCATACAATAGTGGTTTAGTCTTTTTAGTCGAAATTTGAATACAATTTCAGCGGTCAAGGACAATATGGGGTTGCCTCAGAATTGCATTTCTCGCTCTGTAAATGATTTATATAAATGAAGACCCAAACCAATAATCGGTACACAAATACTTATTTTTTCTGAAATATTGTTTTGTAGTAACATTTAGTGTACTTCACGCGCTGTATTTCATGTGGAAATAAACATGAACTTTTTATGTACATTTCGTTTCTTGTTTTAAATGCGTTGTAAAAATTATAATAAAAGAAATAGAATTATTTTACGAAACTTACATTTCGTTAAAAATATATTATAATTTTAAATAGGAACAATACAAGTAAAAAAAAAATTCAAAAATTGAATAAAAAAAGGTTGTAGAATTTTGTGAACAATTGTATGAGAAAAAAAAACTTACTAAAATATAATAAACTTATAAGTGGGTATTTAAAAAAGAAAAATATTCAATTAATATCTAATTCACATGATTTATTTACCCTTTGCAAAACAACCTTTCTTCGAAAGAAAAGCTTCAAATTTAGAACCTTTTATTTATTTAAAAAAAAATAAAACAGAAAAAGTGTTTAACTTGAGGTTTGATTTTAAAATATTTTAAAACAAGGAACACGAAACAAACAGCTGGCAATACCAAAGAAGCAAGTTTTAAACATGTCAAAATACCCGAAATATCAGAATCTACTCTAGCAGAATTTGAAGCAGTTAAGATGTCCATTAGATTTCCGTACAAAGCATTAGATACCTCAGACAAGGCAAAGAAAGTAATACCCTTGACTCTTTTTGCAAGTACTAACTGGGGTACCATTTTTCAATCATATATACTACATTCAATCCGATTTCAAGGAATGAAGGGGAAAAGGCAAATGCGAAGAGAAAATCAGATAAATAATCTTTATTCCTTTTCCGTATGTACATCAAGAGAGTTTCTCAAATTAGATTCCCATCTTTCGCTACACATGCCTAGCGGGCGCAAGAAAAAGTGCTTCAAAAGAAGAGAAGTTTCTTTTTCTGCTTTCTTCTTCTCTTTTTTTCTTCCTAATCTTTAACGAGAACTTTGATGAAAGTGGAATCCTACTTTCATAAAAGATGTTAACTCCATTTTTAGAAACTTCGCAGACTTTGGATCCTTTGACCTCTCACGATATTTCAACTAGCAAATTCGTTTAATGATTTCAAAGAAATAATAAAGAGTTATTTTCTAAACTCGAACCGTGTTCTGAAGCAACATTAAGAGTTTTCTTTTCTTTTCATAACGTTTTCCTCTCTAATTTACCTTTCCATTTTTGTGTATTAAGTGATTACTTATGAACCGCACCAGAATCCCTAGGTGCTTTAACTCTTTCATGCTTAGTGGTACCCATGTTGTACCACTAGTTCTTATTCGTTTATTGTGTGGCGGTACATAAAACGTACCACTTGTTTGAATGCCTCAGAAATTGATAAGGGGTACATTCTCTGAACCACCACAAAGGTCAGCTCCTAGCAGTTACTCAAGTTTCCAACAAATGTCAGAAGCTAATTGTATTCAATCGGTTTATGCAGTAGATCATTCTGTGATCAGCTGCGAGTCTGCTGAGTGGTATTTTTTGGAAGTGACTGTTATATATTTTTAAGTGTAAATGAAATTGTGTGATTCTCTTGTGATATTTGATACAAATCAGGTAAGTAGATATATTATGTAACTAAATAAGTCTATATTACAATAATCAGTACCTCAGATGTGCATTGCTAGTATGGAAATATGAGAATTCAAAAAATGTACCACCACGCTATTGAAGGCCGCCTTCTTTATAAATATAAAATGTATTCGGCTTATTTTTTCGTGATAATAGACGTTTATTGTGCTAGATAGATTTGTTGCAAGTTACATTTATAAAAAAAATATTATTTATTAATTATATAAAATTATACAAATGTCCTGAATGGGCTATAGCTCGTGTTCAGGAAAAAATAAATACAACTAATACACTTATTATATATGCTGACTAAATAAAAACTGGGTAAAATAAAATAATATATAGAATAGAATATTTAAAAGTAAAACTAGCATTAGGCAAAAATTAGGACTAAACTAAAACTAAGCTTGCATCATTAGATTAGGAAAAACTGAAAATGTTTATATATATAGGATGAATAACAGTATAAGATAAAGAAGTGTATTTATTTATTTTCCCAAGTTCGTACAGAATGGATGTGTTGCGTCTGTAAAGATCGACTGTGCCTAGAGAAGAAAAAATCATTTTTCCAGAACAATCATGTTGCTTGAAGCGTGGTGGTACAAAATGTGTACCACCTATTTTTTAAAACTTTGGATACCCTTTATTTGAAAAACTGTTCAATATTATTAATATGTACCACAGCTTTCGTTCAATAATTATAGTTTTGTGAGGTTTATCCAAAATATTTGTAATTATTTCCCCCTAGTGCATTATTTTTGTCGAAAATTCTGCGCATGAAAGAGTTAAATAATCTGGCGTTGAATTCACAATTTTTTTTAATAACGCTAAGTGATTACACATACACTATATATATATAACTAAAAAAATATGAAGTGTTTATTCTTGAGGTTCTTGGATTATCTTAAAATGGGAAAATGTTCACGCTTTATGTATTTTCCTTTTATTCATGATAGGAAAAAAAGGCATAATGAACATCTACAGGTCATTTCCGTGTGCTTTAATTATATCTAATTTTTCGCATTAATAAATTCTCATATTTTATGCAAAATGCATTTTTATGCTTAAGACAAAGAATATATAAAACATTTATCTGAATGAATTATATTTCAGGTATACAAAAATAAAGCATAAACATTTAGCATCTCCTTGTGTAAGTGAATAAAAAAAAAGGTCTGAAGCAAATGACTCAACTTAATCGTATTTTTGCTAACATAAAATGGTGGATGAAAACTGTAAGTTGCAAAAAAATTATATCGAAATAGTCTTAAAAAAAGTCTTCAAATCTAATAGTTAACTGACATTTTTTTGCAAATTTTGCTTATAAAAAATTAAGTACTATATAAACTCGTTCAACTTCAGAGTAAGTATTATAACATGTAGAAAGAATGTCAATAACAAATATAATAATATAATGTATATAACAAATTAAAATTAGAAACTAAATTTTCAATAAAGCTATGCATCTTGAATACTTTCCCCATCTACGTAATTTTTTCATGTATAGTTCCAAACGCAACAATAAATGAATATTCTGGATGCATTTATTTCAATATTTATACATATATTATTCCCAATCACAAACTGTTTTTATTATATTTATTAGTTATAAATAAATACATCTTATCAACAGTTTTCTCATTAAAAAGTATTGTATTCTTGCTATATACGAGAATTCGCCAAAGGTATTTAAAGCATTGCTTAAAATTTTGCAAAAAGCAGTGACAACAAGAAAAGCATCGCTTAAAATTATACAAAATGCAGTGACAAGAAACAACATATCAAGCGAAAGTACATGCTCATGCTTTCAACAGTCGTTTGCAAAAGAGTAATTTAAGCGTTGATTTAGTTTTAAATTCAAGTAAGATTGAATATCATTGTATAAAACGGTAATATAAGAAATGATCTGAATATGATAAGGGACTCGTTTTCGTATGGCTGACGTACACACAACACATCTCCCAGAATGAAACCCTTGAAGGTACAATAAGTCTAAAAGACCTTCCATTCAGTTGACATATGTCACAATTAATTTAATAGAGACTGCATTGAGCAAGAGTAGCTTGATCATACCAAAGATATCTGAAGCTAGAATAAATCTTTCAGATAAGTGGATGGTATTGTGCGAGAATTCAAGTCACTTGGGGCAAAATGGATTTCGCATGTGACTTGTGATAACAAAAATTGTGTCAACATATGTCACCGCTAGAAAATTAAGTTCAGGCATGAACCATTCTTTCTCCCATGTGATTATGTCAGAATAAGTGCTTCCTCTTACTCCAATACATGTTACACAGAATTTTATTTTGATCATTATGCTGAATAACTGATTACATTAAGACTAACGTGTATTGTACAAACAATATCCCCAAAAGCCTTGATCGTCAACAAATGTCTCGTGTGGTTTATGTATATGTTACCTTTAAAGTGTGAAATCCGTTATTCCATACAATAACTAGGTATTTCATGAAATAACTAGACAAGTCAGTTAAAGTATATAAATTATTGAATTCTATGATTTAACTAGGTATTCTATAGAGTAACGATTACTGGATCCCTAAAGTATGAAATATGACCCTCGAAAGTTCTTTGAACCGGTTCTAGCTGCTTTAGGAAGGAGTTTTCCTATTAGGAACTAAAGATGGCCGAATAAAACAATTGTACTCTAGATATCAGTTCAGTATATGTCAACGAGAATTAATTTTCATTGAAGAAGTTCCAAATATTGACACAACACTTCGATCTGTTGCAGCAGCTCAAAGTTGCGGTACTGAACAAGGATTTAAAAAGTGCTCGTGTAAAAAAAAACGTGTAATGGTAAAAAGAAGGCTTGTTTCAAAAATAATAATCAGTCCAATCCAAAGTGTCACGACAGCAATCCTTGCTATAATAATGAAAAGTAAAATAAAGGTAACTCATATAAAATTTAAATTAATATTCTCTTACATTTTTGTTTAAGAAAGTTTACACAATATTTTTGTTGATAATATTTAAATATAATCTATTTTTGCAACATATTCTTTTTCCCTCCTTTCTGTTTAACTAATGTTAGCAACATGAGCAATAATAAATTATATCATCTGCTTTCCCTTATTATTTATCAATTATTCATCCGCAAAAGAGAAAATGTATTTTTCGAGAGATTTAGTTATTTATGATCAATTGATTTATAAAATATCTTTAAATTTGCTTATTTTTCACTTTAACGGTTTAAACTTAGTCATTTCATGGAATAAAAACCTAGTTATTTCATAGAATAACTAGGTAAAGTATGAAATGTTTCATCTATTACATACTTTAGCTGACTTGTCTAGTTATTTCATAAAATATCTAGTTATTCTATGAAATAACTGAATTATATACTTTAAAGGTAACATACATACATTTGGCGTCAATTTTTTCGAATTCTTAGTACGGCTTTTATGTATCATTATTTGATATGAGTTCTAGCGTTGTTGCTGCTAATCCTGACTGGTTATCCATTGGCTAGACCAGATAGATATACGAGATCATAAACTGGCAAAAAGTTCAAAACAAGGGAATTTAGATACAAATCTTCCTTTTTACAAGTTCCAAGCAAGAAAGATGATCATCAATACATTGAGCGTTGTTACATTTCCCATAGTTGGGAAAGGTCTAATTTCCCCGGTAAAATTTAAGATACCTCTGGTCCACTTAGAAGTCTTGACATATAATACTGGCGCATTGTAAACATTGCATTGGAATGAAATAGATCTCTTATTTCGAATTTGTACGATTTTTTTTTTTTTTTTGAAAAACGAAAAAACTTCACAAGGAGGAATATATTTTTTAGAAGCAATACGCGCATAAATATATGCACCAAAGAAGAATTTTATTGCATCTTATGATTCTTTAAGCGCTTCATTAGTTCAAAAAGGCTATCCTTGTGGTTGGAGAATTTCATTTTCAAAAGTTACTTCCATTAAAAAGTGTTTAGTGGGTAACAGAGGAATAGCATGTTAAATTTATCTAGCCTAAAAAAAATCTTGTTTAGTGGAATGGAATTTTTGAGATCGAAATACCTTTTTACAGTACCATATTCCCTTCTTACTGTATTAGGTTGTGACCACAGTTTCAATGAACTTGCATACATCAACTGGGTTCTTGAAATATCAAAATAGAGGTGAAAAGTGAAATTCGGTTGACATTATACAATTTCGAGTTAAATAAAGCAGTCACAATTACATGTAAAAAAAAGTTAGAATTAACCGGATTTACAAAATACCAGTTTACGTGATATCCATATATATAATAAATTCGCTCATTACATGCGTTTTCGATACTATTCAAGGAATGATTAATATATAATTTTTATTTTCAAAACCGTTATGAGATGAATAAAGTTTTTGTTACTATCATTTGGGATGAAAACATCAAATGACGTTGCGAATTTTTTGACTGAGAAAAGTCTTAACTTTTATATTGTTCTTCATTGCTTATCGTATTACCTTTTCCCTCTTTAGCTCTCAGTATTCATCTGTTGTCAGCAGACGTGGAATTTGTGATTGGACTAAATTTAAAATTTACAAATTATTTCAACAGCCATTCATTGCTTTAATGCGATGTTAATCAAAAAAAGGTCTTTTGAAAAAAAGTATCTTGAATTTATATTTTGAAAAAACAGCATATTTTCCTCCCTTACATAATAAAATTTACTGACTTCCATAAAAAGGGTGCAAATTTCATAATTATTAAAATTATTCAAAAACGTAAGAATTTCAATTTTTGAAAAAAATAAAGGTTGAATAATTTTCAAAATTTTATGTTGCTAAGGCAGGTAAAATCACTAAAAGCATTTCGATAAAAATTGTTTTCAACAGCCGCTAAATTCATGGTAGGTTTCAATTTATGCAACGGCTGTCAAATGTTAAGAGTTTTTTGTGTGTCTTGCAAAGTAGCGAACTGCACTACTGGAACTCATTTCCAGAAAAAAAATTGGATTCCAAATAGTATTCAACAGAAAAAGAGGAAGAGGAAAAATGAATGATATGTGGTAGGTCTGGTTTTCGAAGTGATGGAAGCTCATTTTGATAGAAAAAGAAATTATACAAGTATAAAGAAAATAAAAGAAAAATTCTTTAGAGCTTAAAAGAGATGAGGATAAAGAAAGAACATGTGAAGTGCTATATGTACCGTAAAATCCGGCGTATAACTCGCACCTATACTTTCAAGTTTAAAAATTTTCCCGTTTAATGGCGTGTTTTATTAACAACTTGAGTTGAAGAGGTTCTGTAGGATCGATTCAAAGCTTTCAAATACTGTGACTTTTTCCAAAGTTTGGAATAACAAATTAAGTTAAGCTTTGTGAGAAGACAAATTTTATGTATAATTATCCAGGTATATCTACTATTTCGCAAGGATTTGACTTTAATTATTTACATCATAGAAGTGCTCGAGAAATTGTCCTTTTCATTAATTTTTTTATACCATGAAATAAATTTAATGCAATGCATTTTTTAAGTGGTTTTTTTAGATTAAAGACTATATTCGTAAAGAATTAACATTTTTTTATTGTATGTGTTTCTTAATTTGACATCTATTGTATTTTTAATATTTCCTCGCATTTCTTGTTCACCTTCATGCACACAGTAAATACATATTTTTCTGTTATATGCAAGTCGAATACACACTTTTTCCCTAGATTGAAAAAAAAATCTGAATTACTTGGTGGAAAAAATAATTCAAATTAAGCATCTTAGGTCTGGATTTTAGCTAGGATGAGATATAACATATGTATACAGCTGGAATCTTTTGATGATATCGTCTATTTAAATCTTGATCTACATTTTGTAAGTTAAGGTATCCGACAACTTGAGACAAATTTAAAAAAAAAAAAAAATTTGAGATATGGTGATTTTTTTGTTGTTTTTAGATTTGTTTAGTACATTTTAAGAAGAATATGCTAAAATTAAAAAGAGAAAAAGAAATTAATGCTACTAAAATGGGAAAACATTGGCACAAATTTACAAAAAATAACATTAACGCGGCCCATTCTGTACCAAAAGTTTATAAACAAATTTTCAATTCTGATGTGTTGCTATGTTATTCCTTTTTGAAATGACCTTCAGGATAAGAGCTATTTTAATTTTTACAAAAATTAGAGCACTTTATTTTTGTTAGTACATGAAATTACTTAAAAAAAAACCAGTTAGTATATTCACATAAGGTGCTGTAAATTTTGTAATAAAACAGTGGTTGATAAATCTAAAGGTTAAAACACTTCTACAAGTATACAGAACATACACAAAAAATTTCAGTTAATTATTTTTAAAACTTTTTTAGCAATCGCGTTAGCCCCGTTTGAGCATTTTCAATAAAAAAAAAAACATTTCGAGTAAAACGCGTTTTAAAGCATGACACCTTGCTTAAAGTAATGAGATCTGCTTTTACTAAAACACTAGTAGTTTTTGTTCTAATGAACGGAAAATAATAAACTTGGTATTTTATATAAAGTCTAAGCTTTATATAAAGCTAATAAGATGGTCTGTAAAATAAAATCATAAAAAAAAAAATTCGTTAATTTTTGGCAAAATTCACAATTTTAGGATAGTCGGATACCTTAAGCGAATATTTTCTTCTCCATGGTATAAATTTTAGTTACCTTGCTTTAAACATACACATTCTATGTTACACATTCAGTACAATCTCATTTTTTATTATTTTGGTCAAAGAAATTATAATTCAACTTCAAAAGATATCATCAACACAGACCTTGACCTTCAGTACCCCGGTTTCCCATTACATAACACTAGTTTAACGGCTTAAGCATACAGATATATCGGAAAGATCACGATCAGGAACCTCCAACGTAAAATAGCCCTACACCCACAGTCCAACTACGCACAGGTGCAACAACCTGTTTGAAGATCGAAAAGGTGATCAGGATTTCCCCCCTTTCCCTTCCGAGTTCAAAAAGACAAGATAATTAATTCCGATCATGTAACTTTGGGCAGCAGCAATAGAGCGCAAGATATTTTCTGCTTTATGCTTACCTTTTTTATAGACATATATAAATGCGCTCTTCCATTGAAAGATCAAATTGATCCCTTGCGTAAAAAGGTCTATAAACGATGATATCAGTTTCTTTAAATGAGTCAATTACATAGTCATTCATCTAGATGCAGGAAATTTTAGTCAGTAGATGTATGTCATCAGAATAATGCTGTTTTAAGTGAAAGCAACATGACTGGATGACCCTTTTTGGTCTCGGAGGCGGCCTTTTGATTAATGTTAGTTAATAACTTTGTAAATAGTTCAATTATTTTATGTAAGTTTGAGGTAAATAGTTTGTATTTTTTTTAACTTGATGTTTCTTTTAGTTGTGCCAAGGTTTATAAATAATGCTTTTTTTTGTGCGGTCGGGATTTAAATTTAAGAAATACTTTCTTAGAAATGTTTACTAAAAGATTCTGACCAAAGAGAATATGTGTGAGTAAACTTATATTATTTATGACTTATGAATGTGGAACTGAATAATTGAAAAAGTAAAATCACTATTAATGCTTATTCTTAAAGTACATTCTGTTTACCAATACAGTCAGTACTTTAAATTACTATTGCTTCTATATTAAATAAATTTACTACAGGAGAAATTTAAACATATATTACATACCTTAAAATATATTTTGTAGCTATATTATCTGAACAGTAATTTCCTTAACAACGAACTCTTTCTTAAATAATTGATTGAACCAGGAGTTCTTACCATGGGCTGGAATAAAAAGTCTATTGTAGATTAACACAATTCATGTAACTGCTTTCAGTACATGTATTTAGAAGTACGTGAAAATTTTTTAAGAAATGAAACATGTATGAAAAGAAGCCCAGTTCTCAAGCATTTGCTCATAAAATTTAGGAAACAATATGCCTACATTTTATAAAACACATAGACGTAAAAATACTACATAAGAAAACTTTTAAGAGCTAAAAATATGTTTGGATTATCATTAACACACGAAAACACAATACATCTAGCTTATTTAAATAAACTGCAAAAATATGACAGGTATCCGAGACCGTATATATACATACTTTAAATTCCCTGTCAAAACACTATACATATTAGATAAAAAGATTTTGTTCAGGAAAAATGTTGTTCAATTCAATGACAAGCATAACACACAAGAAATCATCTCGTTATAATAAGTAAATATAAAAAAGAATTAAGTTTGTGTTTCATATTTTTCTCATCGGTATTTTATTTAGGTGTGAACTTGTTTCAGATCGCAGTTACTAATTAAAATACGGAAATGTAGATGTATTTTAAAGGTATTGATGTTCTTTGGCATGCATAACTTAAACAACATTTCTTAAAAAGACTGTAGTGTGTCAAATGTACTAACATTTGAGTAGTTATGCATATTTTTTTAGCAAAATTTCAAACCAGGAGACAATTTCTTAAAATTAGTAAATTCTTAAAATTATTCAAATAACAACCGATTTCTTTTTCTAATGGGTACTGAGTAATACAGCATCAAACGTCAACCAATGGAATAAACAAACCAACAGGTTAATTTGTCAGAGCTTTGACAAGAAGAACAGTATGAACACAATAATCAATCATACATTTAAAAAATGTGTCTGAAGATGACAAACGCAACAAGAGAGATTGCCGTTTCTATGCACTGGAGTGACAAGATATACAAATAGAAAAACAAGAATTTGAATAAATTTAAACATCTGTTTTTGATAACATTTCACCATTTCCTTGCTTTCGACTTTCTAGGGATTCTGTAGAACTCGGCATAATATATTGAAATGTATGGAATTTGCACCATTTCAGATATTACGAAAGTATGACAAAACGAATGTTTAAAAACCATGTAAATAGATTTGCTTTGACTATAAATTACAGCGGAACTATTGAAAAGTTCAAGACAAGACATAGAAAGCTAACATATTCAACCTACATTAATTAAAATTTTGAATTTTTATTTGACATCCGAACGTCACATAGGCCCTAAGAATCATAACACAAATAATTGCACACCACACATTGTTCTAACAGACCTACAGAAACGAACCACCATTCTTTTACAGATAATTATCGTATTACTTTTCCTTTTAGGATTTGTCAGTTAGCACGAAGAAAAGCAAATTGTTTAATAAGCAAATGGCCGCAACGGATTACTAAAACTATCACGACATCTTTTCTTTACACCATTCATCTGTAGATCGCGTGTGGGAGATAGTTTTTTCCCAATGTCTTTCGAGCATGCGTGATCCCAAAGATAGGTCTATTTCTGGACTGAGGAAAGTTATAAATGCCCCAGTGAAATAGCCGAAGCTAATTAGGATTGTCAGCTGCACGGCAAATTAATAAGGGAACAGCATAGAACATCATACCCTGATGAGTAGCTGGGAAGGATGCGTCACGCTAACTAAACCGATGTAAACTAATTCAAGGCTACTAGGGAAATCTGCAAGAGCGGTAATGCATGCTAAGTCACAAGTTCTGACGTAATAACATAATTTATTCTTCCACATTCAAGATGGTCGATAAATTGGTCGAGTCACCACGCAATTCTTTACTACTTAATGAACTCAATAGATAATGATTGAAAATGTCGCGTGCATTGACAAACGCCAGACGCTGGACAGAGCTTCTTTTGCATAATTTACTAAAAAAAAGCACAGACCAAAAAGTACTTAAATGTTTTAATATTGACAAATTGTTTTAACACCGTTTAAATATAATCAAAATGTAAAACCGCATTGTTTACAGTAAGGTACGAGAATATATTTCTTTTACATTGTTACGAAAAATCAAAAATAAATCATAATAAGCAAATTCAAGATGAATTATCAAGCCAAACTGGAAAAAATAGAACGTTCATTAGGATATCCAACTACCCTAAAATTGGGAATTTTACCAAAATCTGACAATTTTTTTATAATTTTATTTTATAGACCATTTATTAGCTTTATGAAAATACCAAGTTTATTATTTTCCGTTCACTAGAACAAAAACTACATATGTTTGAGAAAAAGCAGATGCCATTACTTTAAGCAAGATATCATACTTTAAAACGCGTTTTACTCGAAATTTGTTTTTGTTTTTTAAACAATCAAACGGGGCCAGCCGATTGCTAAAAAAGTTTCGAAAATTAAATGAAATTTTTTGTGTATGTTCTGTATAATAGTAGAAGTGTTTTAGCCTTCAGATTTATCAATCACTATTTTATTACATAATTTACAGTCCCTTATGTTAATATTATCACTGCTTTTGTAATAGATTTCATATAATAACTAAGATAAAGATCTCTAGTTTTTTGTAAAAATTAAAATCTCTCTTATCCTGAAGATCATTTCAAAAATGAATAGCATATCAATACATCAGAATTGAAAAATTGAAAATTTATCAATTTTAGCATATTTTTCTTAAAATGTACTAAGCAAATCTAAAAACAACAACAACAAAAAATCCCTATATCTCCATTTCTTTAAAAAAAAGTTGTTGCAAGTAGTCGGATACCTTAAATCAAATTTGCAAATACATTTATTTAACTTTTAGCTATATGCTATAAAGCAGGGGTGGGCTATTGTAACGGCTTGAAGGTCACATTGTGGAAGCAGAGAATACCGGAGAGCCGCACATATACATTTTTAATGGTTGCATTCATTATAAAACTTTGCCTCTCAGAAGTATGAATTGTACCACAAAAATCAATGTATATTAAGTTAAATAAAATAGTGTGGCAGTGTTTTATTCAATTTATTTACTGTGCTAATTTCATATCAAAGATCGCAAACACGTTTAATTTTAGAATGTTTAATAAGATAAATATACCTTATCATCTTTTCTGATTGTTTTGGTGGGCCAAAAAAAAAAAAAAAAACCTAACGGGTTGTTATTTTCTCACTCAAGCTATAAGGTTTTGATTTTAAGAATTACAAACACAAATTTCAATATTATATTTATATAAACCAAAACATTTACATTAGATATCAAAACATTTAGATATTGAATTTACATACTCGATATTTTATATGTTTACGGATTAATTAAATAATAGTTAAGTAATTACTTTTTTTAAATAAGATAAATGTCTTATACTTGAACAAAAATCATACTTTAATCAGATACCAGAATTTCTTTATCCCATCCAAGTGGGACAAAGAACAAACATTAATTTCCCCCTTATTACGAATTGTTCTAGTCCAGGGGTGGTCAAACTTTTTTTTCTTGTGAAGAGTGTCACTTTCTAATAAAAAAATAATGAGTGCCACTTCCAACTTTTCCACAAAAAAAAAAACAAAAAAAAAGAATAAAATGAAAGAAAATGCTACTTCTTCGCTTATTATGGGATTTTTACGCGAACAACACATTTTTTTTAAATGAAAGTCTAAGTAGTGGGAATTTTAAAGTATATAATAAGTAAAACAAAAGTTAAGATTTTATTGTTAATAAACCTTTTACAGGTTTAATCAGTTATGTTAGGTACAAAAAAAAAATTGAAAGACTTAATTCTACAGAATTATTAAGCAGTCAGTACTTACTGTGGTTTTTGAATTTGTAGTTTTTTTTTTTACCAAGTCATGTATATTAGGACTAGCTTGAAGAAATTAACAAAATTAGGTTTTTTTAGGTGCGTATCAGCACTGGTGTAGTTAGTTCTGAAAAGGGCCCTAAATCACACTTCCTTGGGAGCTCTTTATTGTGGCTCAATAACATTTTAAGATTTTTTTGTTTATGCATTTTGGGGCCCCTGAAGCTTGGGGGTCCCCGTCTCATTGATACGGCTGATACAGTGGTAGCTACGCCCTTGCGTATCAGCTAGTTTTGAACGATATTTTGATTTTACGTTCATGTATAAATGGAAACATTTATTCACAAACATATGTTGATAGAAATTCTTAAAGGTTTTTCTCCGGGACAACCATATTTAAATAAAACTGGAAAAAATATTATTTATTATTATTTGTTTCAAATTTGGATTTTTCAGTAAGTCTTCGCGTGCCACTTTTACAACTTTCGCCGTGCCACAGGGTTAGCCACCCATGTTTTCTAACTCATTCCCCATTTTTAGAAAAACTAAGAATGTCACTTTATCTCATTACATCTGATATGCACAATTACGCCTAGTTTATTATTAGCAACAAACATTGTTCAACTCATTTCCATTTAAGGAGACATAAGTTCACAGACGAGTAAAACAAGGAAATATACATATATTTAAAGTGTGATAAAATTTTTATTTAAAAAAAAAATCATACCTAGCTCTTTCCGTTCAAAGTACCTACACCACTCATAGAGTAGGTAGTAAGCGCGCGTATATACAAATAATTATTCCTATCAAATTAGTAGGAAGTATTTCCTGTTCAAACAAACGAGTTTCTTTATATCACAATTTCTACGAAGGAAATGTAAATATTATTTTGATTTTATATAAACACGCATCAAAAATTCATAAAAACGAATTAGAAAAACACCCACACAATGATCGGGAAAAATTTAATAAATTAAGATGCATTGTGTTTATACTATTCTGCAAAATCTTTTTGTCGTAATTTCTATCATTATATAAATAAGTTAGAAGTAATAAAAAAAACGTTAATACAAAAGTGCATAAATATTTAAACAAATTTTAAATTCCTCACATAAAACGATCCAAAATGAAGTTTAAAATATAAGTCAAATTCGTGAATCATTTTCCTTTCAAGCTCGAGAAAAAAAAACCAGCTTACGCAACTCAAAAGAAATGCATGTAATATATATGCATAATTTAGTAATGTATATTACTTATATTTAGACAGAGAATTAAACTTTTGAATCATTTGTATCAAGAAAAGCGGAGTAAACATAAACCAGTGGTATATTGTAACAACCATCAACAAGGTAATTCGAGAATAGTCAAGTTATTCATATGGAAACTAACTGCCATATGTAGGTGAAAAATCTAGAAATAGAGATCTCGCAAAAATTCTTCAGTGCTTCTCAAACTTTCAATATTTGCGATCCAATATTCAATCATGCTTTTCATCGCGTCCTCCCCCCATACAACAATGTTTTTTATTCAGGAAGACTATACTTTGACCCTGAAGCTACAATACGACTTTTACCTCTTAAGTGCCACCGGCGTATATAAACGTCTCGCTCATCCAAAGCGTTAACTGCCCCGGGCGTATATATACGTCTTTCCGGAGTATGATCTTTTCTGTGCATTGCTGTCCATTTGCTGTCCATAAAACTATTCCGAAGGCTTTGGAATGCAATAAAAGGACCTAGGCAGCGTTTTCGAAGGATTTACTTATTTCAGAGGATTTTTTTTTATTTATTCGTTTTCTTTCGTTCTCCACCACCACCACAAATGCATCACATACGCACGCTTACTTGGAAAACGGTGGCTTTGGGGATCGAGTCGCATAACTTAATCGGTGGTTAAGGGATTAGTCATAACCCGTACAAATGATCAAGATGTGTTAAATTTTGTATATAATTTTATTATGACAAGCCCATGGGGTCACTGGTAGTTATTAAACTTGTTCTGAACTTAATATTGTTAAATTAATTATAAAATACATTGTGCAGAACTGATACATTTATAAATGTATTTTATCAGTGCAAATGTGTATTTTACTTTTCATTATCTCAGAATGATTGTTTACTTTCAGTAATTTAATAATTTTTTTAAATAATCTTTTGCTTTCGACTATTCATTATGCTCGCGACCCCCTCGTGGACTTATCCCCCCCCAGGAGGCGCAACCGATAGTTTGAGAAACGCTGCCTTAACTCCCTTTTTTCATTCATTCGATGTCATCAATATATCACTCAGTGTACCCACAAATTCGCCGTTTGGATTCAGCAATGGAGAAACCAATTCTCCAGATCCATTTCCTGGCATCAAATAACGCGCATACAATTTTCACGGAAGTTCTACAAAAACATCAGAAAAGAAAGAAAAAAAAAGTAGTACCATTTCACTTATTCAGAATGGTCACTTTTGCAAATGGCCAACGCCACACGCTACAAAATTTAGGACAACTGATGAATATTAATCTACTACATCGTATATATTTTTTCCGTGGCCGACGGGCCTACTCTGTTTCGAAAGGGAACGCGGGTCATATTATGGTGCTATATCTTGAAGTAGGTTCAGCTGGAATTTCCAATATTGGTAAATGTTGTCAAATTTATGGGTTACTAGTCCTATACCTCTCGGCTGATTTTATCAGGGTTAGATGACCTGAGGTGGGATTAAGCATTTGTGAAGATGGAATAACAGATTTGCAAGTTCACGTACTGAAAAGGTCAAAATAAGGTCTGCAAAGGTCTTGAATCTTCCTTGAAATCTATTGTATATGACAGGTTACCTAAAGGCGAGAGATTTAAAAGAGCACAAAAAAAGTAGGCTACTTTTTGTTAGAAAATATACATAATGCTCTAGGAAAAGGTTTAAAAATTAGGACAAAAACTCGAACTACAGGAAAAAAAGAGTACGCAAATTCACAATAAATTCACTTTTAATAAACAATGCTATGAATGTGAAAAATGATATACATAAGAACTGTGCAAGATAAATCACGTACCAATATCATGGTTTTTTAAATGTTACAGATTTCAATTTAAAATTTCTGCAAGTAACTGAGTGGAAAAAAACCCTATTTCAGCCACAAGCAAATTGATAATATAGCATTATGCGATTTATAAAATCAAATGAGATTTTTAAGTCTTCAGTCTTTTGAAACTAACTATTTAATAGAGATGAAATGAATCACAATAAAAATTAAATTACATAGAATGACAGTTGGAAGACATGTGCTACAGGTAATTTAAAAAATAGGTTACATGAGTAAATTATTTTTGTATTAATATATTTTACTCTTAAATTTTAAAATGTATTCATTATAGAGCTTTACACTTTAATAGTATTTTTTCACTTAAAGTGACAGTTAAACTTCAACACTTTGAATATTTTTTTAAAAATAAATTAATATATCAAAAATTTGAAAAATCATGGGTATTTTTAGGAAATAAAAGTAAGTGCCGAAATGGCACTGAGTATTTCTTATATTCACAGTTTTTAAAGGGTTATCTTTCATAATTCAGTCCTTGATGTAAGAGTTACCGATTCACTGAGATCTTCATCTCCAAGGAGATGCAAAAATTAGTGCACTATAAAATTTTCATGCAATACACTACTATTTTGTTTCAGTAATAAAGTAAAATTCCTATGCGTTAATTCATTCATTGCCAATTACGAGTCATCTCGTAGCTTGGGCTACAATTTTAGAATAAGTTTATACTCGTTATACTTCGGAATAAGTTTATACTCGTTATACTTCGGAATAAGTTTATACTCGTTATACTTCGGAATAAGTTTATACTCGTTATACTTCGGAATAAGTTTATACTTGTTATACTTCGGAATAAGTTCATACTCGTTAAGTTAGGAATTATAAGAGATTTTTTTTTTTAAAAAAAAAAACACTTTTAAAATCAGATTTTACTATCAAAAAAATAAAAACTCTTTACAGGATTATACGTTGCTGCACACTTTTTGCCATGTCACTAAACTTTAAAATTTTCTTTATACTTGATTGTTTTTGCCTGCTAATTATTACTTGTCTGTCCATTTTTTATTGCATAGCAACTCTTAATCACTCTTAATCTTTTGGGTTTTTCCCAGTGAGGATCATTACACATCTGTATAAATGACTGTCTCCAAACGAAATTAGGAGACACGCTTTTAAATCCAAATAAAACGAAAATCTTTTCAGGTGAGAAATTTCATAGAAAGAAAATAACTACGAGATATCTCGTATAAGCGGCATTCAGCACAGGAATTTTACTCAGTGACGCCAGCTACGAGTCACCTCGTTTTGTTCACATCATTTTCAAATTATTGCAAATGGCATTTCAGTACCACTGTAATTTAACATTATTAAATTTTGTTGAAATTCCATGTTTTGTTTTTAAAAAATAAAACCTTGGCACTTAGAGCAAGACGCTCCAAATTTGCGTGGCAGTGAATGCGGTTCGGCTGCAATTCTACTGTGATCTTTTTGCATAAGTTATTCAAACTTTTTCTTATATATTAAATGTAAAATAAATTTGAACATAAGTGAGGGGAAAAAAATCGTGCGAGTCAAATCCTTTCTAAAAAAGATTAATCCAAAATATGCTTTATTTTGCTAAGGACAAAAAAAGCATTTCTCGTGAAATTATTCTAAATTGTAGCTTTAGAAGTGGTAAACCAAACACGATGTAAAGTAAACACTATCTTATACACATTATAAAATAATATATACTTACAGGCATACATTTTATACTACTTTTTTACTTAGTTTTTTATTTTCTTCGGCACCAACATTGTTAACGTCTTAAAACTGGTTTATATCACGCACATTGCACTAATGCTGGTAATAGAAACAAACAACTGAGCACATTCAATTGTTCCGTGTCCCAGGATTACGAAGCCTTACAGCCTGACCGATTCTTGGCTTTCTTTCATTCAGTAAGAAGTATTTACTTACAATAACGAGTAAATGAAGCGAGTTAAGCTGGAAAAAAAATCAATTGAAAAGAAAGGAGTAACTTCTTTTCCTGGTATTATTCATCTACTATTTTCAATGAAAGAAACACGTCTATCGAAGGATGTCTAGGGTATAGGAAGATGCTGAAATCATTATAATCATTTAAAGGCTTAGAAATTTAAGAAAAGAAACCACTTTGGCGGAAGTGAAAGCAAGTGATGCTAATTTGCATACTTTTAAATGATACTTTTTTTCTTCACATGTAACTAACTTTACAATGAAGTGATGAAAAGGAAATAGAAATGTTTTTTTCTGAAGACAGTCAAAGATAAATCACTCTAGAAATCTGATGAAGAATCCTTTGTTGGTCACGAAACCACTTCTTTGAAGAGAAAAAAAAAGGTCTCGAAGAAGAAAAGGAAAAACAGAAATCCTTCAGCATAATAAAACTCAAAATGAGTCTGTATGCGTTGAAACAGTTAGGATCCGAAAAAATGGATTCAAATGGGAAAAAGAAGGAAAAAAAAACTCCATCTTTTTTCTTGGAAACGTCTTAACAAACTATTAAAAACCAAAAACCAGCCAATCAATAAGATAACTTACATGATTAGTACCCACACTTAAAATAAAAATTGGGGCAAGAACAACTATGGCAGGAAAATATTTTACCATCAGTGTTTTATCTATGTAAATAAATTTAACTCCGAGAGAAATAACCCTTCTTTAAAACCTCTCGCATCGATGTCTTTTTTTTTCATATATAAAAATTGAATAAACTTTTTGATAGACGATTTTACTGCTTCAAAAATAATTCGTATCGATTTTAGAGAATACCGTAAAAAGAATCTGACACTGTTCGATTATGCTAACAACAAGTTTTCAATAAAGTGATATTTGACCGCAAACAAATTTCCATAGCAACAAGCAAAAATAAATAAATACAAGAAAATAACCTGTTTGATTTGCACCACACGCATATTTTGCTATTCTTGCAAAACAACATATCTGGTGTCTTGTTTCAGAATGTATAACATCGTATTTCATAAATATACGTTTTTTTATAGCAAAAGATTATTGTTCGCGAAATATATTAACCTTCTGGGACCTTATTGGTAATTATTCTTTTGATGATTGCAGATTTCATTATCAGGTTTCAGTTCCTTGTAGTTTTAAATGATCCAGAAAGAAAATGTTTTAATCATCATTAATAGAACCATAGAAAAATTTGCGAAGTTAACCATTTACACAATATCAGAATTTCAATAATTATTTTTGTCATTCGAATATAATATAATAGCAAAAATTTAAAAAAATAAATATGTTGGGGGGTTTTGCGTGTGTGACTGAGTATGTGATCAGTATCAAGTTTTAGATATTGAAAATATTTTCCATTGCTTAAGAAAAAAGAGAAGACATTAAAATAGCATATTTTCCTGAAGCAGAAAAAAAAATAATTTACTTTACTTATATAACATTACATTATTTTTTAAGGAACTCATCAATGAAAATATGAATCAGAATTTACTAATTACAGTGAGTGCAAAAAATTGGTACCATAAATTAGCAAATAAGAACAGTAAAACCTGTTTTTTGTGTGGTACATATATATGGACCGCATTAAAAAACACACACACAAAAAATGTTCGAAAACTTCATAAATTCTTACATATAGCACAAACAACTTTGTTGAAATACTACAAAAAATTTTTTAATGGGACCGCATAAAAAAAGTTGCACGTAGAAAATACGCCAATTATTTATGAAATTTACGAGAAAGTACTTCTACAACAAAATAAATAATTAAATTACACATTAAAATATTTAGTTTCTCATTGTATACATGGAGAAGTTTTCAAAATGCGCATAAATAATTCACTGCTACTCATCGTAAATCCAAATCGTTCAGCATCCTGTGATGAATAAGTTCAAAATCGCTTTCGTCACTTGAAGTACAGTTTCAGTTGATTTATTTTTGTCAACATAAAGTAAGAGAAGTTTTTGCTACGAAGGTCGGTTTGTCGGTTGCTTGTAAATGTCACGATAACCAGATATGCAGGATTGAAGCTCTTTTTGAAATTTCAAACTCCTTTCAGAATTGATATCTATTTTAAGAAAATACTTTTCCAATTTTTTGGAAAGCTGTATCCTTGAATATATTTTATCCGCTTTCAAAGAATCCGGGTTCTTCTTATCCGTCTTCATAATCTATCAAATTATTGATAATGTCACTGCCATTGAAAGTTTCGTCTTCATCAAGCGAGTGTTCTTGCCACGTTGAGAGAAAGCAACTGAATGTGCATTGTCGGGAGACTTTTTATAACAAATGAACAAATCGTATTGAAGTTTATAAATGTACATTGTAACAGTGCAGCGTACACCTTTACAACCCCCGCCTTGGGGGGGGGGAGGATTCTAGGGGCTCCAAAACTTGACTAACGCCAAGTACTTATTTACTCAATTTATAAAATATTGAAGGCAAAACCTGACTTTTCAGGGAGGTCCTAACATTCTCCCCGCGTCACTGTTACATTGATAGAAAACATTACAGTAGCGCCAAAGCCATGAAATTAATATACCGGATAAAAAAAGATCGCACAAAAATAAAATCGCCATAAAAAAAACTGCACAAAACCAGGTTCTACTGTACTTACAAAGCAAGCTTTTTAAGCCAATGCTAATTAGACGAATGTTTCTTGCTTAAACGGATAAAGAAAATATTTATTCCTCGTTACCAATATTCAAAACATTTATTCTTCATTCACAACACACATCATAAATAGTAGTAGCAGAACTTTCAAATCTACAGATTCATTAGAAATGATGGGAAAAAACGCTAATTACTACACCATAAATTAAAATTAGTAAAAATTACAAACACGTTATTTGTCCTTGAATGCTTGTTACAAGCGGAAAATAAATTTCTTTCAAAGTTATCTAGTGGGATAATATTTTAACTAGATTTATAAAAACAGTAATATAAAAGCGAAACCTTTTGTTTTTGAATTCAAGTTAACCACAAAATAAACAAGAAAAATATTCAACCTTCATAAGCTCACGGGATTGTAATTAATGGCATTGAAAATAGGAAGTGTATAGGCAAATATAAATAAGGCAAAAAGTTACGTTTCATTGGTTTATTTTAATTAACAGCTGCGAGAAAAGCACACACATTTTATATGAACAAAAATCTCCAAACAATTTCACAATGAGGACAGGTAGAAGTTTTATTCACAGATTAAATTATTCAACAATATTTTAACAAAAGTACTTTCTGTTTTGTTTTTATAATCCTGTTCAATCCTTTTTCGGCTTTTATTTTTTTTAAAATTATTATATATATATATATTCAAATCATAGGAGACAGAATCAAACTTAATGACAAATGGAAAATGGGTCACCATTCATAGGGAATATGAATGGCTCTGGTGTATCAAAAAAGAAAAACTTATAAACAGGTTTTATAAATATTTACATTATATATTCTTATTTAATTCAATAAAGTATTTGAAATGGTTTCATTCCCAACTCACGATCATTTTCAATGTTTCTCATTGGCTTTTATCAACTAAAATGAAAAATATGTACAAGCAGTGGTGGTCGTCACATCTAAAGGAGTCATTAATTCAATGACATTATTTGAGCAGGATATCAAGAACAAAAATGTTGCAATTTTCAATTATGGTGATGAAGTTGTGTGATTAAACATATTGTAAACTACAACGTCCACATGATTTCAGCTATTGACGAGGATGACATTGAATGGGCATTCAAGCATTATATGCATTTCATAACCTTATCAGCATAACAATATGAAGATTTTAAGCTCTCTTAACATTTAGCAGAAGACTCCAATAACTTTAAATGAACTTGCTTAAATAAAATTTTGAACTTTTTTACGGAACTCTCATAACTCCGACACCTATCTATCGTTACTCTACTATTTAGGAAAGGCAGATTAATGCTAATTCAATTATCTATTAGAGCTTTAATGTAAATAAGAGCCGACTCAAAAACGAAAAGCAAGATTAAGGCTATAAAGTTTAGAGCGAATTTTTGTGTTTTGAGTTGCTGGCCTTATAATCAACTAGTCTAATACCCATCAAATAAAACAATTAAAATTAATCACCTTTGCTATCAAACTTTAAAAATACTAACCCACTAACTCTTTGTCTAACAGACAGACCAATCGTAATCAGGTTAAAAGGCAAAGTCTACTATCTAATCACATTTCAGACTACGCAAGAAGGTCATAGGAGTGTCATGCGGAGCCCTGCGGGAACCTGAACTACATCACAGCTTGATACCAAAAACGCACATTAATGTCACTTAAAGGAATAGAAATCTTGAATTCCCAGCCATTTAACAATCCAACATATGTTTTTGTTGTTAATTGGCCGAAACTTATAAGGGGACGTATTTTACTTATCGTCCAACGTAAAACAGTGGGTTGTTAATTGGATCACGACATGAAAATAACGTTTTCATGATAAACTTTTTCCCCTCAAAATATCTCAATGGAAATAAATTAAAAACAGTTTCAGTAGAACAACTTTCTTGATAAACACGATTAGTTGAAACTAGGGAATGGAATATTTTTTGTACATAAATTAGCGATTAAGTAAGATAAATTACACTGCTGGCTATCAAAAATGCAACGCCAACTAAACAGATCAAAATCCAACAAGCAACATTGAAATCCGATCAAACATGTATGAAATTTCATAAAATAAGAAGGAAAACAGTTTTTTTTTCCATTGATTTGTGTAACTAATGGAATTCAAATTTGCAATATAAATTGTTTTAGAATTTTCAAAATTACAAAAAGAAGAACATTTCCAAATCAGTTCTGGAACAATTAACGGTTAAAATACGGAGAGAGAAAAAATGAGAAACTTTTTAAAAATCATATGTGAACTCATTTCAATGCTGTCAAACACGACTTCCAGCAGCCATATTATCAATAAACACCAGACCTTGACGAATAAGTATATATCTTTTAGTTGTTCTTATTTTCATTTATCAATCTAATGTTGGATAAATATTTTTTTTAAAAAAAAATGGCCGATGGTATATATATTTTGAATTTAATATCAACAACAAAATCTTCCAGATTTTGGTTCGATAATTGCTTTAATAGGGATGTGTAGGATGTATTTTCTTTTTGTGCAAAGCAAAAAGAATTTTCAGTAATGTGAAAAAGTTAGTCTCCTCTTCTTTACTCAGAATCAATTTTTCATTCTTTCATCAGTTCACAAAGCGGCGTCTGCAATATTCATACGTTTGAAATCCGTATTGGGTCACTGATTATAGAAGATTTTATTTATAGTCGGTTATAGTTTTCTTTCTTATAAATCATCGGCCTGCGTGTCTGAAGAATTACTGTACAAATCTTTCTAATACATTTTGTTGAGGAAAATACATAATAATTGCAATAAGAACTTATTTAGTGCAATTATGGTGATTGGTGGCTAAATTTTCCTTCCTAAACAGGAAACAGTTCATTTAATGGAACAGAAAATTATTTTAAAGCAAATAATTCAAACACATATATACCAATTGAAGAAACTTATGATAATTCTATTAGAAATCAGAAATAAATGCTGAACAGTGTTTATTATAGAATGGTTTTGCAGAGTGACCTACCATGCCTGCTTTTTGGATTTCAAGGAGCATCTTGAAAGCCTTTTTAACACGCTTTTTTATTGAAATATTAAATATTATAAATATAAAATTATTTGAACATTATTTCTGGTTTATAAACAGAAATTAATTTTTTCAGATTTTAGAATATATCGCTCCCATTGAAGCACCAGCTTCTTCTGCAATAGATAAGATAATGTTCAGTAGGAGAGCATCCAAAATCCTTATTGTAGCCGTTTTCATCAACAAATAACGTTAAAGCAGAAACAGAGTGAAGACTGTCATATCTCCAGAAAAACTGCCAAGGGTTGGACAAGCAGATACAGAGAGAAACGGTCCTCAACTCTACAACTGACAATGAAATAAGGAAAGAAATTCACCTTCAGCATAAAGATGGTGATATCTTTAAACCTCTTCAATTCATATCTGTCCTTCTTCCCGAGCAAAAATCAATTTAAATGAAAAAGGAGTCAGCAGCACTGCTCATGCAGAAAGGCATTCACACCATTGAGGAGCTTTCGAATTCTGCCAAAAACCAATTAATCGCCTATACAGATAGATCTTTTGACTGACCTTGATAAAGGTGGGGCTGGAATCCATTTTATTTACCAAAACGGCGAATTTGAATCCCATAGAATTCTCACGCGTAAAATTTCCTCAAACTTTACGTGTGAGCTCATGGCCATTAATGACGCTTTGGATAACTACCACAACAGGGCAACTGAGAGTTCCAGTGATATTTTACTGTTCTCAGACTAAATCTGCACTCGAGGCGATCTTGAGGGGCAACTCTCAATTGACCCGGGATATAATTACCCTTATAAACAGAGTAGTTGCAGCCCAAAGAACTTGCACTTTGCAACGGATACCAGTCCACGTAGACATCTTCGGCAATGAGCAGGCTGTGTGATAACCTTGCCAAGGAGGCCCGAAATTCCTAACTTTCCAATAGCCTTACACTTACTGATACTGATGCAATAGCTAGACGTAAATTCACCTCCCATCAAGTTAAGCACTTCACATTCCAGATCTTAATTGTAACGTAACGTAATTTCATCCACCAAGCCAGGCTACGTACAAGACACTTTAAAAGGGATGAAAATATCCTCTGATGGCCAAAGAAATTACAATACATGTCCTCACTGTCGCGACATTCAACTTTCTGCTTATCATATTTTTAATTGTCCTTCTATATTGGCTAAACTCCACAACATAGATCTAAACCCCACGGACCATCAACTGCTTTATTCGCCAAAGGTCGTCGACAAATTAAGTGCCGTTTTGGACGCCATTTGATTTCTCAACACTGCTTGGACAAAACAACAACAACCCTTTCCAGAGAAAAAAACTCGATTCGATTCTATTTATAGATGAAAGTTTTTTCCCCCGTCAAGTTTAATTTCACATGAAGCCTGATAAATGTCTTTTTACGATACAAATATGCTTCTTTTTCGCGTTTGTAAAACTAAATGAATTAATATGTTTTCACTTTTGATAAAGAAATAATCGCTCTCAAGAAAAGTGAGAACACATAGATCACAAATCACCTCTTAATTCAGTTCTAAAGGGGGGGGGGACGAGTAATGACGCAGGGCTTCTCTCCCGTAATGTTGAGGAATAAAACATATATCAGGAAGCTCATAGGTCTTACAAGGAGACAAAAATGTTCCGTAATTTTAGTATAACTTCGACTTCACTAACATAAATAAAACTGCACGTTTTATTATATTGCCATTTAAAATAGTATATCTTCCGTTTTCTTATATAAAATATGTTCCATGATTTGTGTCATGTAGATTGGTAGATGGATTTCACTTTAATATTAAAATGAAACATTGCGTATTAATACACATGTTTTTTACATTTTAAGGAAATTGTATTATGAACTGATAAATAAGTATTTTCATCACATTCGTGCAATATTTGAAACATTTTCCTACTTCAAAAATGTTGGATAAGTGAAAACTTTCTTGCAACTAGGGTTTCCGGGAAATCGTATATTTTAGTACTTTTTGTATTCCCGGGAATGAGATCCGTGGCTGAAATTATTAAAGCCTGAAAGATTTTTTAAAGAAAAAATCAGCAATTTTAAAAACATTATCTGATATTAAAAAGGAAAAACTTATGGCTAAATGGGTATGTAGAACTTGAAATTCTGACTATAGTTGTAACAAGCTTGAAGCCAGAAAATCTTGTCTAGAAAAACTATGCAGTCGAAACGTTACTTTGCTAACTGCCGAAGGAGTATTTAATTTCATTATTGGAGAGTTGAGCAAATAAAACTAGGCATTTGCAAAAGAATGTTAAATGTTCCCTAGTCCAAAGAATTTGTGAGGCACACAATGTTAGTTTAGATGGATTTTTATGCACTATCAAAATTTTAGGAACAAATATATGAAGCTTCTGCAGTTACCGCAGATATTTCACGTTTACCAAATAAAAACTGTTCAATCAGACTAAATTAAAAATGACGAAGAGCATAGCATTTTTGCGAGGAAGACGAACCACTGTCCAACTCTTCGCTCTCAGAGAGAGCATTGAAACTTATGAAGAGAGATCTTTCAACGCGTTGGACGAAAAATTAGAAAAAGCAATCCACTCATCGACAAAAAAGTAATATTTTGTTCAATTAGAAAGATTTTTGAAGCAAGAAATGCAGTTATTTGACTCAACAGAAAATCGATGATCAAATATTACAAAACTCGGTGAAGCTTTCAAAACCTACCTCTAACATCAACTGGAACCAAGAGAGTATTTTCTGCAGCTGGTTTGCTCATAGCAAAGCTAAGAACTAATGATAAAAGAATAGATTGCTGATGTTTTTTTTTTAAACATTGCCTTAAAAATGAATATAATTAACGCATTTTATCTCTATTATTTAGCTCAATATATAAATGAGTATAAATTTTGGAAATTATATGTATCCTTTTTTATATAATTATTATTAATACCAATTAAAAATAATCTTGATAATTTTTGAAATTTTGATGTATGCCCGGGAATGCCTTACGTTCCCAGGAAGAAAAAAGACCGGAAAATCAAAAACCCTACTTGCAACGACTTATACCTTCAAGAAGCAATTGTAGTGCTTAAAAGGATTTTTTTCTTCGTATATACATATGGAAAAATCATTTTTTTATTTTAAAATAAAGAAATCTTGCATCAAAATAGCTGTATTTATAAATACTTTTTTCTCAGCAGATTTTTTCATGTAAGAGAGAAGGTCTGTTTCTAAGATTTATTGAGCCATCATCGTTATATTTCTTTTTATCCGTTGATAAAAATAATATTTATCACATTTATATATAATGCTTCATAATTTTAATCAGAAATGAATACCACGTAATGGAAAAACTCGCAGGAAATGTGCAAAAACCAACCTATAAATAAACAAAAATAGCCACTTAACAGAAAGATCCGATTATACGACTTACCTGCTTTGCAAAGAATTTATGTCTACTCTTTGCTTTTATGTCAGATAACAGGGAGCTGATTCCAATAGAAGAAAAGAGAATATAAAAATAATGAGGTACTTACCGCAACATATCGATAAATGACTTACTAAATACTGATTTTCTTTTATTTCTCCTTACATTTTATCTGTCTATAGAATACTGAATTTATTTGGTTACACGCATTTACTTCTTACGCGAAAGAATAATTTCCAATAAAATATTGATACTTATGAGCTGTTTTATATCTTTTAAATAACGCTATTTAAGTTTTAATAAAATTGTCAGCTTCAAGTTTTTGAAACAGTAAACAATTTTGGTAAAAAAAATTAAATGATGAAAGTAAAAATTAATTGACAAATCAATTCAAATGTTAATGAATAGAAAGTATTTATTATTCGTATTAAATATACTCGATAAGAATGAATTTAAAATTCATTTAATTTAAGTAGATCATCGGTTTTTTTCTCCCTGGAAATTTTAACACTTGCGCTCCTTAGAACTAGTCTAAAACTAGTCTTATTCAGATATAATTGACTAAATAAATTTTTTTGCACTAAAGGATATGGCATCGCTTTACTAATAAAAAGTACTTCAAAATGAAATCTACATTCTACAAGGTTCAGTGTCTATGTTTTAAAAATAATAATTTACCAATAAGTAAATGTGAACTCTCTAAAATATTGAAAAAAAAACATCTCTTAAAAGATGTTAATGTTAATGTGATAGGAAAAAAGTTAACTTAAAAATCGCTCAAAATTTTGAGAAATTTCAACCCTAGACCATCAATTGTGAAAATTTTTCAATTAATTCGTTATCAAAATAATAAATACTTTTGTTGATCTTCAAGGATAAACTTTGCTCACACAAATATATGTCGACTAAAATATAAAGAACAATTTCCCCGGAAATTTCTTCAAACTCGGAAATTTTTTAGCTAAAAAATATATGTATGAATCAATATACATAAAGTCATAGCATAAAACATTTCCTTCACACTATGATTTGGCTGCAAGTCAATAGGTTCAAATTGTAGCTTCTCGGGTGCTGTATCAATGTCAGAAGTAACGGGATAACAGAGCAAATTAAATTTATTCTCCATTTTCTTAAAATCCTGAAATCTTCAAAACTACAGATAATCTCTTAGTAGCAACAGTTTTATTTACTTTGTTGTTCTAATAGTGAAAAATAAAAGACGAATCTTTGATCGCGCAAGCGAAAGAAATCTCGGTTCAAGGCGGACTTTGTGACTGTTTTGGCAGGCCGCATAAAAACTCTTTGAGGGCACTATGTCGCCCGCTAGTTGCTCACCCCTGTCTAGACAAATTCTTAAGTTGGCAACTTTAATTTAAATTGTCTTACGTAATATATGGAATTTTTAGAATCAATATAAAAATAAGACTTCGCACACATTCCCATTCTCACTCTTTACTTTTAATCGATATACCTCATTGAACTTAAAAATAATGTAAACATGCTATCTTTTCGAATAATAATTAAACTACTAACAGAATAGCATTGAATGATAAAACATTCAAAAAACACATAACAAACAAAAATAAGGGAAAATCTTACCTGTAATTCTAGGACAAATAGATCACTTCTAGAGCTATCGATACGTTGAATGAGCTAATGGTGAATGTCTACTCAGTTTCTTACTTTCCTTTAGCCTGAGCCCCAATTTTCTTCTCAGTTGACTGTTTTTGGTCTCTAGGATAAGGAAGGGGAAAATCAACTTCACATTTTTTTTAAAAAAAATTAAAGTTCTGCATGCCATCATTCCATTAACAATGACGCACTTATTGTTGCATTATGTAGTGACATGCAAATTAATATATATAAAAGAATTACTCATATACTTACTAGAACACGATATGAGCACAAAGAAAACTCACGTAAGAATGACTTATTGTAACAACATTAAATGCAAATAATGGATTATTTTACAAAACGTGATTACAACATTTACAATACATTCAAAAATCTAGATGCCATAAGATCTCTCATTATCTAAAAAAGGAATTATGGGACAACTGTATACTAAGATAAAGATATATAATTTACATTTTTTCTAAGTAAATATAATAAATTGAAGCGAGAACATTTAATAAAATTCCAGAATGATGCATAATTGAATATTTAATTCACTTTAGTCTTCGTGAAGCGCATGCGCAGTATGCGAAATGCCAAAGCGTTAAAATTAATAATTTGAAAGTGTGGTACAAATTCAAATCATTCAAAAGAATTTTTTTTGGATGGTACCCAAAAAAAGAAACCATGTGATAGATTAAAACTTTCAGATGTGAAGTACTTTTTCTGTTTGATCTAATAATTTAGATCTTTAAAATAAAAGGTTTTTCGATCAAGAAGACAAGCTGTCAAATGATATATACCTGAATCTGTAAAAAAAGCCACGTAATTTTACAGAAGACATTAAGGACTGCATGGAAATAATCAGCTATTTAAATGCCAATGAATGATAAAATTAGTGCGAAATTTAAACTACATTTAAAATATAATTCTAAAGGCAAAATGATTGATATAGGGAAAAAATAAACTTTTTTTTATATAAAACGCTGGAATGTATCCTCCTAGATAAAAAAAAATAATAAGGTAAATATTTAACATAATTTTTTTACAAGCGGCTATCTTTGGGAAATATTTTAGCTGCAGCTGAGCAAAAAGGTATCAAAAATAAAAAGTTTCATTGGAAATTTACGACGAGTTTCCCATCCTGCTGAGATTCCCATTGGATCTGCATGCGAAAAACTTAATGAAGCGTACCCCAGATCGAAACCATGCTGTTCGCGACGAGTTTCCAAAGAAACTAGACCGTAGCGGAGATCTTCATTACACTTTGCATCTGCTGTATGATGAACTCGAAGTTTTTCAAATCTGTGTTTGTCCGATTTCTCTTCATCTTCTTTTAAAAAAAACAAAGGTCAAGTCGTTTATTGGGACACCATTTTTTTAAATTCACTCTTTTTCGCAAAGAAATCCCAGTTGTCTGTGAATAAATTTTTCCCCCGAATGATGGTTCAGGGTTTAAATATGTCAAATTATACGAGGTGTTCATAAAATTTGTTCGGAGTTATCTCTGAGCCGAATGCTTTGTTTGGTGCGTCATTTAAAACACGAGAAGAACACTATGAGATAAGTCCTGGTTATACGCTTCAATTTTAGAGACTGGTATAAGTAACTACGAGGATCAAATGCAGACGGATGTTTTTCAATTTAATTTAAAATTTATGAAGGCTTAAGTTAGAAAAACGGAATAAATTAGAATTTCTTTTCCGAACGATTCAAAAGAATTGAATTCCCCTGTAAACAGTAAAGATAATTCATAAACATAAATAATTTAATAATGGAATGAACTGTATGAATGATAAGTTTTAAAATTAAATACATGCAACAAAATTTAATTTATATACTGTTTACATAATTCAAAATTCTTACTTTTGAATTTGGTTTGAGCCGTTGGAGCTTGACAACTATATTAAGAAAGTAACTTTGAATAGAGCGCTATCGGCGAAATATCGTTAAAAAGTTCATATTCTTACGGAAAAAAATATTGCATATTTGGAAAAAATAGGAGAGGGATAAAGAATATATATTATGGATACAAAATAAGGAAATAAGAGATTTTGATTGATTGATAGTTTATCAACGTCACACTCTGAAGCTACTCGAGGGCTATTGGTGACGGACCTGGTACTTTGAACCTTGGTGATGTGACTAGGACACACCTCCATTGACACTTTCCAAACTACGCTAACATCAGGGAGAGCTTTGAGTCTTGACAAATTTAAAGTGCAACAGCCCACAGAACAGCAAGTTTTGTGGCACCAAGGCTCAGACCCACGACTCAACAGAAACAATACCAATCATGAGTTAGCAACCATGACCACTCAACTACCAAGACTACAAGGAAATCGCGGAAAGTTTATTACGTAAGTATATGATAAACTTGCCTAATAATCTCTAGACGGCTGGGTGGCGTAGTTTGTTTGTCGTTGGCCTTCTGCACATAAGATTGTAGGGTCCATCCCGGCCTAAGTCGGTGGATTTTCATGATGCAGAAAATCGACAGCGTCCATGCCGTACGATTATGCGACATGTAAGAAATTCATTGAGTGCCTGTTTGGCTTGGATGCTCTCGGCAAAATTAAATTCCTAAGAACAATTTCGAATCATCAGAGCTCAGGTGCCTTCTTCTGGGAAGGAAACTGGGCGTCAAAATTACTTGCGGAATTGATATCGCTTATGGTGCCACACTAAAAAGTGATGCTAGCTCCTGGGGTCTGCAAAGGTAAAAATACCAATTCGGAGCCCCATTAAAAAGAAAAAAAGTGATAAATTCTATATTTAAGCAAACCCATTGTAAAATTTTCCATGTGTTTTTAAGATTGAGGAGTGAAACGAAAAACTAAGTATCATTACTGATTTAAGTAGAGAAAAAAAAATATTCCGACGCGATTGATTTTAAATTTGAAAATTTAATCCATACAATGTTTACAATCAGAGTGAAAAAATATTTGCAAACTTCTTTACTTATTTTTTTTAAAACTTACTTTCCATGAATATTCTCCAGCATATAAACTGATATTTTACATCGAAATCATTTAAATTTGTCACCGTGTATTGTTGCTAGCAAATATCAGTAACTTAACAATACGATATATCTCCCCCCCCCCCAAAAAAAATTTAAGGTGAACTGAACTGATTATGTTCTTCAATAGATACAAACAAATTAAAAACTCATTTTTAAAGATCTTCCAACCAACCTCACCATTACCTAGTTTTATTATTCCTAACCCACACGCTTTCAACAGCTCGGATCTACATTTTAAATCTCTACTTTCGTATATCTCTTCCTAATTTAAAAGCTTTCAGCCCCCTTCCTCGCCATAATAAATAGATCTCCTCACAAATGAAAACGTGACAAATTTCCTCTTCAACTGTTATCAGCAGCCAATGGATCGTTTCGCCTATATTTTGCAACGGATGAGTGGCTTCCGCGCTAGACAATGATCTTTGAAGATTTTTACGAGGGGGCTCAAAATGAGAGTGTGGGGGGATAAATTTCTAATTCCCCTTCTATCCTAGTCAAGACACCTGTGTGACACCGCGCGAAAAATTGTCTCGAAGAAAATCAAAAGTGGAACGCATGGACGAGCAAAGGTTGATGATCCGCACCTTGTGAGACTAAGTTTCGTGCCAGGACAGACTATGACTATCTTATTTACTATTCTGTACCGAGATAATGAAATTGTACCCTTTCGTAGAAAAAAAGTGTCCCCTTCAAGGTCTGTCTCAATTCTTGAGGGATCGTTGGAAAATTGAAAAGTGTGCCATGAATGGTACTACAAAGAATAAGATACAAGTTCAAAAATGCAAGATACCCCCATTTTTCAGCAGCTTAATCCTCTAGTCCAGGGGGGTGGCGGGCCTTTAAAATCGACGTGGCATTTTTTTTAAAGAAATGTTTAAAGAGATATAGACGTGTCGTCAAATAATTTTGACTTGTGGGTTTGGGGGAAAATAATAAAACTAAATACTAACAACTCAAAACTTTTTATTTACTACGAAAAAGTGATTTTTGCGCTGTATAGTAGTAAATGCTTTAGTTATACGTGTAATTGAAATCACACAAATTAACATTAGTGTGACCTCAGTTATAGCAGATTAGATGACAAATAACTTATGTTAAGATTGTAAAATGTTATTTTTAGCAGAATGCATGCTAAATTGAAGTCATCTGTCAAACGGTTTCTAAGTGAGTCTTTAATGTTATTCATCTCTGAAAATAATGACTTGCAGGTGAAAATATATATACATATGTGCCAGGTTCTTCAAACAGTTAAATGTGTCTGGAATCGATTATTCCTTGTTTCCCAAAATTCGTTACTGACATTTTTACTTCTATTGCTTGTTAGTCTTTCTGTTTCAATCAATTCCAACTTTTTCCTTGTTTTAATAAATTTTTGAATCCATATTGAACTCGACTGGAAATTTCAATCAGTTCAAATGTTTCAATTTTTAACCAATCGATTTCAGTTTATCAAATGAAGTCGCATCAGGGTACATAATAAGCTTGATTGTTCTGATAATTCTTTGAGAAAATCTGGCTGAAAATTCAATGACAGATGAGTAACTGCGCACCACGACCGATCACTTGCGTTTGTTCGCAGTACTTCATAGTGAACTTGATTATTTTAAACTAAAATGCAAACTGTTTTGATCGATGGCGTGCCCAAATTATTGTGTCGCGTGCCATTGGTTCGCCATCTCTGCTCTAGTCTGATATCGTTATTTTATATTTTAAACTGCTAGAAATTTTTTCGCATTTGTATGTGAAGAGTGAAATTGTGCTGTAGGTATTTTAGAGGTTACAGACTCATCGCGCCCTACAGGTGAACACATTTTTGCGTTTGTTCTTTTCGACTTATTGATGCTTCTCTTAAGACTCAATTTTAATCTGTGGTTAGTTCCTTGTTATGAATATCTTACTCATATAACACAAATAATCCGAATATGCCAAATCAATTAGACTGATGGATTTTTGATTAACAGTGCGAAGTTAATCTCATTTATTTCTCAAATTCTTAACGTTTACCCTACTCGCTATCTAAATATAAAAATCAATACCTTAATGAAACATGAGTACTTACATGTTATATAGTCGACCAGTTTGGCTAAATCAAAAGACGTTGCCACTGTACGTGCGAACAAGATTATTTTGTTTGTGCATGAGCGAGAACAGTTTTCTACTATTAGAGCTGCACATCGCAGCACTTTGGCAATGTCTTTTCATTTGAAGAAATTGGTCTACGGTATAATACGCAAGTACCGAAACATGAAATATCATGATCTGTTTTATACGGTGAGCTTTTTTCTCCCTAAATGCGTTGTTACCAACCAAAATATGTTAGAAAAGTAGATAATTAAAATGCAAGACTTCTTTTCTCAGTATTTATAGAAAGAATGCAATATAAACACAATTTCTGAAATAAAAAAAAATGTTTATTTCATGAAACAATCTTTATAACAATGATGAAGTACTCGTAGTATTCTCATTCTGTTTAGATCCACTATTCCTTGAAAAAAATCTAAGAAGGCTCTACTTATTGGCACAAACACAGTTATAATACAAAATCAACTTTCGCAAAGAAACTGCAACTATGCTTCTAAAAAGCACAGGACTATGAAATAACTAGTTTTTACCCCATTAACAGTGATAGATCTGGCGTATCACTGACATCAGTGGAGTATAACTGACTACAGCTCGTTAGACAATCAATTGTCAGACATTTAACTGACAATGAAAAAACTAAACGGTTTAAATGGACTATCGATATACGTGACACAATGAAACCTTTAAAAAAAAACCAGTATTCCCAATTGGCGCTAAGTTAACAATTTTAATTAAAACGCACAAAACCGTAAAAACAAAAATTATTCGACTTTGAACAAGGGAAAGAAAACATGGTTACTATGAACAACTAACGGACAGGAAACCTTAATAATAAACAAACTTATTTGGTCACGGCCATTTTACCGATTTACAAATGAGTCAAACTGAAACAATCGTGTTTCTCTGATGGTACGATTAATCGATTCAAAAACATTCTTGGAGAACAGTAACATTTATCTCATTAACTTCGTTGATTCCAATTAAGTTTCGGTTCGGAAATTACAAATTAATGCTTATTCATCTGTATACAGTTTACACGATTCTCTTAAGTTTCGAGTAAAATCGCATAAACTGTGCAGTTTTGCTAAAAAAAAAATGCGTTTTATATAAAGAGAGATTTAAATACTTTAAATATTCACTTAATGTGCATAAGAGAAATATAAGAACTGGCTCTTACAGTTCTTCTTCAAAGAGTCTTGTACCAACAGGATATGATTATATATTCATAAAACGAGGATATAAAAATATGAAGAATGCAGGAAATAAGAATTGACTTCGTGTATGTTTACACAGATTTACGAAGAACTAAATACAAGTGTGTGTGTGTCAATAATTGGCAGCTTTACTCATACAAAAAACAGCTTAAAGTAGCGAGCTTATAGAACGAAAAGAATATAGACATCCCAAAACGTGACAACTTTAAGGGTACATAAATAATTTAAAGTAGGTCTTTGAGTAGGGTTACTGTGAGAAGCGCCCCCCCCCAAGGGATATTCCTCCCCACCACCACCACTAAAAACATCTGTGTGTACATACTATAATTCTTTAAAAAGATAGCAACCATCAAAACTCAATAATATTTAAGTAAATAAAGGTAAATATAGAGCTTTTCGGTAAACAAAGATCAGCTAATTTCAATATAAGGACTTGCTTAATATTGGAAGCAATTTTAACTAGTAAATATAGCGTAGAATCGAATAGTGAAAATAGCTACTATGCTATTTAGTATAAGAGACAGCTACATTTACTCTAGTATAGATAACTACAATGCAATTTACTCTAGTATAGATAACTACTCTGCAATTTACTCTAGTATAGAAACGACTACTCTGCAATTTACTCTAGTATAGAAACGACTACTATGCAATTTACTCTAGTATAGATACTATACAAGTAAAGACTGCTTTTCTGTGTTATTTTTATTAGCAGAAATGGCTAATATACTATTTATTAGTAGATGCTTACTATACTATTTACTTGCAGCAAAGACAGCTAAAATTTTACTGCACAGATATATCTACTATACTATTTATTATTTGAGATAAGTACTACGCTGTTTACTGGTGGAAATAAACTCTATATTTATTAGCTTAGCTTATAAGTTTCATGTATATACAATAGAAAATTTATTCGTCCATACAACGTATATTTACAGTAACCTTATGACTGGAGTTTATTCAAACCTCCTATAGTAAACACATAGCGAGTCCATACTGTAGAGACGCATGTAAACTTATATTCGAAAACCAGAACAAAATGAAAGAACGGAGAATTTTCGACTTAAAAAATTCGGTAGTATGCACAAAGAAGTATCAACTTTGAGCTTTCCATATCATGATTCAAAGATTGATGGAGATTAATAATTCTATTGGGATATGAAAGATAAGCATGCTAATTTTAGTCTAGCAGCGACAAGCTTAATATAAATTACACAAACTCGCTTTAGAACAAAACTTTCATCTGGACCGTAGTATTTCTTCATTAAACGAAAGTCTAAATTATACCCCGGAGGAACACAGCATAGAAACCGCAATCACTCGATTTATAATAATCTCTCCATAAAATAGAAATTTTAATTTGATCCTATTGGAATATCTCACAGAAACTCTTTAATTCATTGAAATATCCAGTGAAAAATTTTCAGTTGTGTACAAGCACACTTGCGAGAAATAGTTATAAAATCAATCCATCAAAGTACTTTCATAATTTTAAAGTATAGAAAAAATAACAAAAAAATAGGGAGAATAAAATATATAAAAACATTCAACTTGTAACACTAATTAATATATATTGTAAAGATTTAAATTGGAAAAAAATACATAAAACAAATAAATGGATTTGTGTATTAATTTTTAACTTTTAAGTATGATTTAGCTTCAGATAATTTAATATATTTTCAAAGAAGAGAAAACCTGTATACATTAAAAGTAAAGATTAAGTCAGCAAAGTAAGAACATAGAGGGGATTTTATATCTAAATAATTTGCATAGGAAAATATTCAACAAATGTAAGGTAATTAATATTTTCCCAATAACGTTACGTTAAAATTCAGATTCATTGCAATATGAACAATTAATTATGATTATCGATCTTAGAAATGAGGTAACAAGATTTCAAACAGATAAATAGTGAACATTAAATTCATAAGCATCTATAATTAAAGTAATTACATTTAAATATCAAATTCCGTAAAGAACTTCAGCTGACTACATCGAACACCATTATTTGAAAAACACAAAAAAAATGACCATTTTAAAAAAAGAGATATATATATATATACATGAATTAAAAATATACTTTTAACTTAAGCTACTAAATTTTACAGTTATAGTAAATAATATCGCAGCACATTAGATGATAAATGACAAGACATTCCAATAACAAATGCGAAATATTGTAAACAAGACTTTGAAGCACAACATTCATCACATAGATCCTACACAATTTTAACATAGCATGTATTTATATAAAAAATTTTCCAAAATAAATAAAAATAATATGCTTGAGAGAAAAAATTAACACAAATTTTATACTTCAGTCCTTTCAAACAAACTAAGAAAATAGTTGATTCGGTTATTTAACATTCGCGAACATATGTATTATTTTTTTTATTAGCGAAGTCAAACAGAAGAGAAACAATAGGTGCACGTTAACAAAGAAGCGCCAACAGAAATCGTTACAAGAGTTGAGGAGGCGGATGCACAGTGTCATAGAAACGCTTCAACTGGTTTCCATAGCAACTGTTATGTATAATGACAGGTGCGGGTTCGAATGATTTTTTTCCCCTTTTATATTAATTGAAGCTCGTTAGATGTTTTTGCATTTTGTTTCCCACTCTTTTTACGCTTTGCGTAAAGAATGGAGTACAAATTCCCGTAAAAGAGTAGCCAGAGCAGAAAAGAAGCTAAAAAAATAAACTAAAAGTTTTTTTTTTTAGTTTAACGTAGGCGTATTTTCCTGAAAATAAAACGCGAAATATTTTATTCAATTATCTCACAGACAAATCTAAAAGAAAAGAGATTTATCTTTTTATAGCGTTTTAGTATACAAGAAACGAAAGAGGTAGTGCTTTCATGTAAAGCCGAAAAATATACACCACCCCTCTTTTTTCTAATACAAAACAACTCTTTTTTTAATATGATAAATTATTTATACTTTTTTGGATTTTTTAAGAAAGGTAAAAAAGAAGACGTAATCACCCACTCGGTTTGACCTACTAACACGACCTTTCTGGACTTTGTATTCGCAATAACTGTACCAGATGGCGGGAATTAAATATAACAAAAGAAAAGAGTAATTGAACAATGTCCTCTTTCATTCTTATTAATGCAGATTTCATAATGAGGACTTGTTGTTTTTCGTCACTTTTTTTATCGCTACGCGTGAAATCTTATATCTTTGTCCATCCAATGCTTTCTTTTTGTTACATATTAAACAGGACTATTCTATTTGCAAGACAGAGTGCTTCGTTTCAATTGAAACAGAAACTGTGTGTCGCAAAAATGTGAAGTTCTTTATACAGAAATAAATATGTTGTGAATATTTTGAATTACAGTTTTATTCTCTCACGACATAGAAAGAAAGAGCAAAGTTCAATAAGGTTACGAAACCAAATGTTATTAGATATAATACAAGAACTATTACGCTGGCTGCTGTGCCCTAGGGCCTGGGTTCGAATCCCAGTGAAGGCGTAGGTGTTTGAAATATATAGTGCCTTCGCGGCACGGGGGTTCTCCAAAAATTCGTCGAAGTGCAAGTTTTCTCGTACGATTGGTGGAAAGGAAAGAGAGGTGGGAGGCCCCTGCCCCCCCCTAGGGTGTGCTCCCTCAATATTGGGGACGAAACCGAGCCAAATCGTACTGTCACCTGCATGATGTTCAAAGCTACCGCTAATGACAGGCGTATAACTAGCCCCTTGCCCCGATGAAATTCGTGGGCCTCGATCTAATTTTACTGTCAATTGTGTGGGATAAGTTACAACAACAGTGTTTTCTTAAAAACCAAAGAAACTATTAATACTTGAAATAAGCTAAAAAAAAGTTGAACTGTTTACTTAAGTCTACCAACGACGTTATTGAATTAAATTACGAATTAAAATAAGTAATGAGTAAAATTATCAAACGGAATTTCTTTAAAAATCTCTGTATCAATTTATAAAATTTCAATCTATTAAATATTTATATAGTTTAATACAGATTTGTTTTAACCTATCTTACCTAGTTTGTGTAATAGTTAATATTAGAGTTATCAATAAATAGAACTACACAAATAATTATATTCTTTAGAGTATGATTGCATCTCTCTCTCTCAAGTTCTATACATAATTCAGTAAAAAGTTCTAGATTTCTTTTTAAATTCAATATTACCCCCAAAATCTAATTGTTCCTTATATGATTTCTTACAATTCTAAATTCTAGTAGATTTTCGACAAATGTAAAATACACACACTTCTTCATTGATTTATATCCTCTAAGGATCACCTTTTACATTAAGAGAAATTGAAGTATACATGAAAATAATTACTATATAATTAAGTATTTCAATCTTTCAGAATTCTATAGTAAAACTTTTCATATGAAGTTTACGATTTTTTCCCCTCTGCAACAGTATAGAAAGAACTATTTCCTATAATTACTCAGTAACATTCTACATTTAGCATCATATATACACAAAAATATATAAGCAGTAATTTTTAGTAAGTGCGTAGATAAATTTTTTCGCATAAGAACTCAATCTTTCTTTGATTAATTAGTCACACTTTATTCCGAGGTAGTTGCTCTAAAAAGAGTCAAACATAATTTGATTTCAAATTATTCCTGGAAAATATTTGGTTAGACAAGTTAATTAAATTTTAGGCATGACAGGTCAATTATGCTTCCGTATACCTTCACATAACCTTCAATACAAATAGAGTTAGAAATATATTTTCGGAACACGAGTTGTTAAGCTTTGCTAAGCTCGCAATTTGCATGAGTTCAAACAATTACCGTTGTATCCCGTTACTGTCAGAAATTTCCGTTTGAATTAGAAGGTATCGTTGCCTATTGTATTAACTATTAACATAACACGATTAAAAGACCAATTTTCTCTCACCGTTTATCTGTCTAGCAGTAATTGACACCAAATAACTTGGGTTTCAACACAACTTAAAACAATTTTACTATGCGTTAAATTATCTTCATACTTTTAAGTTACACATCATTTGTTACGAGTACACAGTTATGTGAACAAATATTTAAAAAGTTTAGATCAGGGATGTCAAACTCGTGGCCCACGACAAGCATTTTTGTGGCCCGTCCGGTACATTGGCATACAATACATAATAAAATTTCATAATTTCTCTCGAAATAGGAAATATAGTAGCAGAGAAGAGATGTCAAGTGCCAGGAAATTAAATATTAAATTTTTCTTGTTCTTTTATACGCGTTTATTATGACGCATTATTCGAAATAAAGCTATGTTTCTATGGATATAGATTTTCTTTGCGACTCACCTTAAATTAAACCTTGTTTTTTTGACCCAAGTGAGCCTTTGAGTTTGACGCCCTTGGTTTAGGTATGTAATACTTATTTATGCTTGTGTTGCATAAAATTTGTTCCCTTCCCGTTAAATTTTTTTAGTCCTTCAAAGTCAGATATAACGTCCTTGACTTTCCAGTTACGTTGAACTAACATTACTATAGAGCAGAGCAATGTACTGTTAGTATGGATCTTGACGAAATCACTGGGTAATAGTACTTGTACTGGGTTGTGGGTGGGAGCACTAGGCTCTTTCGAAACTTTATCTCCTAGCACAAGATTTTGGAAGTCGACCTTCAAATTGTTCTTTTTAAAATTTAATTATTAATAAAAAATCAGAAATTGTAGATTGATTGAAGTTGAGAATTACACTTGAGTGATAAAAATTACTAGAGTAGTGAGAGTTTAAAGATGGATGAAAAAATCAGGAATTTTTTCATGCTCGGGGTGAGTATACCCAACCCAGTTGCAGCAAAGAAATCGGAGTGTGAGGTGAAAAAAATTTTGAATGGAAAGAGGGTACATTGATGTCGAGAGACTCTTCCATGATTGGCTAACTTGAATCGTCAGCTATTTTATATTTAAATTTAGAAGAGATGCTAGACCAATCATTAAATAGTTGTGAGTTCGAGCGAGTTAAACTGCAAAATTAGCGAAAAAAAATGAGAAAATATTTTAACAGATAATTAAATGAAAAAATGAATGAAAATAAAATTAAAATCATAAAAAAAATTATGAAATTAGATGAAATCAGGGTCAATTCAAATGGATCTGTGTCTGTGACAACGGAGAAGTGAGAAAGACGGTTCTCCGAGCCGGGAATTAACTCGCCAAACTTTCACACCGTGTCACGTGAGAACTTAGAAAAGCCTTAACTTATTACATTCTCTACCTCTTATTTCCAAGCCATCATAGCACTAGTTTGATAATCATTCTACCGCAACTATATGTTATTGAAATGAAAAGTCTTTTTTCCCCAAATATATAACTTACAGTTATCTAACAAACGAATAAACTTAAAAGAGTATTTCAACATCAACATCACAACACCAGTTAAAACTTTTCCCTGGACGTTACAAATGTACAAATTGGTTTCTATTGTTATTAATGATAACACTCTCACACATGGATCTAAAGATATATCACATAACAATTACACTCAAGCACAATCTTTTGCTACACATGTTTGCATACACATAAATTTCTTAGTAGTATAGAATGAAACAAGATTTATACTCTTTTTTTTACTTGTTTGTTATGAACTTGAATATACCAGATAAAAACAATATTTTATGTTTCTTATAAAAACATTCACCACAAAGTGGCCTTGAGTTGAAAACCTATTGACTTCTCTCTCTTCCGAGAAATTCAATCGTGCAAATATTCCAGTATACAAAAGGATGACTAAAAACACGATCGCTTTTAGAATAAAATGCATTACTCACAAAAAAATAAGAATATTTAGATTTCATAATGAGACAACTCCGTTTTGGGCATTATTTTTAGTAAACACGAAGAAAAAAAAAAATATATAAATTAAGAAAATTAAAAATTTTAAAATTATATAAATTTTAATCGCGTTATAAGAAAAAAGCATTTTAAACAAGTGAAAAGTGATTGGCAACATTCTTTCGGAAAGAATGGATTAGAAAAAATAGGCAAATGTTGAAGGTTTAATTACAGTGAATACGATGTCCCAATAACACAACTTCGCTGAATCGGCAGTCTGGAGGACTATAGGTCGTTTAGCAAACGACCAAAAGTAGCTATTGAAAGTTTTTGAAATCCACAAAATAATATTTCAGGACTATGGAAACAGATATTTGTAAATTAGAAATGTAAACCGAAAGTCTGAAAAAAGTCGTAAACGCGCGCGAGTGAAAAAAAAAAATTAAAAGCGGTATTTAACATTAATGGCTAAATAACCTGCAGATGAACACTTCCCTGCACAACGCCTATAGAAAATTACGAACGGTACAAAACTCCAACTGTACAAAAACAACTCTATCATGTTTAATTGTACACTAAAAATCCCATGGTTTGTGTTTTATTGACCAACTGACAGAAGTACTGCTCATAAAACGTGAACACTGCAGCATCTCATTTGGAGATTTATTGAATGTTTATTAGCGGCGCAATTCAAAGCAACACGAGAGCTATAAGCGACGAACCTCATAATTTTGAGCTTCGGGTCAAATGACGACGACATCCCCAAGCTGAAATCCAATCTCAAAACTTCCACACCACCCAAAGTGAGGACTTTGATCCACAGCAGATTTAACGCAAGCAACACCCCTTCTGCCAGGTGGTACTCATTTAAAAAAGAGATATAAGGAATAACATTTTTACAGACCAATTTCAATTTGGTGAGCAACCTGATTATATAAGGCTTATAATCTGGAAAGAAAATGTGAGTGTTAGAATAATCCTACAGTTATGAATAGTAATGTTAAGTTTGGATCAAACAGATTGCTGGTATAGTTTGTTATTTACATCAATGGTCCATACCGATTTGTTCATTGTGAGGTATGAACCACAGACCGATTAGCGTTATAGAAATAAGATTCTCAGAAAAATTAGAGTCTCTTATGCTGCAAAAATCGGAGATGAATCCCTTCTTGTGGATAATTCCAGGCTCTATAGCGTGCTCGATTAGCGGCAGATCTCTTTTTCGGCCAAAGAATCCTTCAATAGGATTGGCCATCTCGTGTTTCTCAGACAAACAGCAATGAAAATATTTAGAACAATCCAGATAAAAGAATCACTGGTCACTTATCACAGCTAGAAACATTGTACAACTAAAAATATTCTTCAATACGAGTGGAAAAGAACGCTCCTGTGTTCTTCCTCATCAACATTCTTTTATTAGAATCCTAATATAGATATACCATTTTGCTTAGGTAGGGGGAAACTATAACCTTTACAAGAATTAATTTTTTCCGAAAAAAATCACACGTTTTGTTGACTTTTATGATATGTATGTATTGCGCCTTACCGGCAAATATAATGAATAAAAATTAATTATTTTTTGTCATTTACGAACAGATTATCTTTCTTCGTACGATACAACACATATTAATCGACATAATTTTTCATATCAACATTTTTTACTTAAAAAATCACAGTCTTCCCAATTTTTTTGTAGTTTAATTATTACTACTTATAACTCTTTGAAAACAAATAATTTTCGATATAAGATCTGAATAGAAAGATTAAATGCCAATTAAAAAATTAATTTACCTCTTCAAAATATAGCATATATAAATGAAGAATTGTAAAGATTCCCGAAACACACATAACATTCATTTATATCAGAAAAATGAATAATAAAAAAAAAATTTTTTAAAAAGAGAGAATTTTTTTTAGCAAAATAAATTCCAAGGTATTAACTGAAATAACTTTGGTGAAGCAATATACCTCATACCCCTAATAACAAGATTGACCTTAATTAATAAATTTTAAAAAATGATGTGTTACCGCAAATTGCAAATATAATACTGTGGCACTGTAATTTTTTTTACTAACTATATATTAAAATTTCTTAAGATACCAACAACAGGAACAAAATCAAAACAAAAACCAAAATCTTGATATCAAATTATTTAACAAAATATGTCAATTATTTTAGAAATAAAATGTAAATTAAACTCTTTAATTCGTCTTTCCTAACATGCGATAAATAATCAACTTGACAACTGTAGAGCACTTCCTATCTCCTGTTAAGGTGGAAAGACGTTGATCTGAAACTGCTATAACAGATTAATATTCATTAAACTCTTAAAAATAATTATCTGGAATGCATAACAACTTTCCATTATTTTAACGATATTCTTAAGTTCACAGGGCAACCCCGGGTAACAAAATTTATTGCGTCAATTTCCTCACATTCTCACGTTTACAGGTGAGGCAGAATAAATTGAAAATCTGGTATGCATTTCTTCCCTAATTGGATTCTAAAAATTGACATTTTGATGTTCACTTCTGGTCTCAACTCTCTAATGAAGATAAACGACGAGATGATTTTTGACCGTGTTCAGTTAAAATTAACTTATTATAATCAAAGACTATTAAAATAAAAAGTGAACAAATTGGTTTAGCAAAAAATGAACGATTTGGATTTGTCAGACACGAAATTTTTGCAGAATGGAACAATGAATGATTTATAAATATATATATATACATGTATTAGTTAAATTGAGAATCAGATGGTAACACTTTTAAATGTAATATCACTTAGAGAATGATGTTTAATACAGTTGACATGCATTCTTTTACTTTAAATTTCTTTTACTTCCCCCTTTAAAATTTAAATTATTAATCAAGAGTTCTTGATGAATTTTGGTAAGTTAAGTTCTTATTGTTTGTTTCAATATGTAACATTGTACATTATTACCATAGTTTTATCATTTTATGGGACATAAATAGTCCTTTCGCCTACATGTGCTAGAATTAGGCTTGGCTTCATTTTTCTTTCTTTCTTCACTTTCTTGTGCCATTATGTTGAAATTTTCTGCTGGATGGGGAAGGTTAGGATCCTGTAATGCAAGCTTAATCCTATTTCACTGTCCTAATTCAGTGACAGCTCTAGAAAACATAACAGTTTTCCATTTTGTTCTATTGACTATGTCTACTTATATTTTGGCGGGTTTTGATAGGTCTTTAAACATCCAATTTCATTCATTTTTAGTTTTGTAGGAATTACAATTTGACTTTTTATTTTATTTTATTATGCTATATATTAATATATATTTGATCCATTATAAATAAATATTTGAAACATTCTCTCATTTCACGCCAAAATATAAAATTTTCTACTTTTTCAATTCAACATTAAAATTTCTTTACGAATAATATGGATTACTGGCGTTTGTTACTTTACCTAGTCACTCGGTTTAAGAAACAATTTGTGAACTTAAATTGGAATGACTCGTGACATGCGGGCAGCCCGGGTTTGATTCCCGGCCGAAGCACCAGTATTACGTCTGGTGTTTCATCAATAACTACTCTAGTTGATTTTGAAAACATTTATTACAGACGGCACAAATATTTAAAAACAAGAAGAAGCATATATGATTTAAACTTAAGTTAGGGCTTATTAAAGCTATCGAACCTTCAATTACAGATTTTTAACTGTACAAAACGGTTGCTCACCTGCCACTAGGTTCTTACACATAACAAAAACAAAAGTTTGACGTTGCAGAGCAGCAGCCTCTAGACGTCGCTTTTCAACACCATTATCTAACTCATTTATTTTAAATAGTTCAAATTTTAACATCCTTAATAAAGATGCTACTCAATTTACTGTTTTCAAAACGCCAGCTATGTTTAATCATAAACTTAGAGGGTGCTTTAATGCTTTTCCCTTGCTTCATAAAATACTTATTCAAAAATTATTGTAAAAATAAGAATAAATTGTGATGTATTTAAAAATCTTTACATATACAAGCAAATCAGCAGGGAAGATTTTTAAATTGAATTTTTAAAATATTTAAAGTTTTGTAAATCGAATTTCCTTTCTATTCAGTTTTATCTGAAAGCTAATAAGTAAACAGTCAGTTAGTTTATGGATATAAGTATATAAAATTTAGAAAAAGAAATGAAAAAGTCAAACATAATCGCTACAAAATTCTGGGAGTATTTTCATAGGCATATAACTGTATTAAATGTATTCTATGAACAGGAAATCATACTGTTTTTTAAAGTACAAACACAGGGGAAAAAATCTAGGAAACAGATTCAAAAGAAATCTTAGGTACAAAATCACAATTAAATGCAGTCGTATACTAAAAATGCCTTGCGTGTACGACTTCATCATCGGTGCGTTCACCGTGACTTTAAAGGTGCAAGAGATTTTTCAGAATTTCTGGCCTAAAGCAGCTAGTAGACAAATTATGTACTTAAAAGTCGTTGAAATGACACTATAAGCTATTTTAAGGGTCATTTACGACACTGAAATGACGCCTTCCCGTTTCATCAGAGCGAAAAAATATTCAATAAAAAAAATATGCGACGTTTTTGCTCCTAGATGTTCATTCTAAGTACTTGGATTTGCAACAAAGGAATAACAGTAGAAGTTCATGTGGTGAAAATTTTTTTTATCGAAAATGTAAGCAAGGAAAAAATTTGGGTACTTATGTATTTTGTCACAACCATATTGGCGACATTGAAAAAAAATGCACGCGTTCTAAAAGTGGAATATTCTGACGGGAATATGGAGTGCGTTGTCGAAAAATATGTAAAAATAATATGTAGTTAAAAAAAAATAATAATCAAAAGAAAAAAATAACTAATTTTTGTTATTTAATTTTATTTTTTATCATTAATTTCATATTATTTTATTATATATCATAATATAATTATGATATATAATTATATCACTATTATTAATTTATTTAAGAATTCGGTAAATCCGAGATTCGCATTTTGCATTTGAGCTTGCCATATCAATGAACGGTTAGGCTTAGAATGGCGGCAAACGAGAAAGTATCAAAAGAAACACATTGTTGTCAATTCAGCGCATACGACACGTACGAAATCGGGGTTGCCAATTTGGCGAGTAATCTTGAAAGTTGTGTGTGTGTGAATGCCATGGTTGTGAAAGTACGAAAGTACCAAAATGGGTTAACATTTCACAAATACATAAAAAATTAAAAAAGGGTGGAGGAGAGAACTGCGAATAAAAAGAATTCACTGAACTTCCAGAACATTCCCTCTAATTCTCTAAAAAGTTCATTAATTTTTCCAGGAAAAATAAAGCTACTTTTTTAAAATGTGGTTAAAACTTGTAAGGCGTGTCTCATATAGGCATTTCTAAGAGGCTATTTAGCTTGACCTCTACTTCAATGTCATTCTGGTTGTCATTTTATATTTTTCACATCTCTCATATAGCTTGGTCAATTTTATTTTATTAAGACAGCTCTGAAAATATTTTCTTTAATCCTGTTTGATTCTTATTTTTTTTCTTCATAAAATACGTTTCTTCTTCAGTTCATATTGCATGATCATTTGTTCCAAAAACAATTAAGAATTTTTTAGGAATTCTTATACGATCTCATCTAAGAAACAATTTAACGGAAAGGTAATAAAAAATATTTAATGTGTAATTGAATACAAAGACTCGAGCTATTCGATAACATTAATAACAATAGCCACAGTTAAATTAAAACGACTCCGGATAAGCTGGACTTAACCAGATTTTCTGCGCCCAGGGCCAGAAATGAGCTTAAATCGGCACTGGTTGAGTGTATTTTTAGTTTTTAAACTGATTTCATGCTTGTCTTCACAAACTAATATTCATATTCAACATTTTTAATTCTTTCCTTTTCTTTCTCGTCCTTTGAATAGAATTTCATGAAGAAAACTGTATTTCGAATCTAAAACGGGGAATATATAACAACTTATACATAATGAAGATTCTCTAATTGTTCTCTGGTTGTTTATTAGCGTTGCACTCGAACCAATACGAAGGCGACTGACTACGAATCTCACAATTTCGAGTTACAATCAAGTGAGTATCTGAGCTGTAGCACATCCCCAAACTTCCACACCTAGTCGAAGTGAAAACTTCGAATTTAATGTGCAACAACCCTACAATAGGAGAAGATGACCTTAGCAGCATCACTTGAACCTGCAACTCGACAGAAACGAAGTCAGGCACTACAGGATCGTAACCACTCGCCTATGCTAAAAAATTGCAAGATAGCATTTCTTGTTAGAAATATCATCAGGTATACGACTGTGTTCGGAGACAATTTTCTAAAATAGAGCTTAAATAATTATTTAATTGTTATTTTTTAAGTATGTTGCAAAACTATAAAAGTATAGCAAGAAGAATTTTTTTTAAATTTATTTTTCGGAATATTGAGAAATCTTAACCAAAATATTGCAAAAATTTGCTCTTTTGCTAACAACTAAAAAAAAGTTTATTACAAAAAGAAATAAAAATTTTGCAGGAATACAATTAATTGATGTTTAACTATGCTGCATATTGGAAAAAAACTCGTTTTACAGTAAAATTATGAAATACAGGTGTTCGAAATAAAAAAAACCCAGAATTTTCTTTTAAAAAAAACTTTTTTTTTTCATATTAAATTACATTAAAAATAACTTACTTGGAAAAACTACCCTTAGCTTTTATCGCAAAGCATTCATTATAATACAAAGAACAAACTCAAAGCATTTCTTATAAGAATAGTTCAATTATTTTAAGAGGTATCACTGTTATCGAGAACCAACCAGTATGTACAATAATAACATTCTTCAGAAAATGCAAAATAAAGTTTATATTTGCAATAAACTTTTTAAAGATTTAGGAAGGTATTAAAACTCTCCAGGTTTGTACGTGGTGCCTTCCTGAACCTCATACTTCAAACTTCTACATTTTTAAAGGCCTTTTTTTATGAGACAGTTTCTAATCTGGTTTGGAACGTCTCTTTGAATCAGCAATTCTCGTTTTCTTTAGGCACCAAAAATATCCCTTTATTTCACGTTCTAATTCCATTTCTAACTTTTGAAGTAGACGTAATAGACCAGCAAAACCAGAATTAAAAAGTATTGTTGTAATATAAATCTCTAAGTGGAGTGTTTGTAGCTCAACAGAGGTCTCTTTCGGGATTATACTCCGCACGACATTTTTAAGATTTTCATTGCAGCTCTGAGTTTTCCCGTGAAAACTTTTTCTTATGAGATTTTGATCGCAAAGATCCATATGTCTTTTTAACAGAATTAATAACTGAATCTGGATGATCCGTTGATTTTTCTTTCAACGTATCTCTAACAAATTCTGCTCTCTGGAAATTTCTTTTTTTGGTCTCACTGATCTTGTTTTTGGCATGACAACTTTAATTTAATAAAAAAAAATAACAATAACTCTATATAAAAGTACTAATAAAAAAGATATAAAGAGCACTAACTTTAATTGCAAATGATCAAAAGATAGCCACTCGTTAAAATCAAAACAAACATTGCAATCAGCTAACTGTTGCATATTTGAAAGCGAAATCTATCTATTAAAACATAAATAAAGTTTACTTAACCTGAAAATAATTCGTTAAAATGTTTTAAATGAATTAAAATCGTATTTAAACAGCTGTAATTTTTATTTCTAATTTATACAGAGTTAAAAGTAAGATATTTTTAGAAAGCTTATTAAACAGGTTACAAAAATAGACTAAAAATAAATTTCGATTCTTTTGATGAAAATGATGATTTGAAACCAGTCGGATACCTTAACACGCAGAATCAAGATTAATATAATATTTTTCTATCATCTAGTTTTATGATGTGTCCAAAAATATCCATCTTACTCGAAAAAAATCGAAGATTCCAGAAATTCTATACTTTAGTAACGGATAAATTACACTAAGAGATCATTTATAATAGGCTTTCCCACTAAACGTTTCCGGGCATCTTGTCAGCAAAATAAATGTTTCACGTTCTAAATATATATCATCACCACTCCACAGCAAGCGGGAAAACACCCATGGGACCTGTTCGATAGAATTCTCTGAAGTGAAATTCGAGAATTTACGGATCAGCGCTTTTGAGATTTTTGAGGATGACCAAGTTCTGGATTCTATCAATGATTTTCTACGGGAGGTTTGATGGATTAAAAGTTCAATGGAAGTAGAGAATTTAAGTTAGGCGCTCAGACATCTTTCATCTAAATTCCACAGCAAGGGTATGGAATTCTTATAATTTATGACCACTCTCTCGCACATTATCAATCAAGCATTTATCCTTTGACTAATAGCATATGTATATTTCTGAATTAGTTATCGTCGGTTAAGACTTCAACTGACATGCTTGGAGAAACTGATCAGTACTGATAAAATAATCAAGGCGGGGCTTGCAAATTATAAGAGTATATTATATATAAAACTTACATAGTTTACGAAGAATATTACATTATTATCGTGTATATTTTTAAGCATTGTTGAGTATATTTTAGTTAAATAATTCTATTTAAGGCAGTTTATAAGAGGAAATGTGATTATTAAATGTTTTCTAAATTATATGGAAGATTTAATGAGATTACTTTGAAAGGTGCATTACTTGTGCAACTTAATGTACAATGCTTGTGCAACGTTGCAATACATTGTTTTCGAGATGTTTCGAATTTTAAAGAAATAAATGTCCCAACATATTGATTATATTGATTTCTAGAAAAGTTACTTACAGTGAATGATGAAAAACATATTCAAATAATTAATATTTAGAAACATTCACGTTTGATTTAATCCTTTAAATTCGATCTGGATGCGAAATACGCACATTTTTAACAGTGGCGGCGTTAGGCGTCAGCGACGTCGGCAACCGCCGACGGCCTCGCGCTTGAGGGCCTCGCAAAGTTTTTAATTATTTAAAATTTAGTTATTAGTTCGTCTATTTTAATTTCTATTTGTGTAATTTTTGTCATCATTTGATTAGCAATAAATCTCGTTTACTCATACATTAGTTTAACTATAATTCGGCTTTTTTATGTAATTTAACGTTTTCTTGACTGGGAAAAAAGGAGGCCTCGCGAACCCTAATTTCACCGACGTCCACGCGTGGTCTAGCGCCGCCACTGATTTTTAATATACTTTTAGATTAGGCCATGATAAGCGATTATAGTAACATCAAATAGATGACATGACAGAAAGAAGTCACTTATCTGCCATCTCTTCAAACAATCACATTAAAGAAAATGAAATTATCTCAAACTTTTTTTACTTTAAGGATATTGGTTAAATTAAAGAAATTGAATACAAAAAGATTCACACAGCCTACAGAGAATATGTTAAAAAATATACATGTGTAAATAATTTTTCCTATCTCACAATTAGGAAAAACTATATTAATGAATCGATATTTTAAACACAGGATTATGAACTGAAACAGCCTGTCCACTGAAGACTTTAACACTGGAGAAGATAAAATGGAAAATGAATATTTCATCCATTCAGCCCCTATTCAAAGAAAGACCCCTCACTCACGACAGAATTATTAATGAATGAATATTTACCAGCACTGCACTCTCAGATTGTGATAGCCTGCGCTGAAAGTAAATGCGAACGATAAAGTAAAAGCAAAATAACTCATTCTATCAACTCCAGTCTTTCAGAGAGAGGGTTCCCCTCCTCTCATATATAAAAATATAAATACGACTCATCTCAGCCCCTCTGACTAAATATGGAATCTCACACCCCTAATAACACCCTCAACTCCATGGAGAGGGGGAAGGGAGCATCTGTCAGTAAAACCAAACATCTGCGAAAAACGGCAGATCTTTTCATTTTTGGGGTTTTGTTGCTTGAAACGAAATTCTTTTTCAGAGGATTGTCAGCTGCGAGAAGGGGATATATTTGTACGATGGGGGAGAAATATGGGAGAAAAGTGAATGTAAAAGGAAGTAAGTCCAAGCAGCTGATAAAAGCATAACCCTCATCTTTTGCTACTTCAAACGGCGATATCCCTGTTTGACAAGAGATTTCCATTCTTTCTTGCTCACTGAAAGATGTCACAGAATGTGCTCTTCAGTGAAGTTTCCTTTCTTCCAAAAATAGATTTTTAAAAGAATGCAGGGACCATATACACTACTCGACTAAAAGGAACGGGAATGTAAATATTTAGCAAGTTGAAGGGTTTTCAGGATTGCTACAGGGATTATTTTTTATTTTTAGTTCAGAGAGAATTCAAAATGATGTGCGTGCGGGAAAATTCGTGTTACTTCAGGCAACGTGGTGAAAGTTACCATGTTTTTACAAAGAAGACTTCGGTTTAAATTTCGGTTTCGGGGTAAATTTATTCGAAAAGAATAATCATCTTTATTGTAAATATATAAAGCACAAAGATGATTCGCGAAATTTTTTTCCTTTTATTTTGAAAAATGTGAATTTTATTACAGGGTTCAACAAAATTTTAGTTCACAATAACTATCATAGCATTCGAATCCCATAAACTTATTTATTTACTATTTCACTGAAATTATTTTTAAGACGTTTAGGACTTTGATAATTTATTACAATTAATCACACACACAAAGCTTATGCATTCATAATTATTTTCTGAATATCACTTTCAAAAATAAATCTGCTGACTCCCTTATTTAAGAAATTGTTCGGTTCTTAAAATACAACATCTAAATTGAATCTGTGTTATTTTATAAAATTATTTTTTCTTCCTTAAAAAGTATAGGAGTTGGAAAAATAAGAACGAGCGCGAAGAATGAGTAGTAAAAGGTTTTTCAATACGAAATCTAATAATTTAATTATATTTTTATTGTATAAAATCGCTTATCATTTAGCAGACAATAAGCGAGTCGCTATAATTACCTCCCAGAACTTTTCCAAAACACTTCCACAAAACCATTTATTTTTTTCACTCTCAGACCTTGTATTTGGGTTCAATTTTAGTGAACTTATTTCGTAGATTTTCTTTTAACAATAGAAAAGAAAAATGAGTTCCGGGGGAAAGTTACGAGAAATGGCGGACTATTTGAGCAATTTCAAAGTGCCGGCTGGTGTAAAATGGCGATACAGATTACGAATCAGCCATTTCAGAGTACAATGTGGGTAACCTTGAAAAGAAAAAGAAAGAAAAACGTTCAATTCCAGGACAAAGCAATGGAAAAAATCCCGTCATTAAGCGCAAGTATAACAACTGGGCATAAAAACTCGACGCCCTATTATAAAAAAATAGCGAGAGTTTCAAAGCACGCCCGTTATTTTGTAACTACCTCAAGGCCTACTCAATCAGACCTACAGCGTTATACAATGAATGCCATTCATCCCTCCACCAAACATGTAGAGATTACTATCAGCAATTCTGTTTAAGGTAAAATTTGTAACTTATTTATATATACACTTTTCCATCATAAATACTGCAAATATTAATGGGTACTTTATTTCAAAATATTTTCAGGAACTTTGAAGATTTTAGGGAATCAGGAAAAGAATAATATAAGGGAAACAAAATACCATTAAAGAATGCACGAAGTTGATGATCATAAGATGTATGTAAAGAATATCGTAGTTCTACGAGATTTTTTTTTTTAATGTTGATAGTAGAAAAGAGATTCATAACTTTTTTTTAATTCAGAACCAACAATTTTAAATACCCATGTTTTTACTTCACAAATATCTTTTAAAAGAATCGTGTCAAAGCAAAATAACTCTGAAGCACACCTGAAGAAAACTTTTCGAAGTTCTGTAATTATTTATGAGATATTAAAGAAACGTGTAGTAAGAAAAAAAAAATTTATGTCACTATTCATTTAGTAATTTATACTTACACAATTATGTAAAAATAGTTTTGTGAAAATGTCTCATACCTTTCAAGTAAAATTTTCGTATTCAATCAAACTAAAATTTTCGGTAAGTTCTTATTTTCTTGTCCTTAAGTAACACGAGAGTTATTTAGAAACATACCTCATAATTTTGAATCAAAATGAATGGATAGGCGTGTCACCTGCGACTTCTACGTTAAACTATATGAAAGTTTAAGGTCCATTTATTATTTTCCTTTATTTTACATGACGGGTATTATTTGCGGTTGGAACTAAAAAGCATTGGTCGCAGTGTTCGCATTGATGATCACCCCTGAAAACTAAGTTAAAACAAGACAAGTTTACTACGCATGATGATGAACAAAACATTAACTACATTGAAATACGTTTAACACGAAAATGCTTAAGACGAAATATCGGTTAGCACGAAATAATACAACGGTTCCAACAAACTATTATGTATTTTTCTACATTTCTTTTAAAACAAAAACAAAAAATCGCTTAACACAAAACAGTGAAGCACACCGGAATTTTTCAGTGGTGGTGGGGGAGGGGGTCCAGGGTTGAAAATCAGTTTTGTCGATTTTCGGGAACAAAACATTAAAAAATTTATTGAATAAATAACTGGCATTAATTAATGAAATTAATTATTAATAACAAATACGTAATTAAATTTTATGTACTATATACATAAGATTATAATCAATCGAAAAAAACCCAAGGATTTTGGGGGAGAGGGGTCCAGACCCGGGGACCCACCCCCTTGTGTGCGCCACTGACACGAAAAGATCTCCCTTTTGGGAATGAATAAAATACGGAAAACCCCAACCGGATTGGACTGTCCTGCTAAATCATCGGAAGAATTTGTTGCAGTGAGTGAATATTAACATCGCACTGTTCGGTTACATGAGGGCTTTTGGCAACGGACCTCGTAATTTTGAACCATGGTCAAGTGACGAGGACGACACCTGAGCTGGCAACCCCTCTCCTAACTACCACACCACACACACAGGAGGATGTTTGAGCTCTCGACAGATTTAACGTGCATCGCTCCTCTACACGGCGGGTCTTGAGCGGTACTGGGCTCGAACTCACGACACGCCGGCCACGAGTCCGCTACCTTGACCACTAGGGCCGAATATGTTGCAGTAGATGATAATAATGTGTGTACAGCCCCAATTATAGCAGACAATTCTGGAGTTCATTCAAAGCTAAAAAAATATTGATGCAAATTCTAACGACGAAACTGAAAAGAATAATGCAGCTCCTATTCCCACGTCCTTCGAAATAAGGAACATCACGAAAAGTGTGTTCAGATATTTAATCGCATATTCCAATGGTGAAATGAATAACAAAATGGACGCCATCGAACAATTCGATGCTAAAAAAGGCAATGTAAAGAAAAAATATCAGATTATTTTCCAAAAACTCAAACTATGTCCCCCCCCCCCCAAAAAAAACTAGAAAGTTTTGTATTAAACATCATTAAGGTCTTGTGAATGTTTTTGTTTCATTGAGTATTATTTAAATCATGCATACATACATATATATGTAAATAAAATATATTCTAATAAACTTAATTTTATAGAATATATGATTATTTTTTTTTGTAATATCATTTTAACACGAAAAAATATTTGTCCTCAATTTCGCGTTAAATGATTTTCACTATTTTTGCAATTCCTTTTTCCCAAAAGCATAAATTACGCAATGAAATTTTAGGTGATTCATAGGTACACGGTAAATTGAACATTTAAAAGGAAACATTTGTCGCATCAAAACGCGTAATTAAACATTTTGCAAAGTCATGGATATCTCAATCAATTCCAAGACTGACATAATGGATTTTCACGGGTCTCTCTTCATGGAGAAAAAGAACATATCAATCAAAATAAAGATTTTTCCTTAAAAATGACAACACAAGTGAAAGGTGAAAACTTTTATCTGTTTGAAGATTCATTTCTGTTATCTAAACTACCCTAGAACGAGAAAACTTTCGGGATAACGTGCTTATTCTCGATTATTTATATTCCGGTATCTTTTAGGGCCACACGGATGTGGTAACAAATGTGATTTCAGAGTTATTTATGCCTCACAAAATTTCAAGCACAAAACTTATTGTTGAGCTATATTTTCTTTTATAGCTGATTATTTGACAGCAAAAAGCTTTTAAATTTACAGTATACGTTTTATAGCCTGTAATAGAACATTTTAGTTTGTTGATCTTTTTTATAAGATTACTTTGAAGAACTTTTTTTTTTAAAAAAAAATTATAATGCAACTAAAAAATAAATGTAGAACTATATGTTAGTTACTTTTTTCCCCATAGAAATCTGCAAGTATTATTTTTCTTTACTAAAAGAAAAACACTTAAAATCAGCAGAGATAGGGGAGAGAAAAAAACAGTCTCTTTCAAGAAATAAATTAAAACATTGAAACGAAAACCAATTGAAAGTTTCGATTTTTTTATTTAATACCCGAATAAAAAAACTCAATAGGATTATAACAGGGAGAAATTATTCATTTTCCTTTATAAACACAAAACCAAAAGCTTTTTCAACTAAATTAAGTAAAAGGTAAAAACTTAAATAACTTTCTTGCTTATGGACCAATGTACACATCATTAAACACACCCCCATTTGTGATTTCTTTAAAAAACAAAATACACAAACGCTGATTTTAGAACATTTGTTTCACTAACTTTACCGGTACGTCTATTAAGTACTAAAATACGTAATTAACCTTAATATTCCACACAAAAACCATTACAATACCTATCACTCACAAAATGCCCATTACAAATTACACAAATGTATTTTATAATAATTTACACAAAAATTGAACTACTGCAATGAAAAATGTAGTTATAAAAATGTTACTACACTGAACGAGCCTACAAAACTAATGTTTAACTAAATTTAACTTATATGGGAAAAGATAGTACTTTTGCATTTAATAGTTTCAAATTTATGGGAACTACAAAAGAGGTTAATGTATTTAAACATTAGTAATATAATTGAATGAAAAAAAATGATACTGGATGATGATAAGTAACAGGATTGACATTAAATCCAATTTCAGTTTTCAGTCGTTCCTTATAAGTAAGTGTAATAAGTGATAGTGAATCAAAACTGGTTATTTAGTGAAGTGTGAACAGCTTTTTTCCCCCTATTACGTTTACATAAATTACATGCTTAAAAACATTCAACTTTTCAGCACATTGAAAATTAACTAATCCGTACGTAAATTATTTAGAAATTAATTATGTACCTCGATTACGACAATCAACGACATAAAAAATAGTGAAACATGTCATTTCATCAAGGATTCCCTTTTTATTAACTTTCACAGAAAAATGAATTACGTTACATCCTGGGTGAGCAATTACTGATCGTCGCACACAAAAGGTAATTTTGAAGGCCGTAAAGCACTAATAAATAGCAATAAAGAATACAATAAAAACAGCATGGCCCGATGGATTAATTTGTTTTTTTTTAACGCTTTCGCTCAGAAATAATAAGTCAGCAGTGTGACATATTTGCGTTTTCAATTAGAATCTGTTGATAATGGTTTAACAGGATTTTGTGTGAGAACAGTCGTTGAAAGGCATGTACCCAATTGACATTCTGCAAACTTTCAAGAAAAACAATGCCACAAAAGAGGCCTACGGTTGAGTTATTAACAAATCCAAAGAGGAAAATCTTTACGAAACCCATTCTTTATACTACTTGAAAGATTACGTGAGAATTACGTGGAGAAAAGTTTATTTCTCCAGGAATGTTCGCTGTCTTATAACGAACATTTCTGGTGAAATAAACCTTTCTGAGTTTTTTGGTCCATTTTATAGAAAGCAATAATATAACTGCCGAGGTAAAATCTATGCATTTTCTACGTGTTTCAATGAAAAGATCTCTGAAGTGTAGTTGGATGGTTTCTTACTAAGATATCTGTCTAACTGAAAAATCCAATTGGCAGCCAGACATGGCTACGAGTTTGTTTTCTGAAGCAAAAAAGGCACGCTTCATTGCTTGCGACTGTTTTTTGTATCATAATCGTATTTTCAACGGATGAGCAAACCTCGGATTGAAAGAAAGGATAACGATGAGTTCAGCACATCCGAACTGGAGCGTTGAATTTAATAGCTAAACTCGGTTTATAAAACTGCAACTTTTTAGCGAGTAATGTGCTTAAAATTTAAAGTTGGTGTGGACAGTTTGTCATTTTATAGATGTAGTGAAAATACATTAAATTGTCACGTAAATGAAGTGTAGTATTCTGGACCATAGCAGTAATAGTTTTGATGTAGTTGGATTATTCATTTACATAATACATCCCTGCTCTTAAACGTCGTAATACTTTCAACTTTATCGTGATTCTTACAAGGAAAACAAAATTAGAAAATAACACATATACATTTCGGAAAGTTGTCATAAAAGTTCTAAAATGCGAACTGAAACTGAGATTCTTATTGTCTAGAATATATAAATTAAATGGTTGATAAATTAAATCCGACATGAAACAAACGCACAATCTGATGAAAAATAACTTATAAAAATTATAGAAGAAAATTAAAAATTTTATAAGAAGCAATATATTTTTTGGAAGAGAAATCACGAGATATATAAGAACAGAAAATAAAAAAACGTTATATTATGAGTTTTCAAAAGAGCATACATGTAAATCTCTCTTTCTGATATTATGTGTATATATATAGAGAGAGAGAGAGAAATACTAACTTTTTTGAAAAAAACTCTTAACATATTTAAATTCCTTTTAATACTTCATCTTATATTACCATACCATCGATTTAAATATTTCTACAAGAATACTTATTTTCTACAACACATTCCTCAATTTCTACAACTTCAAAATAACTCAATTCCTTTTCAATAAAAAACACTCACGGTTCTTTTCATCATTCATCACTTGAGTTTCTCACAAGCGAATTTAAGAACCTTAAATTGAACACTTAATCCTACGGGTGAAATCCTAGTTGCGAGACTCAAGTATATCTTTCAGTTAGAAGTGTCTATTTCACTTTCGGATTCCGTTCTTTTTGGTTTACAAGTAATGGAATTTCCATTTGATCTTTTGTATTAGGAGCACAAAATCGTGTTTTTAGATTTCTTTTTTGTCAATTAAAAAGCAGTATATTTTAGAAATGGAAAACGTTTCAAATAAATGGAATCTCTTTTCGTGCTTATGCTTCAGTCGTGACAAATTGTAGAATTTTTAGCTACATTTATTTATTTCATGTTTTTTCGTTCGTGCTGCCACAGTTCATGACAGTTGTATTTCAGCTGTTATATTTTTGAGTTTTTACAGGCACGATTTTCCGTCAGATATTTTGTTAGTTTTTGTGAATTATGTTATTTTATATATACTTATCAATTCCAATTTATATATATATATACCGAATTACGTCAGTGTAATTTTTTTTTATTCTCAGAGTATCAAATTTAACGTTTTTGGATTATTTTTAACAGGAATTTTTCTTTTATTAATATAAAGTTATATATGATTAAAATTGTCTACTAAGATCTGTTTTTTTTAGCGCACGTTTTGGACAAATATTTATTTCATTAATTTCTTTTCTTAAAATTATTGAAACGATAGATATAATACAATACCCAAATTGAGGAATTTTGAAGCTTTTTGTGAAAATTTTTACTTCTTACTTCTAAAAATTTATCGAATACATTTTTTATAAAGTGCATTAAATAAGTAGATTTCTTATACTTAAGTGATTTTGAACATTTATTTTCTTTTGTGAATTTTTTATGGTATTTTTTGAATTGTAACAAACAAATCATTGTAAAAAAATTTTTTGAAGTTTCCAGTACTACACTTATTTTCTAAAGAAAACCTATTATTGGTATTAAAAATATATAAGCTTTTCTTTTTTACCTTTGAATATTTAACAGAACAATAGAAGTGATTATGTAATGAGTTCTAATTTAAAGGAAATACGGTTATAGGCTTAAATAATAAGCGGGAAAAGAATTAAAAAATCTGTCTGTTGTCTGAAAAAATGTCTATCAAGAATCACGAAAGCTCGTACAAGAGAAACCTGAATAAGCAAGAAGTTGATAAATTTCATTATTTGTAATGATTCTGAGATTTACAAATAGAGACACGTTATTGGCTTAAGTCTTAGTTTTAAATTGCTCTATTTTGCGTAAATGAAATAAAATCAAGCTTTAACTTTTTATAATTCACAATTCACAGTTTATGCGTTTATTTTAAAACAAAGAAACTTGATTTTGTTTGAGTTATAATTTACACACACATCATTATGTAATATTTACAAATAAGACGATACCTTTTTAAGTTAAGAATTTATTGAATTGTAGAGACCATAAAAGAATACACTGATTTGTGTAAAGATTTACAGCGGATGTCTTTGAGCCTTAAAGAGAAAATCTTGTTAAAAAAAATATGAAGCCAATTACGTATTTTTGAAAGAAGTTTTCATAAACATTTTCTTGACATCACACACACAATTGTTATACGCTTCATTAAAACTCGAGGAGTTTTCTTTGAAGAGAAATGTTGTAAATTAAACCTAGTCCCATTGACTCTATTCAACTGAGTCCGTAATAAGGGGAACTAGACAACAAATTTGACAGTAACAAGGCACAGAAACATTTATTAAAAAATTAGATGATCATTCTTTACAAACAATGCTCATTGTATTCTAAAAATAGATAGCTTTTAGAAAATACACAGCAAAAATAAATCCAAGTGCTTGGTTAAAAAAATTATCTATATTCAAACTACAAAAATTTATATATATAAAAGAAATGCTGCACTTTTTGAATTACATTAGCAAAGCTTAGATGGTTTCTTTACTTACCGTAAAATCCGGCGTATAGCGGGCATCTGTATTTTTGAGTTGTATTTTTTTATTTTTAAGTATTGGACGTATAACGTGCATTTTTTTTTTTTTTTTTACGAAGAAATCTGAAATATACGTAAGCAGTACTCTTATGTTTTTAAGTCATTTATTCGAAGTATTATCTCAGGTTTTTGAAAAAATAGTATACATCTAGAGCTACGACTCTAAGTTCATAAGATATGTCATTTCTTTTTAAATAAGCAGCTTTTAGATATATGTAGAAGCCTAATTTTGTTATACTCATTTTTTTTATTAATAAAGCTCTCATTTTTATACCAGGCGTATATATAACGCGCACCCGTAAATTTCGATGTTATTTTTTGACTTAAAAGTGCGCGTTATACACCGGATTTTACGATATATATTATACAATGTTATCAAACTTTTAAAACACACGCACAATCAGAATACATCATAATCTTACATTATTTTTAAGAAGTTTAGAATATAAGCTGCACACTTTGTGCTTTATTTAGATAAATTATATGCTTTAAATTCTTAAGCTATTCACGATATAAAATTTAAACTATTTTACTTTTTGCTAAAATTAGTTTTCGGCAACCTTTTTATTTAAAATGCATTTACTGAATAATTCATGAACCTAACAATGAATTTTGTATTTTATAAATATATTTATTTGCACGAATCAACATATTTGATTAATACTGGAATATGATAAACCATAGGTTTTCAAAGTGGACCTCTTAGGATCCATGGGACTGCTGACGGGTTTCGTGGAAAATTAAAATTAATTTGGGGTGGGTGTGGACAACTTCAGGGGGTTCGCAGAAGATTTAAAGTAAAGAAAATTGTTTGTGGCCCATTCCCATTATTATGAAATTTAAAATAAATTAGTCATGACTTTTATGAGTTAAAAAATTTTTTAGAGTAAAATATTATAAACAGACACATAAAATACAAGTAATCACAAGTGTTGCCCGATGAAAGTCGGGCGATCGCAAGTAAGGCCATCTATGAGGTATTAAGATGGCAGTATGAAAGAGTCGAGAGATGTGAAATGAATACAACAAATTTTCCGTAGTTTTGATATAGAAGTAGTTGTATCTTTTGTATTGTTAAGACAATATTTGCGTAAGTATTTTCGAATATAATTAATATCTTGTGCTTAAATTTATTAACCTTACTTTTGTTGAAGTTCATTTATAAAATAGTTTTATTATATAATGCTTATCAATACCATTTTCACAGGGCATCCAAAATAAATTTGTAATTTTTTTTAGTCATGCATTGTGTGTGAAATATATTACACTTGGGGTTCATGGCCAAATTTTTGGTATAAAAAGGGCTCGTTGGCACAGTAAGTTTGGGAACCTTTGTGATATACAATTATTTGTGATATATGTAAGCTTATATTATCTACTTATATATATATTAAAGAAACTATTAATAACTTTCTATCTCATAGAGCACATGAACGAAAAATGAGCTATTTTATGCAATGCAATAAATGGTTGATACAACTTTAGATTATTATGCTTGATTTATTGAATAATAATGATAAGATAATTTGAACACGTTCCTCAATATGAAATATTGTGTGACATATTTCCATGTTTGTACTATCCCTTCAAACATGGTGGTACACATGTCAGCTTTACCTTGTTAAAACCATAAACAATGAAGTCATAACGAAATGTATTGTATGTTGTAGTGAATGAATTATATATGGTGTGTCTGGAAGAATGAAAATTAAAAGCACTTTAAAAAAAATCATTATTTTCTCATTACAAATTCATTAAAGTTTCAAGGAAAGTAAGTGAGAATAATTAATATATATATATATATATATATGGCACTTGTAATGAAAAAACGTGAATTTAATTTTGCTAATTGTGTCTATCAGTGTCATTAATATTACGTTCAGTGATAAATCAATTCTTTACAGTCTGATTAACATCAAATACATAAATCAATATTCTAAATCACCCACAAGTTACGAAAAAAATAATTGTTTTAAGAGGAAATGGTAACAGTTTTCGAAAATGAAACGGTTTATTAGATTCTGAACAACCTGCTTATCATGAGCATGGTTCTTTCACGATAAAAACTTTATGCTGCTATAAAATTAAACTGGAAACTGTTTATGAAAAAATAATGCGCTTAAAAATGTGATTTTAGCAGTACTACCAATTTTAGATACATCCATAGCACACAAGCAAACGCTGGCATCAAAAACTGTATAAAACAGATTTTAACTCAGAGAAATAAAGAATTAAAGCACATTCAGGGAATGTACTGTTTTTAACACTTAAATATACCAGTAAAGGGACACACACCTCAACACATTAAGTTTGGTACATGAACTTGTTACATTTGGAAAGAAAAATGGTGCCTTTGATACAAGACCGATAAGACTACTTAGGTACAAAAAAGATTATTCAACACCAGAGCGTCACTAATTACAGCACACATCAGTTACCCACAAGGGGCGTTGAAGCGTTTATTCTTTGGGTTACTGATCAATCCCATAGCGTTACGAAAGAAAAAGAAAACGTGTTTTTCTAGCTCTTAGTCTTCAAAAAACATTCGCTGACGCATAACGCTAGATAAACGCACAGTCATACGGTGACATTTTAACAAAAAGTAACAGCAAAAAGTAACACATTAGGTAAAATTCAATTTAGATGATAAATAATAAAATAATCTTTCTTTATAACATCACAGAATAATGTGTAGTCACTTAAAACAAATTGAATTGAGGAGGCCTAAGTTAATAAACTGAAAAATAAATATTTCTAAAATCACGTTACACATAAGAATTATTTACTTTAAGAAATTTTAGAGTACCTTTAAGTCTGCAATGCAGAAATGGTGTAAATAGCTTGACAAAAAAAAATTCAGCTGCTACGTTAGCTGTCTTGGCGAGAATAAGAAAACATAAAGCGTTTAGCTGTTGAAAGTGTAATATGCATTAAACTCTATTTTACAAAACTTTAAAGATAATGCATTTTTAGAAGCAATATTAGTCGCCTTTGAAATATAATGATGAACTAGTATCCTTGCATAATGACTCATAAATCACCCTAAGACTAAAAGATTTAAATCACTTCAAATATTAAGGCTTTTACTTCATGTAATATGTATAAAAAGGAATAGTTTATGTTTTCAAATAAATGGCGACTTGTTTGCATAGCATTGCAATAATTTTTAGATCATTGAAAAATCTATGTATTATGAAAATCTAGTATTATGTTCCTAAAATAACTGAAAAACATTGGCTATTTTTTTAACTTCTAATTTCATTTACCTGCTACATAACAAATGCATGAAAGATAATTTCTTAAGAAATATTCAAAATAGTTTAATACAACCATTTCGACTCGCGTGCAGTATAATGTTCTTTTCTTTTTAAGGTATATAGTGTTTGAGGAATTTATATACAAGAAATTATATCACAAAAATATTTAATTCTTAACCGACATTCTCTCTTTTTAGCGTTAAGTGGTCTGAATTTAATGGTTAAAAAATAAAAAGGAATCTAATGAACATTACTTATAAATGTAATTAAATTATCCCCGTTTTTTATAATTATTCTCCAAAATACAACAAGCTTGTTATAGCATGAATACTAGAGATAAAGAAGTACGTACTAACTGTCCAATATATGACTGCTTAAGATACGAGAAACAGAACGTTCAAAACTTTTTATTTCATTTCCAAATTACGAGAGCAAGAAACAATCTTGAAAAAGTAATTCAAATTATTTGTCACTTTAAAAAGCGCATAAAGTCTCATAATTTTTATCTAAAATAAAGACACATAAGTTAATTACATGTTGAATTTTATGAGCATATTTATATTTAAATATTCACGGGAAATGTTTTACACTCATATAAATTTTGTACAATTATCGCAAAAAAAAAAAAAAATTGAAAATAAGTACTGAAACAAATTTTATTTTCTCGCAAGCATTATTCTTAAAACAATATTACTTAAATTTAATGTATTCAACTGGTTATAAAATCAAATTTTCCCACTTCGCGTGCTACACAAAAAACGACAAAAGTTAATCAATAAAACTTTCCAGTCGAATTCATTCTGAAAGCAATTGAAATATATAAGCAATCCTTTATCCAGATAACACATTTTACATAGATACTCATCATAACAGTAACAAAGACGACGAAAAATCGCATAAACACCTGCTCTGTCAAAAGACCAAGGTTATAATATTACGAAACCAATTCCGTTTGCCTGAGGACGAAATTAGGACGATCTGAGAAGCCTGATAACTCATTTCTCTTTCTTTCGAATTCTTTATTATTTCCGCGGATGCTTTTGTTCTTCACACTACTGCTGAAGTGTGGTACAGCTGTGTGTGTCAAGGGTTACTTGGAACCATTTTTCCACTAGTTTTCAAGAAAAAATAAAAAGGAAATGAGAGAAAAATATAGGAAAACCTCACCTTTGCTAATAAGCAAAATGTAACGTGTATGTGGAAAAGATTCGAGAGTTTAAATCGGGTTTCGTATACTTTTGCTGGTATGTAATTCCAGCATACAAAAAAATTTATTAATATGTGATGCCAAACAACGATAAAGAAGTTATGTGTTTAAAAAGAGAAACCAAACTTTGTAATTCTTTTTATAAGACTACATCGTATTTGTCAGTGGCGTAACGGATAATATTACCCCCCCCCCCGCAAAATCAGGTTTTGACTTTAATATTTTAAAAATTGGTTAAATACGTACTTGGCGTCAGTCAGACTTTGGGGACCCTTAGAATTCTGCCCCTCCCGCGATGCGAGGATTGCGGGGGTGTACGTTACGCCAAAGACATTTGTATTCATTTAGTTGAAGAATTGAAAGGTCCAGTCTTAAAATCCAGTTATGAATGACTGGGCAACAAATGGAGAAAAGTATTTGTCATTCACTCACACAGATAAATAATTAAATTCCATTTTATACACAGGTAATAGCACACACTCATATAGAGGGGGGGGGGATCACAATTTTAAGTTTTTTCAGGCATTTCTACCATTTTTAATAAATATAGCTATAATTATTAATAAAGCATACTGTTTTTTTTAAATAAATACAATATGTTAATCTCTGAAAATACTATTATTTAATGTCAGGTTAGCAACCAAAATGATACAGTTAAAATGAAATTCTAATTTTCTGATAAGACAATCAATTTTCAAGATATGCTGTAAAAAATGTGACAAGAGTGCATGAACTTGAAAAGCTTGTTCCAAATTTTGGGTTGCTGTTGTACGAAGAAATCGAAAAAAATTGTATCCCAAAACAATGTTTTTGCTACCAAATGTTACTATCTATTCCCCCCCCCCCAATAATTAATTAAAAGTGATAATAGTTGGAGTAAAATGTAAGTAAAATTCATTTCGTTTCAACTGAAAATAATTTTCTTTTCTCCAAAATAGAATAATTGGATTTTTATACACTGAAAGCTAAGAACAAGAAAATAAACCACTAAAAGAATGAAAACAAGTTATAATGTTAAAAGAATATACATTGTAATACATCAGAATAACTTTATTTTTCAGATTGACATTTCATTCCTTGAAATATTTACAGGAAAGTTAAATCAGGAACTTCTTTTAACTCTTAATTGCTTTGAAGATTGATTTGTTTAAAAAATTTGAAGAAAGATAAAATTATAAAATCAAAAATAATTGAAGCTCAAATTTTAGAATGAGACTACAGATTAGCAATATACAGCTGGAATTATTGAAATAGAATTAATTGTTTTTGTTGAAACAAATTATATATAAAAACTGATTTTATATAGAATATGTGCATAACGAGACTGATATATAGTATAAAGTGAAAAATTTACTATTTTTGAAAGTCCAATTAACAATTATGTAATAGAAAATGTCTAGCAACTGAAGAAGCACATGACAACCGAAACTGAAAAAGTTTAAAAATTCGGCCATCTTCAGCAAAAAATTGTACTGGTAACCTTATTTTTACGTGAGAAAAACATTTAAATACGGGTTATTAATCTATTGAGGATCAATTTTGCTCAGTAGGAACAGTAAATTTACTATTCACACAAACTCTAGTCAACACTCTTGGTGATAAACAAATCTAAATTTAAAATTCACCTTTCACATTGCAGTTCATGACTATAAAAACCGTATTTCCTTTCCTGCCATCACGAACGCGTGGCGTCACGTTGGCGTCTGAAATTCAATGAACAACTTCAGAACGTGACACCACAATGCTAGAATACAATACGACAACTAGAGCGTGTGTCTTGAGAAAGCTCGCCTTGCTTTTTACGTAAATTTCTAACAAAACAAAATCTAAATGAAGTTGGGCTGATTGGTGTCAGAAAACGAGCAAGGAAGTTTAAAAACCGGTGTAACGGGACCTTTTCCCCTCGTTATTACCGTAACTTGTAAAGGGAGAGTCTGAGGTTACAGCGGCTATTATGGCCGTCAGGTGAACTGGTCCAACAACTTTCTTCTTTCGGAACTAACCAGATTAACTTCCCTGCTTATATCCGCAGCCTAAGGAAATGCATCTTTCCAGCTAGTGTTTAAAGGCTGGTCTTCTCCAGAACTATTCACGAAGACTGAAAAACCTAAGGGCGTAAGCCGATCTACCTGGCTCAGGAGTAAAGAATGAAAAAAACTTTTCCTTGGAACTTATTCTAACCATCGAGGACAATATATTGATTTTTTTTGCTTCAAAGTTGTTCTCACCTAATATTAAAGAAAACTCGGAATATTTGTCAGTTAAAAATATACCCCTATATAAATATCAAATTCTGGTTTTATAACCGTAAAGACAGACATATTGTATAAACAGGTGTTTAAAATCCAGGAGTATTTGCATATAATCGAAGTTACAAAATAAAAGGTAAGACACTGATACTTTCAAACCAAGATTTTCTTTATTCAAATTTTTAGTGTAGATTACGACAGAGGAAAATTTTGTACATGCACATTCTTACTACAATCGTGGTGTTTTTGCCTTATTCAGTTAAATTCAGAAACAAGCACTTTAAAACGAGTAACCACCCAATAGAATTGAAATGGTGAATTGTTAGATTAATTGAGGTAGGCAGAGTCAAGTGTGCAGATTGCGAGAAACTATAATGGAACGTCCAGTGTTGTGTGCAATTCATGGACACAACTTAAGTATATTGGATCTGCAGAAAGAAGGTCTGAGAAATGTCACCCAAGAATCACAGCGACCAACGAAGATCCCTATTTATACATTACAGAGAGGTATAACACGAATGCAACAGCTTTAAAATTCTGTAGTAGAATCGTGAGTCCCCAGGAATTCAAGTTTCAAGGGTGTTTCTAAAAGTCTACATAAGAGTGATGGGTACACAAGTGATCTATTAGGAAGAACTAGTTTTTATCTCATTCACTTCTGTGCTTAAAACCTGTGCAGCATGGTTCAAAGAAAATAGAAATAGGAATAAAAGGGAAATTGTTCTATTTGCTGATTAATTCAGAATCAGAACCCCCGATTCTCGATGTACATTCATCTGGAGAAAGCCGGCCCCTCAGGGGGCTCACCTTCTTTAGGTGAGTACGGGTGTCACAATCCCGAGGTGCCCTAGTGATCTTTTCCTTTTCCCAAGGGGTTTACTGTCTTTGTGGTGAACACGGGATTCACGAACCCGGGATACCCTAGTGATCCTTCTCTATTTTCGACCCTCTTTCTTGTCATTCAATTCATTCTTTCTTTCTCTTCCCGTCTAAGACCACAGATATTAAAACAAATGTTTGGCGCAATATAGCCGAAATCGGCTCTTGCGCCTATAAACCCCAAAATCACTCACTCACTGGAGAAAGCCGGGAACCAGCTGCATGCCCTCCAACATCCGAAAAAGAGACTAGACTGGCAGAGGAGGTTTGATGGGGCTTGGGCAGGAATCGTACTGGAAGAGCTCATGTGCCTCCATTGTCTCTGATAGAAGCTTGGTAATTATATGAGATACAGGAAAAATCTTTGGAGGCCTATATTTGCATTTTTAGGGTTCACGTAGTCTGCATTTTAATTTTACGGATGCTCATCTATATTGTTCTCATCTTCTCTGCTTATTTGGGTTGCTCTGGAGGGGGGAATAGCAGCCAAAAACAGGCTCTGAATTGCTTAAGTCGCATTTTAGAGATACACGAGTGACGAATCTCGTAATTTTGAATCACGGTCAAGTGACGAGAGGCTCCTTACTATCTGAACTTCCACATCACGCTAATGTGAGGGATTTCACCTCCCCAAATTTAACGTGTATCTTAGCCGGCTACGAGTTCGAGAATATGATCACTCGGCTACCACGATCACTACAGGTCCTGGAAAACAGCGTTACTAGGGGAAGGAGAACGATTATGCTATAGGGACTCAAACTGTTTCATATCTTCAATAAATTAATGTTGTGAATGACTGAGTGAATATATATATTAACGTGGCACTGTTCAGCTACACGAGGGCTTTTGGCGACGGACCTCGTCATTTTGAACCATGGTCAAGTGACGAAGACGACACCTGAGTTGACACCCTCCTCCTAACTACCACACCACACCAACGGGAGGACATTTCAGCTCTTGACAGATTTAACGTGCATTGCTCCCCTACACGGCGTGGCCGCGGTGGCCGAGTGGTCTAGGCATCGGATCATGGCTAGCATGTCATGAGTTCGATCCTAGTACCACTAAACACCCGCCGTGTAGGGGAGCGATGCACGTTAAATCTGTCGAGAGCTCAAACGTCCTCCCGTTGGTGTGGTGTGGTAGTTAGGAGAGGGAGGTGCCAGCTCAGGTGTCGTCCGCGTCACTTGACCATGGTTCAAAATTACGCGGACCGTCGCCAAAAGCCCTCGTGTTGCTAATCAGTGCGACGTTAATATTCTCTCACTCCCCTACACGGCGGATCTTCAGTGGTACTAGACTCGAACTTATGACACGCCACAGACACGAGTCCGTTACCTTGACCACTAGGCTACCACGGCCGCAATACATATGGCGGAAGATATACCCTAATAAAGTACGTAACAGGCTTCAAATTTTAAAAAAATTATAAATTAAATTTTAATTCTACCTTTTAAGACACTTTTCAAAGTTTACTCGTCGAAATTAAAGGCACGGATGTATGGCTTATGTACATGGAATATTGGCTTCCATCGATATTATAAAGTGTATCGGAAACGTTGCCATTCGATAGTTTTAATAAATAGTCAGTTTATTCAAAAGAGTTCTCACTTGATACATTTAAATAAAAATTTCTATCTTCTCAGCCGACTTTCTTAAGAAAATTTTAGAACATATTGTAAAATGCTTAAGCAAATACTTAGCGTGAATAAAATAACTGAAGTATTAGACGAACGACTTGTTTGAAGTATTTTTTATGAGCGACTTTCCATCACAACACAAGGTACTAAATATATGATGCATTGATATTTTCCTAAAACAGGAACCGATAACCCTATAACCACCCGTGATACATCAATGCAGCAGTAGTTTTTGTCACACCACACAGTCACCCAACAGTGAACCTGCATATAGCTGTGTCCGGATGTCCGCAGCATGTTTTCACATATTACTATCCGATTGAAAAACGTCATTCGTCCTTCACGCTTCAGATCAACTGCAGGTTACTGATTTACAAAAGCCTCTTCATCAATGAGTATTACGTTCGATTCACTACCATAATTTGATGATCTGAAAGCACTTTTCGCATAGAGACGAACTTGGTCGCGTTACTGACAAGTTACGCAATATTGTGCTTTTACTGGTAACAATTGTTCAGGAAGTTAGGGAATACTGCACGAATCAGTCTTATAAAGGAAACAATGCAGCCTTATTTTTCACACGCGGTACAGAGGTTACCATATTACAATATACTGATTCACATAATACTCTTAAAAACGGATTTCTGGTTTTTTGGGGAAAAGAGTAAGCTAATTGAAGAATTAAAACGTGAACAAATAAAGGATGTCACTAGGATCAATATGTTAAGGGAAAAAATTTGCGTTGTAGGGTTTCCAACACGCATACAAAGATTACCATGTTGTTATACATAGAATCCTTGCAGTGGCGTAACGGAGAATATTAGGAACCCTTGCAAAGTCAGATTTTGGGCCTCAAGCCCAAATACGTACTTGGTATGTCAGACTTTGGACCCCCCCCCCCCAGAATCCTGCTCCTCCCACGATGCGGGGTGTACGTTACGCCACTGAATCCTTGGACGTTTGCAAAACGGAACTCTTGGTTTTTAGGGGGAAAGGTACGCTAATTGTTAAATATGTCACATGAAGGATATTTGTTGGTATTTTGCAAGACAGTAGCCATTGTACAACTCGACTTGTCTCTACGGGCGGGAGTTGGTTGTTGTTCTATCTTGAAGAATAAAATTCAACTGCTAAACCAATACATTCTACAGATTTATGTCAAATTTATTATTTTCTGTGAGTTAGATACGCAAAGCTGTTGGAAATATTAACGAAATTTTGTTTTAAGAAAGTGGTTGTTTCAATATTAATTGAAGAACAAAAAAGTGCTCCACGAAAGATAAAGGATAACATATTAGGATATTTTGTATTTTTTTGAATTTTGGGAGGAAATGAGAGCGAATTAAAGGGCTGAAATATATCTACTGGTAATAAATACCTCATAAAAATTCTATGGAAAAAAAATAGATGCACTACATTAATTTAAACTCGGAAAAAATTCTGTCTTGTACATTTAGTCATATTGCGCTGAAAATTTAAAAAGAATTATACGTTTGTTTTTAATACGTATACTAAGTTTTAGTTTTTGTGCAAAGAATTTAAAATTTTAGCTCTTCTATTAAGCATCTAATTTAATACCACAATCAGAAACTGAATTCTCACTAATAAAAATTTCACGTGAATAACTCCATTTTTTTATTACGTAAGGCAAAATATATAAACAAATCACACACGATTATGTTTTTTTGCTACGCGAAAAGTCAAAATATTACCGATTTGAATGAGTTAAATTGTTGTTACTATTAGAGTAAAAAATGACACCGTCTAATTCTTGAGTTCCCATACGAAATTTTTATTTCCTGATTTTTTTCTTCCAAATGAAACAACGCATCAAAATCTCGTACCAAATAATTTATTCACATCAAACTGAAAACGGATATCTCACTCACAATGCTAACAAAGGAAATTTCTCTTGTGAGAATTAGAACACTGCTATCTAAGTCCCCCGAAACAATACTGAAATACAGAATGTAAAAAAAAGAGCTTCAAATCATCCTTGTGACAAAATTTCAGTTCTCGTTGAAATATCCTTCAAATAGTAACATAACAAACAAAAGGAAGATCAAATTATGTGCAACGAACTGGAACGAATATCAACTGCAAATGATTCGTGACACTATATGAAAGAAATTCTGTCTTACATCTGCAAGTCGAATTGTAGACTTAAGTACAACAGAAATGTAATTGTTAATAAATAGATAGACACGCGTTCTTAGTTCTGTTAATGGAATTGTTGAAATTCTAATACCTAGAATTGTAGCATTCTCCTAAAACTAAGTTTATTCGTTATTTCGTAAGGTTGTCAGTAGAAAAAGGAATAGGTGATTGTTAAGTATTACATTGTTTCTCCCATCTTCCTTTGTGTCATTTTATGCAGCATTAATGAAAATTAGACGAATAATAAAAAAATAATTAAGGAGAGATTAATCTTCATTTAGTTGAAAATGCTTAATAGTGCTTCACAAAATCGCTGTAATTTTTGCAATTATTTTTACTTAATTTAGTTAGTCATAATTCGATTCGCTTTGAACTTTGTTCAGTAGCTTTCCCACAAGGAAAAAGTTTTTAAACGATAAAAATGAAAATTTTCTTAATAAGACATTTACTTTTTCAAATTTTTGACTTGTAGACCTAGACACACATATTTAAGATGAAAAGTAGCTTGCTGCGAAATTATAATATGTACACCCAAGATGTTTCACCTGAAAAATAGTAACTACGTTAAATATTGCAGTGGAAAAATTAATTTAGCAAATTAATTACTAATTTACGTTTTTCATTACAGGTTCCTCTTTATATAAGTAATAACTACTTATTAATTCCATTATTTTTCTCTCCTTGAAATTTATTTCATTCTCTTTTAATAGAAGAAATATAATAAATAAAACGCTGTAATTAAAATCGGGTTTCCATTGCATTTTTTCAGATTTTGTTATGAAAATATATAAATCACACACACAATAATTTAAAACATCAAATATCCATTACTACTTTATAATTTATATAAGATTCTATTTTTCGATACTTTACAAGAAAATTAATTCAACACCATATGTCCCTACGATTTTACAATTATTCATAGACTTTAATCACTAATATAAAACAGATTAACATAAGTACCATTAATCAGAAATTTTTTTTTTTTTTTTTTTTTTTTTTTTTTTTTTTTTTTATTAACAGATTAACAAAGCCATAACAAAATTCTTAACAAATCCGTTTCAGTCTCAGTTTCACTGAAAATGAAAATTTACAAATTTTAGTTGGATCACTGAATGGTATGTTACTAAATTTTAGTAAGCTATTACACTATTCTCAATCTCAATAATTTAAGATCAAAGTTGTATATTTTAAAACTTTTCTACAACTCCATCCCGCACACTACAAAAACCAATAAATCACTATAAGTTTACTTAACAGAGCAAATGAATTCATTATTTTAAATAATTAACAAACTGAATATTTTATTTCTATTTAGGTATTACAAATTATATGAATTATGATCAATGTTTTAAATTTCTATTAATTTTAGTTTTCCCTGTTTGGAGAGATTAAAATATTTACAGATTTTTATTTACAGGGTTTTTTTTTTTTGGTAGAATATAAGACATGAAAATTTTAACTCGTTCTTAATAAGTGACTGTTAAATTTTATTTAGTAATTTTTAATTAAAAATTTCAGCACAAAAGTAGTGATGGTCAGTAAAGAGTGGACATTATTTTGCTTAAACATTAATTACAAAAATTTCAACGGTATCAATTGTTGAATTCAAAAATTTAAATTTTGATTCGTAAATAAAATCATTAAAATTAAAAATTAAATTTTACAATTTATTTTTAATCAGAACAAAATACGGCATCTAATTACTCATTTATATTTTCAACTTCTATTTGATATCAAAACTGAACCACACAATGCAAAATACAATATATCAAAACAATAATTACTAAATATCTGAAATTTTAAATAGCCGCAGGCAGCTTTGTCATCCGTGTTTTTGTAAGGGTACTTTAAGCAAAAAAGTGTAACCTATATACTACATAACGTGAAAATATTTAAAAATGAGGAAAGTTATCAAGAGGAAATACAAATTATTTAATCAGTGATACTAGTATTACAGCTTATGAAGGCATGCACGTAATTGCTTAAGTTGATGCTTGGGTATAAACCAAAACTCGCTGCCGGTCATATATGCCGGTTCGTTTGCATTTGAAAAACCTGAATACACTAATGACCGGTCAACAATGCGATATAGCCTTTCTTATTTATCTATAACTAATTGTTTTAGTATTAGTAGCACACACGCGCAAAGAAAATGAGAAAATGCTATAAAAAATTTGCTGGTGAAATATAAACATTAACCATAGTTTTCACGGCTGCGAAAGTCGCCTGTCTTCAACTACGTCTCACAAATAAATAAAACTAGCGAAGTCCAATTTTGGAAGCTGACCTAGGATTTGACCCGTAGTGGTAGAAGTTGACCCTTCTTATTTTCGGAGGGTGGAACTGGTCAGACTGGCTACAGGGCATGTGGTACACAGGGACGGAAAATCAAAAAAAAAGGAAACATTTCTTGACTAAAAATTCTATACATAAAAACCTGTCAACTTTATTTTCAAAAATATTCCATTCATAAGCGATATAGTATAAAACATTAATTAATCATTCTCTCATCTGGAATTTCTAATAATCGATTAAATCATTTAACTAAAAATTAAAAATAATCTTAATTATATTAAGCAGAATTTTTCTGAGCTTCTTAGAGATGTTTAGTAATTTAAATGAGGAAAAAGTCGCTGGAGCTCGCGCGTTGTTCAAGTTTAGTGCTTGCATATTTTTTCTTTAAAAAAGTCTTTGTTCAGGTTCTTGTTTGGTTTCCTTTTATATTATTTATGAAAAATAAGCACTTCTAATTTGCATAGCTAATTGCTGACCTTTGAATGGGCAATGCCACGAATATACAAAATTCTAATTGCCCTATATTATCAACAATCTAAATCAATCCTAGTATTATTCCAGGTACTGAAAAAATTTCCCTTTAATTTAACTCCAAAGAATGATATATATTCACTCTTAAAATATTTAACAAAATATCGAATATTCGTGGCTTTTTCAAACTTATTACAAAGTACATAATGTTTTCAATTTGAAAAAGTTTCCTCAAGAAAATATTATCACTTAAAGAACTATAGCGAAGATGAACATTAATTAAAAGTATCTCGATATCGGTGTTGGAACAATCTGCAATTAATACTTTACTAATTTATAAAAAGAAATTGATTACAGCGCAACTACCGTTAGAGTGAGAGAGAGCATCGAAATTTAATACTGCTTTCACAAAAAGAATGTGATTTCGTATTTTACTTCTTTATGTGTGTATATATCTATATGCACATACAATCAATATGCATATATATAACAAACTTAAAATGATGATAAATATCAGGGGCGTAGATACCGCCGTATTAATGATACAGGCCTCCAAGCTACAGGGGCCTCAAAATGTGTAACTACAGTCCCTCTAACAAGGCTCTGATTTTAAAAAGGGTCCTGAAGGAATTTTGATACAGGGCCCACTCAGAACTAGCTATACTAGTGATATATTTATAAATTATAATGCATTACTTATAGCACAAAATCCTTATTTACAAGCCTAACGAATTATTGAAAAAGCAATAAGGAAAACTTGTTGAAAATAAAGTATCGCGTAATACATTGGAATATTTAAATTTTTCAGGTATATTAGAATACAGAAAGAAAAAAAATTGTGTTCTCTTGATTTGTAATACATTAAAATTCATTTTTAGATAGAAGTATAAGCGTCAATACAGCTGCCAAATAAATTAAAACTCGAAAAAGGATGAAAAAAGTAAAGTATTTCTTAAAATCTTTAAAACGTTTTTTCCCCCGGTGAATGAAAGTCTGGTGGTTTGTAGAACGGGGAAAACTGTCTCGGGACAAAAAATGCAGTTAGCGATGCATTCATTCTCTACCCATCTGATTTCCTAAAATGGCACATTCTAATTCCCCCCCCCCGCACACAATGCTCTGATATTTAAAAAAGATTTAAAAATACTAGATCTAAACCTATAAAAAAGATGTTCTGAATTTAATAAGAAGAAAAAAATCGAATAATGTATTGATGTGTGAAACAATTATCTTCGTGAGTTTTGTAAACAGTGTTATTCAATTTCGCGTTTTTGAATAAAAATAATCAGATGCAACAGACATCAGTAGTCGAAGTTTTAATACTAAAAGTAAACGATATATTGTTTGCATTCTTGTTAAAATGAGAAATCATTTATATCCAGAGCTTTACATAAGAGTTTTGTAAATTTTGATTGTATAAAGTTACCAGATATTATTCCTCAAAGGGACTGCAGCATTATTGATACTATTTTGCAAATCTTATGCCAATCTTTGTTTCACAACTACATCAATCAGCTACAAGATTTCCAAACACTGTATAAATTTAACGGACGAAAACAATACACAATAACTATTTTTTTACGATTACGGAATCATGAATTTCAATAATCACTATTTCAATATTCTGTTTATGCGAGTAATAAATTGTTAGGTTGATAGCATTGCCAACGATTTTTGAATAGAATTGACTTAGAAAGTGAAGTACGAGAGTTAACTTTCAAACCGTGTAGAGAGCGACACACAGTATTACCCTTTTGACATAAAAATTGAATAGAATAGACAACACAGTAGTTTCTTTTTACATAAAAATTTAACCAGATAAATTTTTTGTCACTATTCTTCCGACGATATATAGTTGCATTTTATAATCTTATACTCTTAATAAATTTTATTCGTATGCCGGCGATTTAAAGTTCAGAAAAGATGTAAGCTATTAAAGTGTAAGATCTTATTTTTTTTAAAAATTTATCTTTGATAAACATTTTACGTCTTTTTATAATTTTATTTAAATAAATATGAAATAACAAAATGAACAACTATTTCTCCTATAACGATTTTGAAATACAAAACATTACAATGTTGCATAATAAAGTAAATAAAAAATGCAACTTTCAAATAGGTAATACAAGAAGTACTGTTTGTAAATACGGCCGAAACTGTAGATAAAGTTACCCATGATCCAGATTTTACATTGCCATACTTCAAGAATGTACTCCGATCGATTTAAAGACTCGAATCAAAGTTTAACATATTGTTACATCGAATCAGATCGGAGCATTGTTCAAGCCTTATAAAAATAAAATATGCAACGTCGGTGAATTGGCTTGTCATTTGGATCAACAAATCACCAACACTAGTAATTATTGAAAAAAAGTAACCAGATAAGATTTGTATTCCAAATTATCAGAAAATAAATATGGTTCCAGTTAGAATTTCGCGGTTCATATTTTGATTTATAAAATGTGAAAAGTTGTATTAATCTAATAAAAACTTGGTTGAAAAACCTTTAATTCTCTTCACGATGCTACAGTTGAAATTTTTGCAGTGAAAATACCCACGCTATAATTTATTGCTGAAATAACTGTCACTTTTTTCGCGGCACATTTTTGAAAAGTTTATATTCTTCATGAAAATACTATTTTGATATTAACAGAAAAGTCCGTTCGTAAATATTTTTTTAAAAAAATATTATTGAAAATCATTTTTACGGAATTCATGACATGTCATTTAAAGATCAGAAAGAAACCTGAATTTTAAGGTGGAAAAAAGTTATTGCAATATGAACCGGCAAGTACTGTTCAAGGGTGTTAAAAAAACAAAACAAGTAATCAAGCATTTTAAAAATTGACCTTCGATCTATGTAAAACACACAATTCATTAAGTAGTAAAAATAATTTACATTTTTTTAAAAAAAATTAACTAAAAATTATAAGCAATTAAATTTTTGAAAAATAAAAAAAAAAACTATTTTGGCATCAATTCAACGAAGATAGTTAAGTTATTGGCATGTATAGCATACCCAATACAATTTGTAATCAATGTTACATCATATCATCAATAATATTGATTTTCCTATTACAAAATATTTTATACACAAAAGCAAGCAATTCAGCAAGTAGCGTAACAATATAAAACAATCAATCACTTTGCATATGCTTTGAATATTGAGCAAACATTTCAAAACAAACGCACAAACATTATAAAATGTCATCAACACAGCAAAAAAATTTGATGCACGTAGTATATGCTAAAATAAACAAAAGAATCAACTTACCTATTCAGAATTACTAACATTTATACATCCTATTGTATAAGTCTGCTTGAAATTGATCGAAAAGTGCAATCTGTCAACTATGTAATAATCCTCGAAAATAATTTCACACCATAATCACTGAACAAAAATCATAGTCCCGTTCACTTTTAATTCCTTTGCAAGACAATTAAAAGCTTGTCACGCGTTTATAGCATCAGAAAAAAACAAAAGTGAAGGTCTAGAACTCTGCTGCGTTTAAGTCAAATCTCAACTAGCCGCTGCTCAGTTCGTTCGTATTGAATCTATATTCAAATTGAGAGAGATAGCCAACGCGCTATGCTCAGAAGGGTTGCTGTGTTTACAGATCGAGCGTTTGGTGGTCGCCAAGCAACTGAGCGGAAATTCGCCAAGTATTCCGAGGAAAGGTGAATTGGGGTTACTTCAGGAAATAATTTCTGCGCTTCAGGAAAAAAATATATAAAAACAAACTAGAAGCTCTCTTTTGATCTCATTTTTTGTGTTCGGATATCAAGCAGATATGAATGCAAGAATTTTTCTAAGAAATTGTATGTTAGCAATAAATTTGGAAGCGATTATTGAAATTTGATCATAATTAAATAAATAAAAGTTGGAAAAACATGAAATGGAAAACGGGAGAAAATAATACAGAAATAGCCACCGCACGAAAAACGTGAGTTAAAATATTTAATAAATAGATATATAATAAATAAAAACAATTTTATGGAAATATATATTATTTTGAGAAAGCATCTACAATAACTTGGCGTTCTTTTTTAAAATTATAATGTATATATATCATTCTTTAACCCACTTATATATTAAATAAGTAGCGAAAATCAGCACACTTTGTAAGCTTGGACATGGCTTAGGCTTCGACTCATTGGTATTGGTAGCAATTCAAAAGGATTACAACTTCTTAATAAAGAATTTCATCAGAACAAAAGAACGAGCTTATGAAGAAAGAAAAATTGAAGGGAAAAAATGTCTAACGGGGTAAAATCTTTACAGTGAATCTTGAAGAATTTTTCAATGTTATTCAAGGAGCATGTGAAATAATTTTAAAAACTTAATCCAAATGCAAAAAAAAGAAGAAAAAATGCAGCTATAGAGACTGCCAATAGAAGTGAATGCTTTGAACTTTTAGTATTAAAATTTGAAATTTCATAATGTTTGTATTAAAATTATCAACACAATCTGGTTCTCACATCTATTAACACTCCTAGCAACAATTATATGCATGATGTTTATATGGTTTTTTATTATTCAAATATATTACGGGCTGTAAAAGATCATGACAAAATATAAATACATTGCAATTGAAATAACAATTAATATACAATCATATATTATTTATAGATAGTATTTGTATTTACTTAAATTTTAATGTACTTGGTTTTTAACATTATTTTAATTGTTTGCATCATTGTCATCATTAATTTCAACAATACTTAGACTTTTTGTACTTTCAATTATTTCATTTTGTTCTAAAAAAATACAACAGGCTTATGGCAACTAAAGTAAGAAAGGAAAATGTTTGATTCAAATCTAACTAAGCTGAATTAACTAATGTTAATTCAATTCTAAGCATCGCGTAAAAACCGCATCGATCGTCGTTTTATATTTTGTAGTACTGAGTTTTCGATCATTGGACTCATTTAAATTAAGTGTTTCATTTAGAAGTTCAATTACTGGTAGATTTTTATCAACTGCAAAGCTAATATTGAAGTTTCCACTTAAAATCATCGGTACATTATCATATATATTTTTCGCCAAATCTTTTTTCGAATATTTCAGAACCTTCTTTTGTATAAATCATCAAATTTTCGAATAAAAATTGTTGTATCTGTCTCATAGATTTTCCAGGCGAAATATAAACGGCAACCATTAATATGTATTGCCCATCTCGGAATCGCAACGAGCAACGCATATTTCGCCTTAGCAAAGCATATATTTTAATTTTGACAATTTAAATAATGATTTCGAAATATTAAATTTTTAAATAAAATGTTTAATGAAATTAAAGTCGGAACCGTTTTTATTATTTTAAACTAAGGATTTTAATGATATAAGATAATAAACTATAATTTTGCATTAATAACCATATTTTAAACTTCAACACATTAATCTTGAAATATTATTAGATTTATAAAATTTTTAATTTCCAAATCCACGATAAAAATATGATTGAACAACTAGAAGTCTGTTTTACCACGGTAGTAAGAAAACGCCTAAGCCACTGTGAAATACTAATCCGGATTGCGTGATGCATTGCAGAGGTTAAATATTAGAAAATAAATAATACAAAATTTTCAAACGCCAGAATGAATAGGAAGATTTAAATAATTTTAATTAATATAAAATTTTCAAACGCCAAAATAAATACGAGTATTTAAAATAATTTTCTATTATTTATTTTTTATCCCAAAAATATTAGTATATTTATTTAGTACTGCTATGTACTAAATAGTAACTTTAGTAACACTATGTACTGCACAATGATTCTTCAATTAAACGATTCAAATAATAATCAAACAAAAACACTATTTCAACAATGCACAGTATATACACATTTTGAAGTTTTCACTAAATCCATTCAATTTCACTTATAAGATATACACAGCACTATACGTCAGCTGTATAGCTATAGATATACTGCTATAAGCATGTCGGTGACGCGAACGCACGAGATTTCACCCATCCAAAAAGTGTCTAAGGCGCACAGCACGCTGCGCGTGCGCCAGTCATGAGTATGTCGGTGACGCGAACCCATAAGATTTTCCCCTACCAAAAAGTGCCCAACGCGGCTAAAGAAATTTCACCTCAAAAAGACGGGAAAAGGCGAAAATTAGAAAAATGATATTCTGTATTATCACATGATATACCAGATAAAGAGAAGGAGGGGGGGCAAGTGAACTGACGAGGACGACATCTAAGTTGGCATCCCCCTCTCCTCCCTCGGGGGCCTCCTTCTTTAGGTGAGTACGGGTGTCACAATCCCGAGGTGCCCTAGTGATATTTTCCTTTTCCCACGGGGTTTACTGTCTTTGATAAACACGGGCTTCACGAACCCGGGGTACCGTAGTGATCCTTCTCTATTTTCGACCTCTTTCTTGTCATTCAATTCATTCTTTCTTTCTCTTCCCGTCTAGACCACAGATATTAAAACAAATGTTTGGCGCAGTATAGCCGAAATCGGCTCTTGCGCCAATAAACCCCAAAATCACTCACGCACTCACTCAATCCCCCTCTCCTAGTTTCCATCCCACGCCATGGGAGAACTCTGAGCCTCGGCAGATTTTACGTGCCTCAGCGCCTCTACACGACGTGTCTTCAGTGACTTTGCGATAAAGCCCGAAACTCGACAACGCTGACTACAAGTTCGTGACCATGACCACACCGAAACCACAGTCAAAAAATATGGTACAAAAAACTGGCTTATTTTGTAGTAAAAGTTTTTTTTTCTTTTCATTTCGTAAACATTAAGCAATAAAAGGGTTTCATTATTTTTACTTTTAGCAGTTTTTATTGTTTTTTATTAATTTTTAGCAAATACACAAATATTTTTGTTTGAACAAAATTTGATAGGGACGAATAATTTATTTTCCTGTAAAAAAAATATTTCACTCAGAGTGGATTCATTTAATGTGGCTCATTTGACGAACCGCTTACCAGCACTAAGTGACGTATTCCTGTATTCTTGTTTCATCACATATTACATTATACATCACTGTTTTCATTCGTATATTTTGCTCCATGTGAAAATACTTTTACATATATATATTATAATTCCATCACATTTCTCTCATTGTTTATTAAACTTATATATATATATATTATTTCATTACTTATATACGAAAAGACAAAAGGGCACACTATACTATTAACGGGATTGAATGATCTAAAAATAAATGTTCTTTCCAAGGGAGTGAGTGAGTGAGTGTTGATCAACGTCACACTATAAAGTATCACTAGAGTTACCCCTTCCGCAAACTACCACACTACTCCAAAGGGAGGACTTTGAGCCTCGACGGGTTTAATGTGCATCTGTGACGGATCTATACGCGTCCTTCCACTAACCCTCTTGGGAATTCTTTTGGGCCAGCATTTTTAACCAAACTTCTCCAAAAAGTAGAAAACGTGATATGCAAATTAAGTTTAATATATATATTCTTTCTTCGCGTGTTTGAGATTAGTGAATTGTGAATAGATTAGAAGTGAAGTGAATGGGCAGTGAAATGTATACGTAAACAAAGAAAACCAGAAGTTTGGATAATAAGAAAATGATAAGATTAGTTAGCTAGAAGTGTTAAAGTGAACCTAAATGAAATAGAAGACTGCATGATTTCAGGTACTGTGATCTTAAATTAAAAGTCGATGTTTAGAATATTAAACTAATAGTGCGGTGATTAAATCTGTGTAAAGTAGTATTAAAGGTAGAGCTTCATGATTGAATATATTCTCTCCAACGCGAATCTCGTCTCACTCCATTACTGATTCGAATTATCTTGTTTAAAGTGTTGGTTGTGTCTGAGTTGATTATAGTGATAAACAAAATGATTGAAATTCATATCATGTTGTATGATCCTTTAGTTCCTTCCACACCTCTAGCTGGGTTACAGGGTAGAAGGAATGTGAATGCGTTTCACATCTTCCCCTCTACATGGCGAGTCTTTAGTGGCACTAGGGCTCGAACTCATGATACACGGATCACGAGTTCGTGATCATAACCACTGTGCACTTTCCAAATACCTGTTGAAATAAATAATCTCTGCTCTGTTCCAAGACACAGAAATGTTACCTGTCCTGTTTTTAAATTTGAAAATAAATCTAAAGCTATAATGTTATATAAAGCATAGTGTTAAAGGAAATTAAAAAATTTTGGGAAAACTAATGAAACTACGTAATACCTCGACTTACGCGATTTTCAAATCTCGTCGATTCGTCTTTTGTTTGAGCGAAAAAAACTTTAAATGGCGTCTGGAAAAAACTGTGTCCTTTTTTTCTTCTTTCCATCACTGAAACTCAAGCGGAATCAGTGCCAGAGCCTGATGTAATTAGTAATGTGATTGAAGAAGTATAGATTTGCTTGAAAAATAAATTTAGAAGTGGATGTTGATGACGTTCTAGAACTGCTGGATTCCCACAACCAGGAGCTGGCTTGATGTGCTTACAGAAACGCATGAGCAAGAGCAAGACATTGAAGAACTTGAGTCCTTAGACCCAGTTCAATTAGAAGATCAAGTGATGGTTGAGAGAATTTGACAGAAGATCTCAGTTTAATTGAAAAAGGGTTTCAAATTTTGGAAAATATAGACTCCAACGAATAGCTTATTTTTTTAACGAAACGAGGAATAAGTTCAGGGTATTACTGAAATTGCGTGACACCTAATCGATGACTCAGCTTCCTTACTCGTATTTGAAGCTGCTTTGTTTCTTCATGGATTACAGAATTGTTTTCTACTACAGCTATTACCTTTTTAATTGTTTAGTTTCGTGAAGCGGTAGATTGAAGTAACCTGCAGTGTGAAAAAGACAGAGACTCATAGTGTAATTGCGTTCCTTCATTCGAAAGGCTACAGAGTCTGACAAATCTACAAGGAAATGGTAGTTGTTTGTAGAAATGATAGCCCGTCATGTATGACATTGTTGTGAGTTGGTTAAGGAACTTTCAAATTAGTACTTGTGTTTGTCATTGATGATCCAAGAAATGGAGGACCACCTGTTAGGGTTCATGTATGCCACTAAATGGCGCTATTTAAATTATAAGGTGTGTATTCTTGTTTACGCGCGAGAATGTAAGAACAAAGAATTGAAGGAGGCTATAAGGGCCATTCGCTCTGCGTTAGCGATGTTTTTTTACTTATATATTATTTGGAATAAACGATATGAAAAGACATCGACACCATCACTCACAGAATGTTGCTGCAACAGTGAAGAAAGTGGAGGACTTAATTCTAGTTGACTGAAAAGCAACCCCCCGTCTAAATGATTATGAGTGAAACTTATCTTAGATATAGCAGTGCATAGAAAAATTGTTCACAAAGAGCTACATATGTTAAGGATGTCAGAACTCTGGGTTCCACGATTACTGTCTCCTTTTCAGAAGCAAGTATGGCGTCACCTGTCAGGGAAGATATTGAATCTTTTGGATCAGGACGAAAATAAGCCCTTTGGTCACCTCGTAACTATGGATGAATCTTGAATTCATCAATATGATCAACAAAACAAAAGATGAGCAGAAGGGGAAGCACGGGGAATAAACTCCCTCCAAGAAGGCTATGGAGCAGAAATCTGTAGGGATGGTAATGCTGTCTATTTTTTGGGACTGTTGTAGAATCATCTTAACAAATAACCTGGAGAAGCGTCAAGTCATCACTAGTGTCCATTATGGCTGGGCAAATTGCATGTTACTCTGATCAAGAAATCGAGCTGTATGATCAATAAATGCGCCCATCTTTTTGGCGATAGTGCACTTTCTCTCATCTCGAGGTGCGTTTAAGGAATCAAAGCGATATGGTTTTGAAATTTTGCCACATCCACCCTATCCTTCCAATATTTCCCCAAACGATTTTTCTTATTCCCATAACTCAAAACACCGTTGCACGATCAGAACAAGGCTGACATATTACTCATTTAAGAAACGAAACAATGGTTTTCGACTCAATCTACTGAATTCTACTATGATGGTTATCTAAAGGTAAAAAAACGCTTTAGGAGAAATGTATAATTCTGGATGAATTACATAAATTACAAATCATAATTTGTGATCATTTTTAGTTACAACTAAAACTTAATGATATCTCTTGTGTTATTTTTCACTAACGTTTTAATTCTTTTATAATTGTTAGTATAAATTTCCTTTTTGCTGCATTTTTACTTATAACAGTACAAAATACCATTAATATCATAGTTGAAGCACCTAACTGAAAATTTCATAAGGATAAAGAATTAAGTAATTACCAAGCTGAAGATGAAATTATTTAGGGGATTTTCTTCGAGCTAATAAATTTCAAAAAGCGTCATTGAAAAACTATTTATTGCTAAGTCAAGGAAAGGCATAATATTTTGTATAGTTATTGAAATAACATACATTTATAATAAGGCATTTATTCCGACAATATATTGATTATTTTAAATTGTTATTTTTGCCATCCCTAGTTCGGTATCCTCAGACTTTCGAGAAAAAGAGCCACGTTGTCAGTGAAACAGTATAATGAAGGTATTGGAGAACCGTCTATACCAAAGGTTCTCAAACTTTTTTGTTTCATAGACCTTTTGCCATGTTTTTCGGTTTCGGGTAGGCCCTGCTTACTTAATACTGTTTTTTTCTTTTGCAAATTTATCAACTTCTTTGACAGCAAATACTACTACTTACTTTAAAAGAATTAAATGTTTAACTGTGAATTAAATTAAAATAAAAATTAATTAATTTAATTCATAAAACAACTGTTACATAAAATAACTGAACAACAAACAAATGTTTTTACTGAGAGGGTCGTATCTGGTGCTTCAATAACAAATTTTCAATATTTAATATATCAATCTAGTCAAGAGTTTAACCCTAAACCTTCTTTGTATCCAGTCCCCCTTCCCCTTCTTTTCTTGTGAGATTGATAAACTTACTGAAACTCCCTCTCACTAGGAAAAACAATTAAAAACGTTCTCACGATATTCCATAATTCACGACAAGTAAAGGGAATGTCTTTTTAAAGCCAAAATTGCTGACATCCATTTCTAAACTTTATTTTAAGATCGTTAGGGCCTATTCTGATCAGTTCCTATTATGCCATTTTTTTTTCAATTTAACTACTATATGAATTAATTGTCTACTCTGTGGTATTTCAATAAAAAAGCAATCTCAAACCTATATAGTTTCAAAATCTGAGTAAAGGGCATTTAAATATTGAATGTAGGTTAAAATGTCCAGGCAGATTTTCTATGACAAATTGAGAAAATTACCGAGAGATCCAATATATTATACTTCTTTATTTTAATTCTGAAAATAAATGCTGAAACGGTCCTTGTCTTAACAAAATTTATGCTGTCACATAGTAACCACAAATTAACCTCACTAAACTTAGCAACTAAATCAGTTAAATCAGAGGTTCCCAAACTTATTTATCTCATAGACCCCTTGCCATATTTTTTGGTTTGGAGTAGACCCCCTGCTTAATTAATATTGAATTTTTGCGAATTTATCAACTTAAATGTCTTTCTGACATCTGGTACTACAACTCCTACTTTAAAAAACATTACATTTCTAACTGTAATGAAGTATAGTGTTTGAAATTTAAAAAGCACATGATAATTAATTAAATTAAAAGTTAATTAATTAAATTAAAAGTTAATTAATAAATTAAATTGTTAAATAAAATAACTAAAAAACAAACGATTTTAATGGGAGGGATGAATCTCTAGCATTACAATATAAAATTTTCAACATTTTGTATCAGTCTTGTCTGGTTTAACCTTAAATCTCCTCTTTAAGTAGTGTCCAGTTTTTTCTTTCTTTTAATGTTTTGGAGATTGGCAACCACGCTGAAACTCCTTCACACTAGGAAAAGCAATGAAAAACTTTCTCATGATATTCCGTAAGTCGGTACAAATAATAGGTTTAACTTTTTACAGCCAAAATTGCTGATATCTGTTTCTAAACTTTAAGATCTTCGTTAGTGATTATTATGATCAATTCCTATCGTAATTCTGACTTTTTTTTTAAATATGACCATAGGAATTCATTGCTTACAGTGGTATTGCCACACAGTCAAAGCATTCTCAAACATGGTTTCAGAATCTGAATAAAATGCATTTAAACGTTGAACGTAGGTTAAAACTTTCTGACAGATTGTCTGTGACAAATTCAGAAAATTCGGGACCTCCAGTGTTATACTTCTTTAGCTTAACTCAGGAAAGAAAAACTGAAATGGTTCTTGTTTTTTTAATAAAACTTATGCTGTCACCTTGTAAATGCAAATTAACCTCATTAAATTTAGTAAATAATTCAGTTAAACAGGTAAAATTTGATTTCCACTTGATTAAATTTTCTTTTAAAATTAAAGTCGCAATCTACATTGCTGGCCACCGTAAATGCAACACCCTGAAGGAAGCACGCAAATAACATGAAATTTACAACATGCATTAGCGGAGGTGAGATATGCAAATGATTAGAATTTCAGCGCAGACACACATCAGGCACGCCTGTGGTGCCACCTAAAAGAGCTATTTAAGGCTTGGAGATTTCGACGATTTCAAGTTCGGTAATTGTGTTTTTCTTGTGTTTTTTTTCAAAAAACGATCAGTTATGTCTCGTAGAAAACAGCGATCAGCTTTTGATCAAGTATCCGAGTTCGACAGAGGAAGGATAGCGGCCTATCAAGATTCTGGATTATCTTTCAGGGAAATCGGTAGTCGTGTTGGACGAAACCAAACAACTGTAATGCGGATATGTGACCGTTGGATGCAGAGGGTACGACGGACCGACGTGGTCGATCGCATCCACCTCAGTGCACCACTTCACGTGAGGACAGGCAAATTGTGCGCATGACAGTGAAGGATTGCTCAGTCACATCACGAACCATAGCACAGCACATTGAGTCTGTAACGCATCATTCAGTGTCTGCGCGTACCATTCGACGCCGTTTATAGCAGAGTGGTCTGTCCGCAAGACGTCCATTGCTTGGTCTACCCTTGACGCAGAACCACAGACGTCTCCGCCACCAATGGTGCGATGAAAGAAGGATGTGGGCGGCAGAATGGAATGAAGTTGTCTTTACTGACGAGTCACGCATCTGTCTGCAACACCACGATGGTCGGATTCGAGTCTGGAGACACCGTGGAGAGAGGATGCTGAACAGCTGCGTTATGCACCGCCACACTGGTCCTGAACCGGGTATTATGGTATGGGGTGGTATTGGATATCACTCTCGCACTCCTCTAGTACGCATTGCCGGTACTTTAAACAGCCAGCGCTACATCTCCGAGGTGTTGGAGCCAGTTGTCCTTCCTTACCTTCAGGGCTTCACCACAGCCATATTTCAACAGGATAATGTGCGACCACACGTGGCACGCGCATTGTCGAAAGGTTCTTCGTCAATTACCAGATTGAATTGCTTTCCAGGCCGGCTAGCTCTCCGGATCTTTCGCCGATAGAAAACATGTGGTCCATGGTTGCTCAACGATTGACCCAGATTACACCCCCAGCTGCCACACCAGATCAACTTTGGCAACGTGTGGAACTTGCTTGGTCTGTTGTACCTCAAGAACACATCCAAAGTCTCTTTGAATCAATGCCGAAGCGTGTGGCAGCGGTGATCTCCAACAATGGCGGCTACTCTGGCTACTGATTCTGGCAGGATCCACACTTCACAGAAGTCTATAAATTTAATCATTTGATGCTTGGTCAACATGTTATCTACAAAATAAGTTTTGTTGCGCTATCTCCTGTCTTTCTTGGTGTAACATTTACGGTGGCCAGCAGTGTAGTTTAATGAGAGCCACTATCACACACACACATAGGCCCCCATTTCAACCTCATGGACCCCGAATTATTTTTTCTCTGGCGTGGACCCCTTGCAGGTCGTCATACACCCCTGGGTGTCTATATAGACCACTTTGGGAATTACTGGTCTATACAGTGGCTCAACGTACACCCCCCCCCCAACCCCCGAATCATGCGGGGAGCCAATGATTTTAAGGGGCTCGAAGACTGATGCTAAGTACTTCTTAGGGCCCTAAACCTTACTTCGCAGGGGGGGGGACTAATATTCTCCGTTACGCCACTGAGTCTATATATGAGAGTACACCGGGGGGAGCACTCTTTCCGGTAGCAATCGTGTGATGAAGAGTGTCATGCATAAATTAATACTTTTATGTTATCATACAAAATGCACACACATCCAAGTGGAAAATTTCAAATGATATATCTTGTACACTCAGAATCTCTTTCGTATTGTGTTGAACGATAATTTCTGCAATTTTGATTTTTAACTCTTTAAACCTCAAAGTATTGCAAGAGCCTTTATTTATTTTCAAAACATGTTTCATTTAGGGTTTGCAGCCCCGGGATCCCGGTGGTTTTTTCAAATCCCGGGATTAAAATAACTAATCCGGGGATTTAATTTTTGTCTGAATTATATTTTGAATTTTTTTCAAAGTATTGTTAACCTGGTATTACATTTAATGTATCTTATTTACTTTTTTTGTACTGTATACGGTTAGTGTCAGTTTTCTTACGTGTTGAACCTTGAAGGGTTCGAGGAGGGGATGTATGTTAAACCGTGAAATTTCATATGTTTTCTCTTATTTTCATCTGTAACTTTCTCCCCATCGAGAGTGGGGTCAGAAAGCGGACATTTCTTATACCCTCAGAATGTTCGGTGTCAGCTAACTTGGACAGAGGAATTTAGAATTTTTGGAAGATATGTAGTAGGATTACAGCCCCGAAATTCCGAAATCCCTGGATCTCGGTGTTTTTTCTAATCCGAAAATCCAGGGATTAAAATAACTAATTCCGGGATTTAATTTTTGTCTGAATTATATTTAAAGAATTTTTTCTCATAAAAATTTCCAAGAATTTAATTTTTCAAAAATTTATATTCTGTTTATGAAATATATACGTAGAATTTTTTTGGGCAATTATAAATGCTATATGTAAAAAAAAAATATATGCACAGTATGGGAGAACGTCGAAAAATCTAAGTAGCTCACTGGAATGCTTACACAATAATATAAGCAACATCACAGGAATAGATTTTGTCACAGTTCCTTTTTCAATTAAATGCCGTTAATTAATAGCGTACCTGCTTGGAAAGCTTAAGACACTTCAAATCCCATTGCATTACTAACAGCTCAAGCAACTGGATCTTCAATTTCAAATGAGGTAACACTTGAAATTGATTCACATTCTGATTTAATAACTGGATCAATTTATACACAAAAACCATTAAGTGTAGCAGAAGAACTAACTTAAGGTATTAAATAGGAATATGCACCAATGCAGTCTATTAGATTTGAGACACTGTCATCAAAAATTCAAAAAGAAATGTCTGTTTTTTGAAAATGGAGGGAGAGGTGGTTACTACCTGAAAAGAACATACTCCAATTTAATGACGATAATGCCTACTAGTAAATAATTCAAACGTGCATTTTCTACGGCAGGACGATTTGTAACAAAAATAAGAAGCTGTTCCAACGATGAAACGCTGGAGGAGTTGTGTTTTATAAGCTTAGTTACAGAAACACAAGAAATGAAGAAATGCTTTTTTAAAAATTTCATTATGTACTATTTTTATTTGTTTTTTTTTATGTTGAATTAAATTTTTTATTTGTTTCATTAAAAATATTAAATCAATTTTTAATTATATTTTCAGTTTTATTATGCAATTTCAACTATGCTAATATGTAAGTATTTTTAATAAATAGTAAAATCTTAATCCCGGGATTTCGATAATGTAATCCCGAAATCCCGGGATTGAAAATATGACACGGGATTGCAAACCCTAGAAACCGTTCTCTAGAACAGAGGTCACTAAACTTTAGATGTACATGGACCACTAATGTCACTATATGGAGGATCCGCTGTAACTATAATGTCAGTTATTTACTTTCCTATTTACATTTCTATTTCGCTGAAAAGGAACACGAAAAGCAAGAACAAACTGGCAACGCAATTTAATATGAACAAAACATCAAGTGATGTGGTGCCAGTTTACCATGGCTGATACCTTTCTCTTTCAAGTATCGATAGAAACTCCTGCAAAAGTAGGTAAAAAGTCACTAAATTCAAAAAGAATTTTGCTAAAAATCGTAGCGTTTCGTTACGTTAACAATATGTTTTGTTATTGTCATTTTTGAAACTGAATCTTCATAAAAATATAAATAATGTTCCAATTTCTTTTGCGGACCTTCAAAATTTTTTTCACTGACCACTTGTTGACGACCGCCATTCTAGGAATCCTTTTTGTACGAGTGTTTCCCTATATTTTTTTGAATGCATAGTAAAATATATTCCTATTTTCAATTAACTTTTTTTATACATGATTTTCTTATAAAGTTCAATAATACTCTATATATGTATCTATATCTAGTAATATTCCGTTCAAATTTTGAATAAACTACGATTTGAATTTAAAGATAAATAAAATGGACTTTCTATATAAGAAGCGAATAAAAATGTGTATGTGAATTAAAATAATAATCGAACATGTTTTTGAAAGATCATGGTACATTAAAACCGAGGAAATACGTTTTTAGGCATATAATCAACATAAATTATTCTAAGAATCTAGTAATGAAAATATAATAATAATTATTATTATTATCATTTTATTTATAAACAGTTAAGATTAGTTTGTGTTATTCAGAGAAGAAAATTTACAAAAAAGAGAGATTTCATTGAACTGAGTATTATTTTTAAAGCTCTCTTTGTGGAACAAAAACATATACAATAACATTTTCACTTACCTTAATACGGTAAAAAAATATTTGCTACATTCTTTTAAATCTCAAGGAAATACGAAATAATTTGAAAATAATTATATAGTTACCTTTTGCTGTGTTTCAATGGAATGAAACAGAAAAATAGAAATAAAGAGTTGCCGATTTTTAAAACTGCGGAAGGCCGTTATTTCTTTAAAAAAACTTTTGACTTCCTTTAGGGTCCTTTCAGCACTATTTATTAGCCCTTAAGCATGTTATAAAATAAAGAATGTGTTTTTGTCACTTCTGTTGGGGTCTTAAATGTATCTTTCGTTCATTTCATAAGCTACCTAACTCACGTATGTAAATAAGTAAACGTAGCGGGAGTTCACTTTAAGATGTTTATTCTCATCTTAAACAATCTTAACAAAACGTGGCATTTTTATCAACAACACGGATTTCTGCTTTATGAAGGATCCTAATGTTTTTACTGATTCTCAATAAACTATATAAATGAAAAACAATTTAATACAGAAGTAACTACCTTAAGTGTGTCAAATGAATGTAAAGTCATATAAATATTTCCAATAGATAATTAAAAAGAGAGACACATTTTTCTTCTTCAATGTCTCAACAGCCCTAGGTGGACCCTGGCTTTCTCCAGAAATCTTCGTCAGGCATCTCTACTTTTGCCACACACAATTATTTTCCAGCTTTTAACCTTTAAAATATTAAGATCTTTTTTTCGATACAATCAATTTATCTTAGAAGGGGTCTGCCCCAAGGTCTATTTCCCATGGGCTTTTTCAGAAAGATTTTCTTACAGCAACAATCTTCATTCATTCTAGCCAGATGACCAGCCCATTTAAGTCTCTGTAATTTGAAGAATTTTTCAATATCAGGTTGTTTGTAAATTGAAACATTTTTAGTGGATATTGTTACGACCTTGTTTAGGTTGTGTGTTGGTGTTTGGGGATTCGAGTAGCCATAACCAGTTTCAAATTCAGATTTATTATCCATTTACTTAAACTAAAACAACTTTAAGTAGGGAAAGCACTACGAAACTAATTAGAAGAGCATTCACAAGGCTTAAGAATACTTAACATATGAGTATAATCTACTCCATTTACTCTTGGAGAACTCTGGACTCTAGATTTCACGGTAAATCTCTTACTTGTACAACTTGAGGTCGAAATTCTTAAGCTCAATCTTATAACTTATTCTCAAAATATCAATAATTGGACATCCAGCTACTATCCGTCGACTAGCTTTCGACTCTCCTCGCGTACCTTAATGTCCACGCTTAAATATAACAACTCATTTGTATAAATCAAGTCTTCTTCGGGAGAAAGTTTTCAATAGAACATACAGTTAAAGAGAAATAAATTTACCCCAAGAGAATTAGGTGAAGGTTCGCGGATAGACCCGTTACGCAACATAATTATTTTTTTAAATAATACATGGAGGCAAAAGTCTGAAGAGCCGTGGTCTGTCGACTCTTGACCTAGATACAGAGAAAAAAAAATTATTTTTATTTCACCACTTATAAAAAAATGTTAAATCAGAAATTGCAAATATTGGAAAAGCATCATATCAAATCACGCATGTAAAAATTATTGAATTCAAGTGAGATGATGCATATTGAGAATTATTTAAACCAAGCTAACCTACGAGAATCAAAATTTCTCACATCAAGTCAATTACTGAAAAAATCCAGATCACTTGGGCAAGTTGCACACGAAACAACATGAATAATACATACAAATACAATACAAAATGATGTTTTAAAATTGAAATTTTTTTAAATTTATGTCATTTTAGAATTACAATGTGGACTGGATGTGACGAACTTTGTCATTTTAAACCATTTAAGGGGAGGTGAGGAGGAAAATAGCTCCTGAATGTTAGTTCGTTTTCTAAACTTCCGCACTGCAGCATATGATGATTTATTGGCCCAGTTAATCATAATACTAAGCATTCCGAGTTATTCAAAAACATGTGGTTTTTTATGGGATCGAGTCTTAAGACCGTAATTTCCTGATTCTGGGAAGTTTGTGACTCTGGTACCAAGTTACAGCAATATTTTTGTTTGAAAGAAGTATGTCAGAATTTACACTGCTGGCCACCGTAAATGCTACACCAAGAAAGACAGGAGATAGCGCAACAAAACTTATTTTGTAGATAACATGTTGACCAAGTATCAAATGATTAAATTTATAGACTTCTGTGAAGTGTGGATCCTGCCAGAATCAGTAGCCAGAGTAGCCGCCATTGTTGGAGATCACCGCTGCCACACGCTTCGGCATTGATTCAAAGAGACTTTGGATGTGTTCTTGAGGTACAACAGACCAAGCAAGTTCCACACGTTGCCAAAGTTGATCTGGTGTGGCAACTGGGGGTGTAATCTGGGTCAGTCGTTGAGCAACCATGGATCACATGTTTTCCATCGGCGAAAGATCCGGAGAGCTAGCCGGCCTGGAAAGCAATTCAATCTGGTAATTGACGAAGAACCTTTCGACAATGCGCGTGCCACGTGTGGTCGCGCATTATCCTGTTGAAATATGGCTGTGGCCAAGCTCTGAAGGTAAGGAAGGACAACTGGCTCCAACACCTCGGAGATGTAGCGCTGGCTGTTTAAAGTACCGGCAATGCGTACTAGAGGAGTGCGAGAGTGATATCCAATACCACCCCATAACATAATACCCGGTTCAGGACCAGTGTGGCGGTGCATAACGCAGCTGTTCAGCATCCTCTCTCCACGGTGTCTCCAGACTCGAATCCGACCATCGTGGTGTTGCAGACAGATGCGTGACTTGTCAGTAAAGACAACTTCATTCCATTCTGCCACCCACATCCTTCTTTCATCGCACCATTGGTGGCGGAGACGTCTGTGGTTCTGCGTCAAGGGTAGACCAAGCAATGGACGTCTTGCGGACAGATCACTCTGCTGTAAACGGCGTCGAATGGTACGCGCAGACACTGAATGATGCGTTACAGACTCAATGTGCTGTGCTAAAGTTCGTGATGTGTGTGAGCGATCCTTCACTGCCATGCACACAATTTGCCTGTCCTCACGTGAAGTGGTGCACTGAGGTGGATGCGATCGACCGCGTCGGTCCGTCGTACCCTCCTGCATACAACGGTCACATATCCGCATTACAGTTGTTTGGTTTCGTCCAACACGACTACCGATTTCCCTGAAAGATAATCCACAACCTCGGTAGGCCACTATCCTTCCTCTGTCGAACTCGGATACTTGATCAAAAGCTGATCGCTGTTTTCTACGAGACATAACTGATCGTTTTTTGAAAAAAAAACACAAGAAAAATACAATTGCCGAACTTGAAATCGTCGAAATCTTCAAGCCTTAAATAGCGCTTGGAGGGGGCGCCACAGGCGTGCCTGATGTGTGTCTGCCCTGAAACTCTAATCATTTGTATATCTCACCTCCGCTAATGCATGTTGTAAATTTCATGTAATTTGCGTGCTTCCTTCAAGGTGTTGCATTTACGGTGGTCAGCAGTGTATTTATTAACCTAAAAATAATCAACATAAAATATTACTCTAAACCTTCAATAAAAATAAAAAATTTAGATTGTATATATATATAATGTATTGTGTATCTCTTTTTTTAAAAATATTTTAAATAAATGCTAAGAAATAACATAAAAATAGCTATTTCTACAATATGGTTAAATTAAAAACTGAAATTTTAATCTGAAACTTACTGCAAAGCCCAGTTTCATGTTGCGATACCAGGGGTATAATTTGTGTGTGTGTGACTTTCAATTTGACTCAAGATTCTGAATGCTTAGTTCGTAAAAAGCTTCATTGTGAACTCAAATTATATTTCATATGAGAAAAAAATTTGTTCACGCATATATGTAGACACATATATATCTATATATATAAAGGAGAAAAGCGACTGACTGACTGACTGACTGACTGACTGACTAATCACGAAATCTCTGGAACTATTCAACCTACAGACTTGAAATTTGGTAGACATGTTCCTTTGATAGAGTAGACATCAGCTAAGAAAGGATTTTCCGAAATTCGAAACGCAAGGGGCGTTACGGGGGGTTAAGAGCTTTAATAATAATTGTTTCCATGTTTAAACTACTTGATGTACAATCTTGAAATTGGGTAAGCGGATTCCTTTCAGAGAGTAGAGATCCGCTACAAAATGAGTTTGGTGAAAATCGTCCCCCAAGTGGCGTTGTAGGGGCTTAGGGGCGTTATAGATGATTATTTCCATTTTTAAACTATTTGACGCACTGTCTTTAAATTTGATATATAGATTCCTTTCGTAGAATAATGATCAGTTACAAAACGGGTTTTGTGAAAACAGACTTCTAAGTGGCGTTGCGGGGGATTAAGGGGCGTAATAGATAAATATATCCGTTTTTAAACTACTTCACCTATCTGCTTGAAAATTGGTAGGTAAGTTTCTTTCCTGGAGTAAATATCCGCTACAAAATGGGTTTTGGGAAAATTGACCCCCAAGGGGTGTTGCGGGGGCGGGGGTTTAAGGGGCGTTATAAATTCCTTTTTTAAGTTATTAGACGCACAGACTTGAAACTCAGTAAGCAGATTCCTCTCATAGGGTAGAGATACGCTAAATATGGGTTTCGTGAAAATTGCCCCCAAGTGGCGTTGAGGGGACTTAAGGGGCGTTATAGATAATTATTTCCATTTTTAAACTATTAGACGCACAGTCTTTATATTTGATAAAGAGATTTCTTTCATAGAGTACAGATCAGCTATAAGAAGGTTTTGTGAAAACAGACCTCTAAGTGGCGTTGCAGGGGAATAAGGGGCGTAAGAGATAAATATTTTCGTTTTTAAACTATTTGACCTACCTGCTTGAAAATTGGTAGGAATGTTTCTTTCATGGAGTAAATATCCGCTACAAAACGGGTTTGGAGAAAATTGACTCCCAAGGGGTGTTGCGGGGGTTAAGGGCAGATATAAATAATTATTTCTTTTTTTAAACTATTAGACTCACAGTCTTGAAATTTGGTTTGCAGATTCCTCTCATGGGATAGAAATACACTGCAAAATGTGTTTTGTGAAAATCGACCCCTAGGTGGTGTTGCGGGGGTTCAAGGGGCGTTATTGATAATTTTTTTGCATTTTTAATTAATTGGACGCACAGTCTTCAAATTTTGCTAAGTAGATTCCTTTCATAGAGTGAGTGCAATTCCTGTACAAAATTGGTTTTGTGAAAACAGACCCAGAAGTGGCGTTGCGGGGGCTCAAGTGGCGTTATAGACAATTATCCCCATTTTTAAACTGTTAGACGTACAGTCTGGAAATTTGATAAGCAGATTCCTTTCGTAAAGTAGAGAACCGCTAAAGAATGGGTTTCGCAAATATCAACTAACAAGTTTAATTTCGGGAGATTAAGAGGCGTAATCGATAAATATTTCCATTTTTAAACTACTTGATCATCCTGCTTGAAAATTGGTAGGCATGTTCCTTTCATGAAATAGAGTTCCTCTAACAAAGAGTAAAATGAAAATTGACCCCAAAGATGTTTGCGAGGGGTCAAGAGGAGTTACAGAAAAAAATTCCTGTTTTTAATTGTTAGACCCATATACTTGAAATTTGTTAAGCATGTTTCTTTTGTTGAATAGGGATCCACTAAGAATAAATTTTAAGCAAATCAAGTTCTGGGGGGTTGCAGGGGGTTACTTGGACGTATTGACAAAAAAATTACTTTTTTCGAGCTACAAGGACTATAATAATGAAATTTGGTTTGCATTTTTCTTTTGTTGAATTGAATTCCGCTAAGAGCGATAATTTTGGAAAACGACTCTCAACGGGATTACGGGGATATTGATAGGAAAACTTTTGTTTTTTTTCCTGTTAGATTTAGACTTGAAATTTGGCTTGCATGTTCAATTTACGGAGTAGAGATCCACCGAAAATTGGTTTTGCGGGAATCCACTTGGTTTTTGAGTTACGAAAGAGCAAACATCATTCTATGCTTCAATTTTAAAGATTTTTCGAAAATACAAATTAGATGAGTTCTGCCCCTTTTTTTCATCAACAGGTGACAGTTACAGGTATAAGTATATTTTTCAATTCAATCGAATTCTTAATGCTAGGACTTAGATATCAATAATTTATACATATATATATATATAAGCAGTAAAAATTTATAAAACATCATGAAATACCCAGCGAAGCGGGCGGGTAACAGCTAGTCTAGTTATATAATAAATCCCATTTAAAAAGAGGATGTTGGTTTTTTTCCATAAATCGAAAACTACATGCAAGATTCATCAGAATCGTTTTATGAAAATGAATAGAAAGTAAGAAATAGCCTTTAATAAAAATGCGTGAGGCATAAAGAGTAGAAACATAGCTATTAAGCTTTATCTAATAACTTTGTAGTGCGGCGTAGAGTGCCACTGAGAATTGCTCCGTGTGCCATAGGTTGCCGACCCCTGCTCTAGACCTTATTTACGTTTCAATTACTTCTTCCAAGAATTTAAAAATATGGAATTATTTTTCCCCAATGGGTTGCATATTAGCAAATAGCCTTTGCAGACACGGCAAGTCCCCAAGAGTGGAAGCCATTGCATTGGTGGCGGTTTCCGTTACCAAATTGTGACGTTTGAATTATGTAACCATAGAGAATTTTAACGATACGAAAGTTATGTCTATTTGTTAAACGTTTCTGGCTACTTCTTCCTGCCGAACTCAATGATCTACTTACCACAGACAAAGCACCTAGTAATTCAGAACAACAACAGATGAGATCTACTCCTGAAATGGAACTGTTCTCTCCCCTCCAAATCGACGTGAGGACTTAGCGTTTCAACATATCTAACACGAGCCTTTCAATGAGATTCTGTTTGAAAGGATGAGACTCGAACAGGAATGTATCTGTTAGAAAAGGTTGGTTGGAAAAGAAGTCCACGGAATAATTAAAGCTGCTGAACTTAGAAGAGTTCAAAATTCGCGAAGTGTGTGGAGGGAGATAGAAAAATGAGGTTCCCTCTCAGATATATTAGTCATTATTTGATAGTGGCTGGAAATTACGAGGTCCATAATCTATAATCCTCACGAAGGTCGAAAGAGAAATTAATTCATTTCAATTATCTAGAAAGTCTTCAGATGGCGAGGAGTGTAATATTGATGATTGGAATACACACACTAATTCTGGAGCCTTTCTCTTTAACTGACAGCAACTCAAAATGACGAATAGCCAACAAGACGAAGAATATTTGGGGTGCATAGTCAATTTAATAAATTTTAATAAATTCTCTTTCTCTAACCTTATTCTATACGTTCCTTTAATTTCTCTTGCGTCATCCTAATGAGTAATGACAGTTTTCACAGTTTTCAAAATACAATGATACTCAATTTAGAGTTTAACTCAATCTTATGCATGTTTTCAGTGGCGCAAACAAGGGGGAAGGGTCCCTGAGACCGGACCCCACCCCTAAAGCCCTTGATTTTTTTTCGATTGTTTATAATCCTATGTACATAGTACGTAAAATTTATTTAAGTGTTTGTTATTAATAATTAATTTTATTAATTAATGTTAATTATTCATTCAATAATTAATTTTTTACTGTTTTTTGTTCCCGAAAATCAACAAAATCAAAATAATATGTTCGGCGGCGTATTGGAGCATAATACGAGAATAGCGGATTTTCGACCCTGTACCCCCCTAACCCTTTAAAAAATTTTGTATGCGCTACTGCATGGTTTCCTATCTCAAAAGCATGTTTTTCAATTTATATTAGAAACGAATTAATTCGCTTTTGGATTCAGAAATTTTGAAAAAAATAAAATAAGAAAATGTTGCAGTGTGCAATTATTGCATATTCTTAATTATATATATATGTTTAAATTTTTTTTTTATGCTTTGTATATAAATAACCTTCTATTAAATTGGAAAAAAAAATTATGACTAGTTTCAAAGATCGGTTTTTGATTAGTATGTTAGCATCAACGACTTCTTTTTGATCTCTTAGGTGAAGAAAGTTAATCCAAGGATGACTGATCTTGTCATTTCCTCGACTTCTTTTTGAAATAATCAATAATATTAAGAGGAAAAATATTGACTCTAGAAGCAATTACTTGATTTAAGATATCATTTATTAAATAATTTTTCCTCTTTTTCTCTCTCACTGCAGAGAGATTTTTTTATACCAATATATATTTATTACTTTTTTGCTGTTTTTGATTTTCCATTGAAATGTAATAAATAAGTCGTAATAAAATACAAACATTAATAAAAATAATATATATGCATTTACATATAAAAATATTTTACCACAGTTTCCTCATATTTAGTAGTCTGAGTTACTGTGATTAGAAAAAACTTCATAATTCGTTTTTCGAGAATAAGCTCATGTCTTGGGGCCAATGGAAAAATATGAAAAACATTTGTACTTCGAGGATGGTGTATGGTCGATTGTTGGTCGAATGACCATCTGTACACTTTACTCGACTTAAGGACATTTACGATAGTAAATTTCTGTTTATGTATGTGGAATTTCATTTGCTACTTATTATTTTTACATTATGTAATTTCAGTTCTCCTTTTTGTTTACAATAAGTACAATAGGGCACATACGCATTTCTCTCTCTCGCATATATATATATATATATATAAGAAATAATTCACTTTGTGATAACGGTTGGTTCCCTCTTACATCCGAACCTCCTTGTCTACCTGTAAACCCGGCTAGATGTGTGGGAGAAACAGAATAGTCCAGACATGTTTTCAATCTAATTAATTTATTAATTCTTATTATATATCAGACACAATACAATTCTCATTAAGGTATATGATATATAATAGAGTGCGGAGGTGAGATTCTATAACACGGGGATACTACTACAGACCCTCAACTGAATCTAAGACAGCTTAAATACGATCAAATATAACTACGTCGCACACTAATAACTAGCTTCTATTTAATCAAACGCACAGTACCTGAACCTTTTATGCACCGGATCCTACACTGGAAACTTGCAGGTGCTCTCTTCGGCTTGTTCAAATGTCGTAGGCTCCACTCCCTGTAATCTTTTAATTCCACTCCTTTTCAATCTTCAACTAACAACTAATTCTCAAACTTTATGTTAACTCCTCCTTGTACACTCCAACGTATCAGATTCAGTGTGCTAACAACAACGTGTCAACAACTACATGTCAACTCCTGCGTGTCAACAACGAACTGCCAACTCGCGAAAACAGAATTTATATAATATACCTCATTTACATAATCACGTTTCCTGACTCGATGAAGGTTGGTTGAATTAAATATTTTCCTTAAAGAGATAAGAAGGGATTAGTGAAACCGCGTATAGATCCGTCACAACTTAGATTTTCTCTCGAGGGACTTTAATTTATAACGATCTTGAGCCCTCCAAGACTTCACATGATAATTAATTTTCATTTTACCCCCTTAACGAGAAATGATCAAACTTCATCTCCCAAAAACTGAAACTTCGGCGTTTTTAAATCAGGGTAATGCAATCTTGCTTGACCCTCATATTTAGACCAATTAGAAAAGCCTTTACTGAAAATCATATGATTTTAACAGCTTCGGGTTGATCAGAACTATAAACGGTTGAGATCCGGGGAGTGAAAAAAGAATCCCCCAATCCAGTTTTTCAACTACTTTTTGGACTTCTCTACCCATATCGGATACTTTCCGATGCGGTTCCAGTCACCACACCCCTTGACTCCTCTTTCTCAATCAATCAGAAGACACCTTCTCCCATCAAGGCCTCTCAACAACCAGGCAACATCATACTCGCGCGATATGGGATGGAGGAACACTTCGCGTTCCATTTCCCAATGACGTCCGGCTTCCGAGAGAAAAAAGGCAGCTTTTGAGAATTTCTTGTAAACGGGAATATCCCGTGCCTGTTAATGTCTTGCGTTGTGTTATCCTGTTTGTTTTATGTTGGTTTTGTGTTTCCTACGTAATTAAATAAATGTGGATCTAAGAATACCGGGTTTTTATACCCTTTTCACGACTGCAACAACCAAAAATATTTGAATATCATAATACTAAAGTCCGAGTCATTGCTTATGTATATGTATACTAGAGTAAAATTCTGAAATTTTTGAAATACGCGCAGACGAGAATTTTTAAAAAAAATTAATGGTTTAATTTGAAAGTACAAATTATTTTAACTCAGTCGACGATTTTTTACTGACTTACTTCAAGTTGTTTAGCGTAGAATAAATTTTAGACAGAAGAGAAAATGGAGTTGATTCGAGAACATTATCGTCCCATGATTTTCTATGAATTTAAAGTGGGATTAATTCAAGAAGACTGAGTTCAAAGGCTGCAATTAGCATTTGGTGATGAATTTCCATATCGTGCTACTGTATTCAAGTGGCTTAAAGAATTTTGCAGAGGTCGCAATTCTCTTCAGAATGAAGAGTACACAAGAAGGCCACGGTAGGCAGTAATCCCGGTTAATGTGTCTGCTATACGAAAAATGTTAATGGATGATAATTGCTGTACTTACCAAATGGTACAGAAGGAACTTAAAATTGTATCTGCAGCCATACACAAAATTATTCACGAAGAGTTACATATGAAAAAAGCAGTTTGCCGTTGGGTTTCCCATAACTTAACTGAGCACCAAAAAGAGAGGAGCGTGTCATAATCAGTAAAGAAACCCTTAAACTAAAAAATGATGGTGACCACCGAATCATTTCTGAAATTACAACGGGTGATGAAATGTACGTACCGTTTTTTTGACGTACCAACACGTCAAGAAGCAAAGTATGGGTCTTTGAAGATGATCCCATGTCGACTATGAGGAAAAGACAAAGAATAAATGAAAAAAGTAATGTACGCCGTTTTCTTAGAAAGTACAGGATTGGTCCAAGTCATCAAATTGGAAGGACAAAATACAGTAACAACAAACTGGTATACCACTAAATGTCTTCCAGAAATTCTCCAAGAAGTGAATGTTGGGGGACTAATGCTTCACCATGACAATGCATCTTCCCATACAGTCGGATTAACAGTTGAGTTTCTTAAAACAAAAACAAATGAAAATGGTAGAACATCCACCTTATTCTCCGGATCTAGCTATGTGTGGCTTTCGGTTATTCTTTAACCTAAAAAAGAATTTACGTGGACGTCGTTTTCATTCAGAAGAAATCGATGTGGCTATAAATGCATTTTTTTCATCAATTCCAAGAAATCAAGAGAGTTTGAGGCATTTAATCTGCAGAAAATTCATCTACAAAAGTGCATTGAGCACTCCTAAAATTTTGTAAGTATAACTTTAAAAACCTAGGTGTATCTCAAAAATTTCAGAATGACTTTCGTATATGCATGTGTGTGTGTTAACTAAATTTCTGTGTTTCGTACACAAATTTTTATAACCCATTTGAGTTAAAATAATATTGAAAAAAATAAATCCCCGACTTTAAAGTTTTAATTGGAACGGACTGGGTCGTAAATTGAGGAGACCTTGTAATTTGTATTAGTAAAGAAAAAAATTATTGCATTATTCGAAAACAAGAGCATATTCAATCTTTAGACTCTCTTTGCTAATGTAAGTCGAGTGTAATCTAAAATAATCTTCGATGATGCAAATATATTTTTGGTTGAGTATTAGCACGATTTAATAATGTTTATACTTTTTTTTGTGTAACAAACATTTTCATATGTGTGTGTGCATGTAGTTTTTTCCTCCTTCTAAACACGTAATCTACTTACATGACGTTCAAAAGACGTCAGAGAATTAACGTTAAAAACATAAATATTCCTAGTACAAAATGATGCCAAATTATTTTGTAGACTCTAATAAGATTTATTCAGTATTAAGTCTTTTCTTCCAATTTAAAAGAATTAAATTTTTTTAATGTACGAAGAAGAGAGCATTTAAGAAGTAGTGAATAAGTTAAAAAAATAATATTTAAGAAAAGAATGAAATAGATCTTGAAAAGAAAAAGAAAGCGAAATATATTCACAAATTTGTTGGAATACCTTGCATTTACTTATTTTTTACGTCAAGTGTTCCAATCCCTCAAGATATTTATTAAATATATTCATACCCCTAAAATATCACATTTGGAATTGCATTTTTAGATGATTTAAGATATATACATGTATTTTTTTAAACCGTAGATTAAATTTCTAGATCTTATGTAATAAAAGCCAACATCAATGCAAAAATATTTCAAAATTATCTGTATTTCAGGAGAAATATATTTAATAATATATCATTTATTTATTTTTATCATTCGAGTCTTAAGTATATCGGCATTATTTTTTTTAAATAAGCAGGCGAGTAAAGGAGTGTTATATTAACGTCACACTATAAAGCTGTGCGAGGGCTATTGGAAACGAGGCTCCTAATTTTGAACCATGGTCAAATGAAGAGGATGACACCTGAGTTGGCATTCCCTCTCCTAACTCCCACACCACACCTACGGGAAGACCTTTGAGCCTCGACAGATTTAATGTGCATTAGACCTTCTACAAGGTGGATCTTCGGTGGCACGAACTCATGCCACACCAGCTATGACTCCGTGACCTTGATTTTTAATTATTAAGTGAATTCCTTAAAGTGAAACTTAATACGCTGAAAATATTTTGAGATATAAAAATAAGAAATAACTTTCTTTGTTTTAAGTTTGTGTAATCAAAGAAAGCATTTCAACACATTTAAATTAAAAAAATTCTATTTAAAAATATTTCTGGTGCAAAAATATTCCAACTCTTTTTCAAAAAATGAAGGAATAAGTCTTTATACAATAGTCAAGAAGATGAAATACAAAAGAAGAAAGAGAAAGCCCACACGCATTTCCTTATAAAATGTTCTGAGAAATTCTAAGTCAAATAAAACTTAATGCAAGGCGCCCTAGGATATTAATTCTTTCTTCCTTTTTTTTTATAAATATTTTTTACTGTTTGCAGTTTTAAAGCGATCCGATGTGAACAAACATCGTGTTTGCTGACTGATATTGCATCGTGAGAAAAAAGAAGGCAAAAAACCCCCCTTCTAACTTTGAACAGAATATGTGGATTTTGTGTGTGTGAAGAAAAGCCTTTATTGAGAAAAATATCAACAGATAAAATATTTCAAAACAAACCCATGACGTAAATATAAGCTTAAATAAAAGTAAAAGATAATAAAAAGTGAAAAAATAGCAAAAAAAGGGGGCGTTTAGTTTTTGAGTAGCAATAAAAGGAGGAAAAAATTGCGAACTTGAAATCGTATAGGAATGTTTTTGATTTGAATTCAGCGTATTTGTCTATTTACATAAGGAATAAAATAAATCAATTTGAAATCAAATTTTTCACATACCTTTGCGGAGAGACATACCTATTTGTTTTTATTTGTCGAACAAAAATATTTGCATTTATTATTTGCAGCCCTTTCATTCCTTTCCTTTTTTTTTTTTTTTTTTTTTTTGTGATTTCATTAACGGACACCCACGTTATTCCATTCAAACGTAGCAAACGTAGTACAGTAATACCTCGAACTTACGCGACAGGTGAGACTGAGTAATACCGTGTAAGCCGGGGTATGATTTCGCATATAAATATACATAAATTATTTTTATTAAGGGGTGAAGAGACGAAAGAAAATGTTTAAGGTATCCGACTACTTGTGACAAACTTTTTTTTAAAAAAAATGGAGATATGGGGATTTTTTTGTTGTTTTTAGATTTGTTTAGTACATTTTAAGAAAAATATGCTAAAATTAAGAATAGAAAAAGAAATTATTACTACTAAAATGGGAAAAAAATGGGGAAAAACTGACAAAAAATAACATAAACACGGCCCATTCTGTACCAAAAGTTTATAAACAGATTTTCAATTTTTCAATTCCGATGTGTTGCTATATTATTCATTTTTGAAATGACCTTCACGTTAAGAGATATTTTAGTTTTTACAAAAACTAGAGCACTTTATCTTTGTTATTACATGAAAATGCTTAAAAAAGCAGAGGTTATATTTTCATAAGGGGCTGTAAATTTTGTAATAAAACAGTGACTGATAAATCTGAAGGTTAAAATACTTCTACTATTATACAGAACATACACAAAAAATTTCCATTAATTGTTTTCAAAACTGTTTGAGCAATCACTGGCCCCGTTTGAGTATTTTTTAAAAAAAAACACACGTTTCGAACATTTCGAGTAAAACGCGTTTTAAAGTATGACATCTTGCTTAACGTAATGACATCTGTTTTTACTAATACACGTAGTTTTTGTTTTAGTGAACGGAAAATAATAAACTTGGTATTTTTATAAAGCTAATAAGATGGCTTATAAAATAAAATCATGAAAAAATTTGTCAATTTTTGGCAAAATTCATAGTTTTACGATAGTCGGATACCTTAATAAAATTTTAGATAACACCAAACACAAAATCGTAATGAAGTTATTTTGACATAGAAATGTCTAACAAAAAGTAGTCTGCAAATCAAAGATTTTTTTTTCTCCAGCAAAATTACCTCGTAGTTTGCTAATAATATTTATTCCTTGTTTTGTTGAAAAATATGCTCATCATTCGAGTCTACATTTTCTAAAATTTGTAATACTATTTTCAGTTATAATGGGGGCCCTTCTGTCAGAGATTTCCAACCATCATTTTATCTTCTGATTGAACTTGGTTATAAGACTTTGCCCATGCATTTCTATGAGCTCATCAATTGTTAGCTCTTTACTGTGGGAATCCATCAATTCTTCAACGTTATAATTATCCTAAATTTATTTGCCTGGCAAGATCGACAAATTCTTCAATTACATTATTCATTTCACCAATTTTTTTTTCTCAAACAAAAGATTACTCGACAAAATTGAAAATCACATAACTCTGGATTCGCGTAAGTCGGGGTAGCATAAGTCGAGATATTAATGTATTGTACTGCGATTGACCTCTTTATCAAGTTCATACTGGTAAAAGTTAAACTGTTTTAAAATAGATTTCAAGAGTTTGCCCAGCAAAAATTGCGTCAGAAATAGAATTTGTGCTAAGCTTTCCTAATAATTTTAAAAATAATATGAGGAATGTAGTAGTTCAGTGGTTAATATTTTATATCTCATTGCTGGCAATTATCAAGTCAAATCATACCTAGTTTCAAACTTTGATTTTATTCAAGATACGAGGTAAGGAATAATGGAGGTGGTTCATTACTTACTTACTCGGGAGAATCGAGCTCACCCAAAGAGTTTTGAGCTGCGTACCGACTCTCTGAGAAGTTACTTTATTTGTGTACTAAGAAAAATGCATATGCAAAATGGTTCCGATTAGGGACCCTCCCCAAAATTCTTGAGAATAGGGGGAAGTATACAGTAAAAATACTTTACAATTTTGTATAGCAATGCAAATAGTGGAACTTTTTTCAAACTTCTCACATGACGTCATGTGGATGCTGAGAAAGTGAAGTTCTAGCACAATACATTCGTCGCCTTTTGATATTGGTTGAAAACTGTAAGGCCAATGATGCAACAGTTTTTGTGTAGTTCCAAGCAAAAATAAATCTTAATTAATGCTACCAATCTTGAGCTTTTTCAAGCACTAAACCGTTGTCAAGTTGCTTCCAAAGTAAAGTTATTGTCTTTTCCTTCGTGTCTCAGAGGCCTTTGTGCCCTTGCAGAAGAATTGAGAGCTGTGTCTCAGTGGATCCTGAGTTTGTATCTAGTACTCTAGTTCGCATCTACTAAGTACAAACATACTAAAAGTACACACGATAAAACATAAGTATGTACTTTTATCTTATTTATTATATTATTTTTAAATTTCCAATATTTCGACTTGCATAAAAAATGTCCTATTTGCTTAAAAATTCAATAATAAGCCTATAAGTTCAACATTTTTTTACCTTTCCATATTTCTTTATTTGTTGGAAAAGTTAAAGGTGGCACGCATGATTATTTTTTATCGGATAGAGGCACTCTTCTCAAAAAGGTTGGCCAACCCTGCTCTAAGCCCCTTTTGGGTGAGTTCGGTTCTCTTGGGTGTTCTGCCAATAGCCCTCGTATTGCTTCAGAGTAAATTAAAATCAAATCAAACCGCCTAGTGTGGAAGTTTGGTGAGTGAGCCAATTCATAAAGAAGTACGTTGTAATACGTCGCTTTTACTGAAATTTGTTAGCGGGCTTCTCTAAAGCGATGTTAATCAAACCTTATCTTAAAATGAAATAAAGGCCTACTTTGTTTATATTTAGCCACATAGTGGAATACTGGTGACCGATCTTATATTTCTGAACAACGATTAAGCAACATCTGAGTGCTCTGCTATCCTTCAATACCACAAAAATCTAATTGAAAAAAAAAAACTATAATCTCAAATCAATTATCTTCTGCCTTCAGAGAACAATGTTATGAGTTTTAGTATGAAATAAATTCAGTTCATCAATCTTTCTCTACGTATTTTCTTAAGAATGTTGCATATTAAGAAAAGGTATTGTATTGCATAGAAAGAAAAGGTCTCTGGATAGTGCTTCCCCACTCGCGACTCATAATTCCAACAGAAAATTTCGTAACTATTCTGCCTGCTTTTTATATGGTTATGGAGTTGTGATTGTAATGAAATATGCTACTTTTTACTGAGGTATATGTTTTAAAAAAATGGTTTTTTAAAACTCGTTTATGTGAACAAAAAAAGTCAGTAATGAAATCATTTCAAGAAACAGTATCAGAACTGGACTCAGAGTTATTGTTTTGTTAAAAAATAAAGGAGATTTGAAGTATCTCTTTGAAGTACCTTTTAACTAAAATTCGATTTCAAATATTTATTCACTGAACCATGCACTGAAGTGCCAAAAGTCATGGGATAGCGTGTGGTACCTGCTTTTACTAGGTGAAATGTAGAAATTCGATGTGGCATCGATTTATCAAATGCCAGAAGTCCCCTGAAGAAACATTTAGTCATAGCGCTTCTACAATCATCCAGGATTACAACAGGATTTTGTGCAGTAATTGTTTTTTCGATGCGATTCCTGTATGGCTATCTAGGTGACCAAAAATTTCGCTGAAACTATCCAGGACATTCTTCAAATCAATCTCGAATGATTCAGACCCTTGTTACGGGGTGAAATGTCACCCCGGAAAATTCTATAATTGTTTACGTACATAAAGTCCATGAATGGCTGCAAATGATCTCATAGTAGTTTAATATAACCATTTCTAGTTAATGACAGGTTCAGTTTCACCAAAGAACTTAATCCATGCTATGTAAGAGCCACCTACATCATTATAGAACCAATAATGACTTACATAGGGCCTTGTTGGCTACTTTGGTTCAAGAACTCAGATCAACCGATAAGTTCACGAGCTCAGCAGAGGACCTAGATTCAATAATAAGTCGCTAGTAAGAGCATTCGGGTTGCTCTTCAACTGCTATACTTTTCATCCTCACCAAATTTAGCTGCACTGTCCTCACAAACATGCCTATCGTATGTCCCACATTGACTGCTGATACTTGAAGCAGTGTTGCTTGTCTGGTCACTGACTATTCTAAGCCGAAGTCACTGCTCTCTGTCATCAAGCAAATGTGGTCATTAATAGTAGGTAATGAGCTTTAAGTTATATACTCTCAACTCACTCTTGATACTGTAGATCGAGGACTATCTAATTCTCTAACAATTTCAAAAGTGTCCCAATCGTCTAGATCGAAATAACATTCTGTGCTCAAAAATTGTTAATTCCCGTCAAAGAACTTTTTACATGAATCACTTGAGTAAAAGTGAGATCCTTGATAATGCATTGCAAATATATACGTTTCCTATACCAGGCTTCAGCCACCGAGATATTTGCATATTGATAACATGCGACTTCTGTCACTACAAGTGGTCACAGTAGCCTAGTGGTCAAGGCAACGGACTCGTGGCTAGTGTGTCATGAGTTCGAGCCTAGTACCGCTGAAAACTCGTCGTGTAGGGGAGCAATGCAAATGAAATCTGTCGAGACTTCAAACGTCCTCCCGTTGGTGTGGTGTGGTAGTTTGGAGAGGGGTGCCAGCTCAGGCGTCGTCCTCGTCACTTGACCATGGTCAAAAGTAACGAGGTCCATCGCCAAAAGCCTTCGAGTAGTTGAACAGTGCGACGTTAATATTCACGCATTCTGGCACTACAAAGTAACTATGGAGGGAAAAAAATATAATGAGTAGTTTCAGTTTTAATAATGTATATATATAATCTTTTACAAAAGCAAAGGCATTCGATGCCTCCATTTTTCTCATAGTTTTTTAAAATTTAAAATAAAGCTTTCTTTTCTTTCTTTCTCTCTCATTGAATTTTTTTGAATGCTTTAAATATCTTTAAATCCAAATTAATATCCATTCATTAATAAGAGAGTGTCATAGCATCTCATTTTTATCCTATTTACAAAATAACCCAATTTCCCACTGGTCATGGTAACTTTAAAAGTTATTTGAACAAAAAATTATTTAGTTCCGTCATCTTCCTGCGACTGTAGAATTGGTGGCAAAAAAAAAAAAAAAAAAAAATGTGCTCCTTCTGCGAAAGAGAAAGATCCTATGAGACTTGCTCTCAAAGACATTAATATAAATTATCCTCCAGATTTTCACCAACTTATTTCAAACAAAAGTACTTTTGAAAACTTCTGTAAATTTATTGTAAACATTAAAATTCTTCATGACTTTTAAATTTTCTTTTTTTCCCTTACGTAATGTGTTTCAAACTTACTTCTGTATGCCCCGTGTGATACTTTGTGATACGCGGGGATTTATAAATGTTTTCAATAAAAAAATATCAACGTGTTTTTCCTTTTAATAAATATACCTTTATGTGTGTGAATAAATTATTTTTCATAAAACCAATTAGGAGTTATTTAAATAAACAAATCAAGTGGTCGATATTTTGAAAAGTTTCATCATACAATAAAATTGTGTCAATAAACATGGAAAGCTTTTTTTGGAATATTTTGCTTTTTATTTTAGTTTGTACATCACTTCCTAAGTTCGATTTCTCTGCCTAAATCTTGTTCTTAAATACCACTTTTATACATTTATTAGTCATAAGCAATATACAGTCTAATTTAGGATAAGCTATTATTTACAAAAAAGTCACCGATTTAGTGATTCAAGTAGACTATTGATCACCAGGAGGTTGCCGCCAGTGTCTGACTTGAATATAAAGCGAAGAGGGTTCTTTTTTGTAAATATTTATGAAACTGCTTCTTGAGTTATTGGATTATAGATGTAATTTATCATTTTATTCGAAGTTATTTGCATATTTATGTTCTAAATCCTGTTCAATCTGTATTATTCTCAGTAAAATTCTTGATGTTCTTGAGAACAGTATCTTAGTCATATAGAGCTTATATATTTACTGTCAAAATAAATTTATGTTCTTTTTTAAAAAAGATTGTCTCTCTTTTTTTAAAAAAAAATGTTTTTAGAAATCTTTCATATTTTCTCCCCCACCCCGTACGTCTTTCATAATAATGATGAATTGTGGTAATTTACATTGAAGAAAATATATAAATGCGTAGCAAAGAAAATATAATGTATTATATAAAGTGGACACATGATACACACACAGAGAGAAAACATACTAGAATAGCCGTCGACAAATTCAAACGTGCCGGGGAAAAAAAAAGATCCACCGTATTAAGAAGAGGAACTTTCATGAAAATCTCTTAAGGGCTGTTGAAAATCTTAGGGGACAGAGGGAAACAAAGCTTTTTCTTTCATGAAATTAATCGTGGATCAAGAAGTTTCGTCAAGAATAACACTATGCAGAGGGAAAGATAAAAAAATATATTTTAAGTGCAAAAAGTGACATTTTCTTCAAAGATGGAGAGAACACCTGAATTAGCTGCTGATTACCAACCTGCCTTCAGAAGTTAGTGGATCAACAATCACAAATGTACAACCTATTGATCTCCCCTCGTTGACAGAAGTGAACAATGCTATAAAAGGATTGAAAAATAATAAATTTCCTAGACCTGACTGCATTCCGTCAGAAATTTTAAAAGTTGTGGAACCTAACTGTGTACAGATTATAAAGGAATTCATTCAACATATTTGGTATAGTGAGACACTCCCAACGAATGAAAACTTAGTACCGTTTGCATGATACACAAAAAAGATGACGTGCTTGACTGTAGTATTTGTAGAGGAATCAGTCTTCTTTGCACATCCTATAAAATTCTATCTAGTATTCTTTTTGATAAACTGTTGGCGTTTGTTGATAACTTGATAGCCGACAATCAATGTGGATTTAGGAAAGGAAAATCTACAACTGACCAAATTTTCAACTTAAAACAGATTCTTGAAAAATGTAGAGAATTTGGAATTGAGACTCACAATCTTTTTATCAATTTTAGAACAGCATATGATTGTATTAACTGAGACCTTCTCATAAAAGCTATACATGAATTGAAAATTCCTGAAAAATTTGTTGCACTTGTAACTTTGACTCTCAAAGGAACCAAAATTCCAGTACGCATACAAGGTGATTTGATCAAACAGCTTGAGGTGAAAAATGGAGTGACTGGGAGATGCATTGGCATGCCTCCTGTTTAATATAGCATTTGAAAAAGTTATCAGAGACTCAAAGATTAACATTGGAGGAAATATTTTTAATAAGTCAGTTCAAATACTGGCATATGCTGATGTCATTGGCATTATTTCCCGAATCGCACCAGCTCTCAGGTATTTATGGCTTAAGAACAAAGTGCTAAAAGAAGGAACTTTTCTGTAAATAAGAATAAAATTAAATATTTACCTTGTTTAAAGTCTGACTTACAACTTAGTCACATAGACATTGGCAATTATAAATTTGAAAAAAAAATAACAGTGTTACTTATTTGGGAATGGAAATAAATAATAAAAATGAGCTGGCCCCAGAGATTTATAAAAGAATGATTGCTGCAAATAGATGTTTTTATTCCCTGAAGAGTTATTTAAAATCCAGCTTTCTCAAATTAAGAACTATAAATTGCTTCTTTACGAAAGTCTTATAAGATCAATCTTGACTTGTGCATAAGAGACTTGGGCATTGATTTTACGAGATGAGGAAGCTTTGGGAATTTTCGAGAGAAAGATCTTATGTTGCAATCTTGGAGGGATCCAAGGAAATTGATCATGGAGAAGATCTAATTTGGAACATTACAAAATTTACAAACAACCTGATATTGTAAAATTTGTTAAATTACTGTGACTAAAATGGCCTGGTCATCTGGCTAGAATGAATGAAGATCGTTGCTGCAAGAAAATTTTTCTGGCAAAGCCAATGGGAAATAGACCTCTGGGCAGACCCCGCTGAGATGGATTGATTGTGTCGGAAAAGATATAAATATTTTAAAATTCAAAAACTGGAAAATAGTTGCCAAAAGTAGAGATGCTTGAAGAAGACTTCTGGAGAAAATCAGGATCTACCCAGAGCTGTTGAGGCATTGAAGAAGTAAAGTAATATCAGTTAGAAAATCCGATATATCATTTAGAAAAAGGCTCTGAGAAATTCAGAAATCTCATGTCAACAATGCGAAAATTCACTGTCAAAAAAGTAAAGAAACTCGCAAGTGCTCGCAAACTCGCATCCCTATAAATAATAATAAAAAAAAGCTTCTAAATTAATTGTAATGGGAAAATTATGTTAAATTGTCTCATTATATTATCAAGTATTGAGAATGAAAATTTTGTTCTTATACAATTGTTTAATTTTGTAGTAACTGCAAAAAGAAAACAAAACAAGGTACACATTAAAATGCTAATAAACAACGCAGCTATGCATTTGAATTAGCTTTTTACTGGACACGAAGTCACCGTGTCAGTTTCATAAAATAACAATAGACCTTTCATGATATAATAAGAAATTTGTTTTCATAAATGAAAAAATGGGTGCCATAAATATTATAACTTGTTAGAAGACGTTTTTTAAATTTAATTTTTGAATCTGAGAAAATTGTTATTTACCAAGAGCATACTGAATGATTGTTTTGATTAATCTCATTCAATTTTAAAATAAATGATAAAGAAATCTTTAAAATGTGCTCATATATCTCATAATGAAAGTTTATTTGTAATTTTGATCAAGCGAAAAACCTTAAAATAAATATAAATTATATGTCTTCGAGATTAATGGAAAACTCACTCAAAGCACATTTCTTTTCTTTTTTTCTTTTTTTTAAAAAAAAAAGGTTGAACTAGGACCATTTATTTGTAATAATTTACTGAATTATTGCTTATTAACCTTTCATTCAAAAGCTACGCGAGAACTTTTGGTGATGGACCACGTAATTTTAAAACTCGGCAGTATGACGCAAAAGCTAAGATTCTCCTCTGCAAACTTCCACACCACTACCTTGTAAGGATTTGAGCCTAGACAGTTTTAACGTGTATCATCCCTTCTTCACGATGGATCTTTAGTGTTGTCAGGATTCGAATCCTTGACTTCGTGATCATGATCATTCGATTACAGAGCCTACTAAGTACATGTAAAAAAACTATGCAAAAAAGCCATTGCAAATTAATTTAAACACATCATTACATTTATTATTGTTATTTTAAATTTGTTCGAAGTAGTTTATTACACTATTTCGTTGTAATTTATATTTTGCTAGAACTAATTCTCTGATTTGATTTTTGTTTGTTTGTTTGGGTTATGTGCAAAAATTTTATAGCAAAAAGGTTTTTTTTAAAAGGGATTTTTCCTTTTTTTTGTAAAATAACTATAAACTCAATGGGATAGTACTAGGGACGTCTTAAAACTTCTTGAGGCCCTGGGCCCCTACAAAAATCTATGCCCCACATATGACCGTTAAAAGTAAAACAGTACATACTCGTACAAACAGTAACCCGAAACAAATAAATGTACATGACTTACAATAGCACAAACCGGCTGGACCGACTGCCGCCTTTTGACTGAAGGAGTAATGATGGTGTATGTGGTAAGCCTAGGCCTGTAAGTGGACGACGGTCATCCCATGTTGCCAATCGTCGGAATTCCCTGTTTTTGGGAGAACAAGAAACCGGAAATAGCATTTGACCATTGAAATTATTCGAATTACGATCTTAATAAGGCTGAGTCGAAAACAAGACGAGGGCCGAGGCCCAGTTGGACCATGCTTTAAGATGTCCCTCGATAGTACTGAAATGGAAGATGCTTAATTTTCTCAGTTACCGGTTAACGTGACTTTGATAGCAAGTTTCAAGTGAGGAAAATTAACATCATTTGTAAAAAAGATGTGTGTAGAAAGCATACTAGTAGAAAACCGTAAAAAATATAATTGTGTCAGCTTTTATATAGGTTTACTTTAGCTTCAATGTGAGAGAAAAAAAAAAACTTATCGTGTTTATGATTTCTTAAGCACAATCAAGAGTGACCTGAAGCACACAGTTTGATTTTATGTTTTTTTTTCCGCATAAAGATCAAGATGTGTTAAAATCGAAAAAAAAAAAAAATTTGAGGGATAAAAGACCCAAGTTCGTATGTGTCGTAACTAAACTTACCTAAATTAAATATTTTATTTTAGAAAAACTCACGCTTTGTATTTTCCTTTTAGAATGAGTGAGTGTATGTGTTAAAGTTACTTTTTAAACAAAACCGTTGACAATATATATCCCCCCCCCCTTTTCTTCCTAATTGAATTTGTGTCAATAAAATACACTTTTTTCACTTTTTCTCCATCTAAGTACAAAGTGAATTGTTCTTAAAATGAAGAAATAGGCCTATTTCAAATACATTAAATTAATAGGCTTGTAAGCATGTCATTGTTATTTACCTCTTTTTTTTTTCTTTGCACAAAGAGAAAAAGTTTCATAACTGTGTGATGGACGCGTATTCTCTCTCTCTCTTCTTTATGACAGAAGTGTAAAGCGATATGTTGCCAATTGTGGTAACCCTTCAACCAGATCTCCAATGGGGGGCGAGATATAAGACCGATGGCAGCGCCGCTGCCGTAGGCCACTGGTCGATGTAAGGTTAGGGCGGAAACTGTTTGAAACTCTAGTTTCTCGTCTAGCGACTTATGCAGTTTGTTATTTTTTACTGCCTTTGAAACGACCTCTTCGTAGCAAATTGTTCTGCTCCTTATACAGGAGAAAATAATAAATAGGTGGATATATCTCAATAAAAATATCTGTTTCATGGATATATCCAAAATTTTTATCTCAAAGCAAAGCGTTTTGCTTACAAATGGTCTGATCAGTCGAAAGTGTGTTTTGAATTTGAGGTTATCTGCTCTGTGGGAAATAAATGGAACAATTTTCACCCGCTGTTTCGACCTGTTTTTTTTTTCCATATGGAATGTAGTTCCCCATTGGGGGTCCTTTTACTTTGTTGCTTTTACTCATCCAAACAGGAAGGGTGCACAGGAACTTGGGTACGTAATTGAATTAAAGCGCGCACAAGAGCGAAAACACGGCCTGCTTCGTTTTTAATTTTTATTATTTTCATTTTAACGAAGATAATGAGCTGATTCACGGATTAAATCATTTGACGGAAAGTTTTCTAAATTGGATTTATGAGATCACTGCATTTTCATGGTGGTTTATCCTTTTATTAATGTTTGGCCTAGAAATTAGGTATTGAATATGATTATCTACACAACACTGAGGTCCAGAACTTTATTCAGAAAGCGTAAACTAATTCTAAAACTCTTCCGATATATATATAAATTAAAATTAAGCAGGCAAAAAAAAATATACCACACACTACTTTGAGAAGGAATACCCAGTATACACACTTAATTTCTGTCAAATGAGACTTGCTTCAAGTCAAGATTTAAACAAAAAATGTTTTAGGTAGATAAATAGTTTAATTGTTTTCATAGTTAATTAAGAGAATCTTCCCAATAAATCAATCGTTTAATAAAAAGTTACTCCTAAATCCTATATTGCTGGTCGTTATTCACTATTTTAAAATTTATCCATTAAACAGAACAAGAATGTTTCATCGAATTGTATCAACTCAGTTTTATATTATAAAGATTTTTATACATATATTTCTGTAATACGTATGTGTCAACACACAAATTTTAAATTATTTTTAAGTTCCTAGTATAACAAATAACTTATAAAATCTTGCAATTTTCCATAAATTGCACTAACCCAGTAATTAAAGAGTTAAACAGTCAATCAAACAAAAAAATCTTGGTCATAAGTAAATAAACAATAACTCATCCTACAGTACGGGGGGGAATACGTAAGGATAAGTAATACACACACAGAAAATTAAAATGGATTGATGACAGGGCAATAAATATGCCTGTTGAGGAATATATATATATAATAATGAATAATAAAGAAGTATACTAAATTGCTATGATTCTAACTTAATGCCAAGCAATAGGTTAAGTAAATAGAGAGATAAAATAGGGCAAAATAGAGTAGCCACAGAAATATAAAAATCTTTAAATATACATACACACATCTCTTCTCTCTCTTTCTATATATATTTGTAAATATTTGCTAATATATTACTGTGACCTATGCTGTCTTGTAGTGGCGTACAGGTATTTTTCAAAGGGTGGGGGGGAGCAGGGTCGAAAGTCCACCTTTCATGCATCATACTCCAATACGCCGCCCAACGAATTATTTTGATTTTGTCGATTTTCGGGAACAAAAAACAGTAAAAAATAAATTATTGAATAAGTAATTAGCAATAATTAATAAATTAATTGTTAGAAACAAATACTTAATTAAATTTTACGTACTAAATTCATAAAAATATAATCAATCAAAAAAATCAAGGGCTAAGGGTGCCCCCCCCCTTGTGTGTGCCATTGCTGTTTTGTTATACATCTATTTACTGTCCAGTCTTAGATTAACAGCAATTTAGCAAATGATTAATGGTAATATATATGTGTAAGCCCAGAGTTCGAAAAACTGAGGCATTTAAAAATAAGATAGTACTGTTTATTATGATATTCATATATATATAAATCGTACTGATTTTTAAAAATATATAAGAAAAGGTTTTTTTTAAACTTTATATTAACACTAAAATTTAAATCTGTTACCTATTTCAAATTTAAATTTGTTTCTTTAGATAACTTCAATTATTTTTTATACCAAAGGACTCTTGGACACTTTTTCAGAATATGGAATCAGGAAGAAATCGAGATGAAAGCTATTTTTTTGTTTGAAGAATAAAATAAACTGCTTGGAATTTCAGTTTTAGTGGTGAAAAAATTGTTTACACACACTATTTCTTGCAAATTGAAAGCTTCTGTTACCAGGATTTGTTCTAACATTTTAGATCTAAACCATGGTACACATACCTCTCTCAACCAGGTGTTACATTCTAAAAAACACATAGACAAAAGAGTCGAGGAGTGATCTCTTTGGTAAAAATTAAAAACTTGTTGGTTTATAAAGGGGGGGGGGTTGAACTCCCCCAAACTTCCCCTTTTTTACGCCACTGATCTAAGCATTTGCTTCGGGAATTTAACATATTTGCAACTACATTCTAGTGAAAAATATAAAGCATGAAAAACGACATTTTTGAAATACAGGACTCTAATCGAAAAAGCACTGTTTCTAATCTTATCAAATGGTAGAGATAAGTTATACCTAGTGATTGACTATTTCTGAACTGAATATATGCTTGCTATTTCCGGAAAGGCACTAAAAGAATTTGCAAATACAATCGAATCTCGATTTAACGATGACGTAAAATCCCGAAAAAAAGTTCGTTATGTAGAAAGTTCGTTAAAATAGGGATTCATCTTTTATAATATACTTTAGAAATCCCATAAACAAATTTTAAATTCATAAACATTACATTGTTAAAAAAGTAATTATTCATACTTCTTTTTTTTCTCTTTTTTTTTGTAAATTAATATATATTTATTTTATATATCTTACCTATCAAAAGAAAATTTGAAAGGAAAATAAGAAAATAAATCATTGTCCAGGATGTACTGTATTTTCTAACTTTAAATAATAATTTTATATTAAAATTATGAATTTTAATGACACATTTTCTAATTTTAAGCCTACGAGTAACTTGACACAAACATTAATTTATAACCAAAAATTTTAAGCATACAATCCCATTTGCATCCTCAAATTTAAAATCCGATAAAATCTGTTAATTTCATTTGAGTTTTTATTCGAAAAATTACGGCCATTTTATTGCTCTAGGCGAGTTAGCCACTTAATAAAACCAGTTCAAGGTCATTGATCACCATAAAATGTGTTAAAACAGAAAGTAATTTGAAATATCTAGAAATAATTTAAAAATAGGGAGAAAAAAATCGAATCGTTAGAGGAAAAGTTAATTAAATAGAAAATGTACTTCGCTATTTGGAGGTTATTTTAAGAAGAAAATCGCAAAATGTGTGTTTTTGTTTCCAGGTTCCTCCTAGGAAGGATTGAGTAGTTAAAAGTACCAGAGGCGTAGCTAACGCCGTATCAGTTGTACCAACGATACGGGGCCCACAAACTTCAGGGGACCCAAAATGTGCAAGAAAAAAAACCCGTAAAATGTTAACGAGCCTCAAAAAGGGCCCCAAGGGATTTTGATACAGGGCTCTTTTTCAGGACTAGCTACACCTGTGATTAATACCTTAAGGTATCCGACTACTTGCGACAACTTTTTTAAAAAAAAAATGGAGATATATGTGAATTTTTTTTGTTTTTGTTTTTAGATTTGCTTATGCATTTTAAGAAAAATATGTTAAAATTAAGAAGAGAAAAAAATTATTATTACTAAAATGGGAAAAAATTGATAAAAATTTACAAAAAAATAACATAAATGTGGCCCATTCTGTACAAAAAATTTATGAACAAATGTTCAGCTTGTGACGGTTCTATCCGCGACTATACTAACACCTTGGGGACTATTCTGGGGGAAAATAATTAATTCAACCAACTCTCGCCGAACCAAGAAAGCGTGATTATGTAAATGAAGTATATTATATAAATTCTGTTTTCACGAGTTTGTGAGTTGGCTCGTTGGAGTTGGCAAGTAGAAGTTAGCATAGGGTCTGCGAGTTAGTTTGTTAGTTGAAGATTGAAAGATAGTGGAATTAGTAAGAGGTCTTGGAGTTGTCCAGGAAAAAGATTACAAAGCGTGGATCCAACGACTTTGATCAAGCCCTATAGAAATCACCTGCAAGTTTACAGTGTAGGATCCGATGCATAAATAGTACAGGCATTGTGAGCTTGACTAATTAGAAGTTAGCTTATTAGTGTGCGGCGTAGTTATAATTGAGCGTATTTAAGCTATCTTAGATTCAGTTGAGGGTCCGTAGTAGTATCCCCGTGTTATAGAATCTCACCCTCGTGGGCTCTACTTTGTAATCACTTACCTTATTTAGATTGTTATTGTGTCTGATTGATATTTGGTAACAAAAAATTAATTAGATTGAAATCCTGTCTGTGTATCATTCAGTTTCTCCCACACACCTAGCCGGGTTTACAGGTAGACAAGGTGTTTCAGAGACAAGCAGGAACCAACCGTTATCATAAGCTCTTCATTTCTGATGTATTGCTATGTTATTCATTTTCGAAATGACCTTCAGGATAAGAGATATTTCAATTTTTACAAAAACTAGAGAATTTACTAAGTTATTACATGAGATTGCTTAAAAAAAACAGTGATTATATTCACATAAGGGACTGTAGACTTTGTAATAAAACAGTGATTGATAAATCTGAAGGTTAAAACACTTCTACTATATTATACAGAACATAAACAAAAAATTTCAGTTAAATATTTTCAAAACTTTTTTAGCAATCGCAGGCCCCGTTTGAGCATTTTCAAAGAAACACATTTCTAGTAAAACGCGTTTTAAAGTATGACATCATCTTGCTTAAAGTAATGGCATCTGTCTTTACTAAAACACTTTAGTTTTTGTTCTGGGAACGAAAAATAATAAACCTGGTATTTTTAAAAAAACTAATAAGATGGTGTAAAAATAAAATCATAAAAAAATTTGTCAATTTTTCGCAAAATTCACAATTTTAGGGTAGTGGGATACTTTAATATGTGTTCATTATTCTTCTAGATTTTTGAATGGACATCTGAGACAGTTTTTTCACAAGTCTCTTTTTAAATTTTGATGTATGCGTGACAGTGGTAATTTTTTTTTCAATCCTCTATGAAATTCTAGATGCTTTGCAAACATCCTGAAGCAAATAAAATCCTAAAAAAGCGCTTTACGTTTACAAATTATAAATTTTTATGAGCCACAGTCTTACTCAAAAAGCTGCTCGATATATCAAAGATATCTGAATATGTTTTGCCAAAAATAAGCAATGAGTAGAATCCAAGGGATATAGACACCAACAACATTCAAGAGGAACAATTTTATACTTCATATAGAAGTATATACTGAAAATAATTTTTTCTTGGAAATATTTTCAATTTACAAGGTCCATTGCCGGCAGCTCTCGTGTTGCTTCTACGCACCGTACGCCAATAAACAATCAGTCAACGGAACATCCTTCCGCGGGCATCATAAAACACCATTATTTCCAGGATTATTTGTTCATGTTATGGTTCAGAAACTTCATAGAATTGAATTTTCTTACATACTTCCGTTATATAAATACATATTTTCGAAAAAGAAATGAATATTCATTTTTTTATTATCATTTTATAGTATGTATTAAATAGTATTCAAGTATTTCTACTGCTTCACATGTCACATAATCGCATTTTACATTTATAGTTATATCACAGTAGATCCGTTATATAAAAGGAATTGAAATAATTAAAGTAATTAAGGTTGAATTTTGTTTCAGTATAATGACTTATACAAGCAATTAACTTAGGTATAATCATAAAGTTAAAAAAAAAACAATATTTATCATTACACATAATTAATTAAAATTGTGTATTTGTGTCGCCAATTAATGTAATTATTGGAATATTTGTGCTAATTGTGGTAATTATTACGCTATTTGTGTGTGTTATGTGAGCATTATATAGATAATTAATAATAAAAAACTACACGTACTTAACTTAATAATTTTCTAGTAAACTAGAAAGTCGGAAATAAGCAAATTTCATTAATTAAAAAACTTTTGAATAATATTGAAAATTAAAATTATTTATAAGGAGTGCAAATAAGTGTCCTCTTTTTTTAATCAAAAGTTAGGGACTTATTATGAAAGAACAATACATTATGTTTTATTCAAAGTATTGTCTATCACTAGCCACAACTTTCCCTCTTCTTTCTGATAGCATACGAATACCGTTTGGAAGAACACTTCATCTTTTGAGCCTATTCCCGAATGAAACCAATTTTTGCTACCTTCATATGATGTGAAGTGCTGCTGAAACAGGTCATGTGGCATCAGTTGGAACAAATGATAATCGGAAGGGGCAATGTCTGGTGAATACGGTGGGTGGGGTAGAACTTCGCAATTGAGTAACTCATAGTAGACGACAGCAAAATGATCCCAACAAATACACTTCATGGGTTTCTTTCCATGAATACTCGGCAGTTGAAGTACCACCTGGTACCCATCATTTCCTCCTCTTTAGGTTATCGTATTGAATCCATTTGTTATCACCAGTGGCTATACGATGCATAAAACTCTTACGCTTATACCTGACAGGCAGCATTTCACATGTGCAAAATCGTTTTTTGGCTTCAGTGCATATGGTGTAGCGTAATAGTTGCATGTTCACAGTTCAAATATCAGTCCTTATTTCAGTTTTGAAATAATTATTATTACTACACCATAAATTCCCAACCTCTTTTGAACTGGCGCCCCCTTCTCTAGTAAATATTTCAATACTGCCCCCATTTCTAGTGAATATTTCAACACCGCCCCCTCCCACTCTAGAGAAATAAGAGTGTACATAATACATGGTGAAAACAAGAGTTAAGTTTTAAAAAATATCCTATTGCTAAAACAATATGTCTTTTAATTTCATTTTTTTCTAAAGCAATGATTTTTTTACTTGCGAATCTGAAAATATATTTACCAAAAATATATTTAAATGTGTAATATTATATATTTTAGTCATAGATAGGATATTGGTGAAATTGAAACGCTACTGAATTTCTTCTTCATTTAAAAGAGTGGAATAAAAGTTTTAGCTTACCTGTTATAAAAACAGACAAGGGGTTTTGATGATACGAAGTAATTCATAATACACTATTGCTTTCAAAATAAATATATAAATTGACAGTTTCAGCCTTTAAAGAATCACATTAATTCTCCTGGTTAACATATTTAATTACGTTTCTTGGATAATATACGTAATGAAATGCAGTGGACGAAATATGTTTCCTACTGCTCACAGACAAAGACAACACGTGCACTACAGAAATTAAAATGCACTATATTATTCAATTATTAAGTGTAGGTCTGAATGTAATGTAATCTTTAAGTTTTTCATACACTTCCCGAACTACCGAAATATGTGAATTTTCGTACATGTGATATTGAAATGATTTAAATACATACAATCAGCATAAGGTTAAACAGCATTAAAGTTTACTTTTTTAGTACATAATCAGCGTGTTTTTTTTTGTTGTCTTTTTTGGTGAATCTGCTCAAGTCCTTCCGTGCCATTTCAACGCCCTCCAATTTTTCTTGGGTTTTTTACTGCCTCCCTGAAAGCTTCAAACGCCCACAAGGGGGAGTTATCGCCCACGTTGAGAACTTATGTACTACACGAATACACGTAACATTAAATATATTCATTAAAAAATTTCTATTTTGTGGATAAGTGAAGACCAGTACAAGTTTCATCCTCGTCACTTAGGCGTCGTTAAAGATTTTTAAGTCCACCTCCACAATGGTTCTTGAGTTACCTCTAAGAGCATCTTGATGAAAAATAGTAATCAAAAAATTAAGAGTATTATAAGATAATGTCTTTTCAAGCGGGACAAAACTTTATCAAAAACATTATATTTTACATAGAGTTGCAAAACGCCAGAAGCTTTGTAAGATTTTCTGATTCTGCATTACCTGCATTTCGCAACAAAGGATTTTATTTTTACAAATGTAAATATATTTAACAAATATATATTTTAATAGTTTTTTAAATTTAATAATTTACTATGCTTTACATTTGCCTTTTATTTTCACTATACATATCACGGATCCATTAAAGGATTTTTAACAAATAAAATGTATTTGATTAATATTCGTTAGTTGAATTTGACACTGGGAATTCCTTGAGCATATTTAACTAAATTAATATTTTGAACATTACGTTAACATTAATTGGGTAAATGCTAGAATTTGATCCTTATTATATTGAGAACTGTTTAGAAACCATTTTATAAATATTTATGTTATGTATTTTCTGCGAAATCATCTTCTCCAATTGTTAGAGCTTAAACTCTGACTGAACTTCTAGTGCAGTTATAGTAAATTTATTACGAGAGGAGGATATCTCTCTATCAATTTGCCTTCATAATAACCGCGGTATCTCAACGGCATATGAGATAATAACATTGTCCGTAGTGGTATATCAAACTCGTTGAATCAATTTACATAAAACGACGTACTAAAGGAACTCTTCATTAATATGATAACTGTATTAGCTGAAATGTTCTTATTAGAATTATTCTAGCAAGAATTCTACCTGTTCATTATTGGTTACTTAATAATGCATTCAAAAATTTGCTTAGATTAATGGTATACATTTTGCTTATATATATATATAATTAAAATTATATATTCCAAATAAAAGTACTAATTGAGCTATAGTGAAAAATGTTGAAGGGAATTAATAGAAGGAAATACGGAATAAACATTTACTGCCAATGAGTGAGTGATTGTTTATTAGCGTCGCAGAGACGTGGAAGATACCAGAGGCGGCATCCCTCTCTCCGCACTATCACATCACGCCAACGGGAGGACATTGAACCTCAATATAGTGAAATACGTTTAACACGAAAACGCTTAAGTTGAAATATCTGTTAACACGAAATAATACAAAGGTCCCGACTAACTACTATGTATTACCATGCATTTCTTATCTTAACATGAAACGAAAACCACTTAACATGAAAAGATTTTATTTTCTGGGAATGAACAAAATACGGAAAACATCAGCCACGCAGACGAGATTTAGAGGGGTTTGAAATATAAGGGAGGTATTTTCACATGTTTCGTAAAGAGGAGACTAACTTGACATTGAAATGCTTTTGGAATAGCCTGTGATACGAGCCAATTTTGTTTATCTATGTTACTTTCACCCTGCACCCCTAAATGAAATGAATGATGCAGCTCCTGTCTCAACATCATCCAAAAAATGAGGAATATCACGAAAAGTATGTGCAGTTACTTAGATGCACATTCTAATGGTGAAATGAATAACAAAACAGATGACATCGAATAGTTTGTTGACTATTTAATTCTAAAAAAGACTATGCAAAATAGTTTTAGATTATTTTTCAAAAACTCAATAAATTTTTGTTTTTCAAAGATACTTGAGAATTTTGTTATAAATTTGATGAAGTTCGTAAGTATATGTTTTTGTTTCATTGGTTTTATTAAATACATGCATATATACATAGCTATGTAAATAAAATGTACCCTAATAAATTTAAGTTTGTCGAATATGTTTTTTTCTTCTGTTTCACACGAAATTCTTTTAACACGAAAAAATGTTTCAGTCCCCTCAGCTTCGTGTTAAACGATTTTCACTGTATAAATTCACTGTACACGCCTGCCACGAGTTCGTGACCATAACCATTAGAGTACAGTGACCACTATCCAATGAGACATTTTTTTTTAAATCAGGCATTTTTAGTAGATGTAACATAATTCTGTGAGAAAATTGGGTAAAAGTAGAGTGGGGTAAGCTATTAAGCCTAGAGGCTGGCAAACCGGGGATCGCAAGCCACATGCGGCACTTTGCATAGATAGTTGTGTCTTTACCAGACTTCTAGTTATATAAATTACTAAGCAAATAATTATCAAAGGGATCAAAATGTCTCCAGGTTTTATTCTCGATCTTACCCCATCTGTAGAAAGTGTCCGCAAATCCAATTAATATCAGACCATATTTTCGACTGCAGGGCCATTCATCTCTTTTTAAACTTGATAAACATTACCACAGGACATCCTTTATAGTCCTCAAGCTCCAAATCTGGTCTCGCTTGTTATTGAGGTTTGGGGACAAATATAGAAATGCTCTAAATTCATAGACAAGAAAAGTGAATGAGTGAATTTTAACGTCGCACTGTTCAGCTGCTACTCGAGGGCTTTTGGCGACGGACCTCGTAATTTTGAACCATGGTCAAGTGACGAGGATGACACATGAGTGGGCACCCCCTCTCCTAACTACCACACCACATCAACGGGAGGACGTTTGAGCTCTCGACAGATTTAACGGGCATTGCTCCCCTACACGGCGGGTCTTTAGCAGTACTAGGCTCGAACTCATGACGCGCCGGCCACCAGTTCGTCAGCTTGACCAATAGGCTACCGCGACCAAGGCAAGAAGAAGATTAACAAAAACAAATAATTATATCTACTAAAAATTGCTTTATTTTCCCTTTTTCCTTTATAATTATGTATTGAAAAGATTAACCTTATTTGCATACACAAACGTTCAAATGGCTTAAGATTTCTGCATTAATCTGTGTTTTTGTTCCATTAAAAAAGTGTATTGACAATCAGTGAAAACGTTAACAGCATTAAAATTCTGTCTCGGTAGAAATGCCGCAATGGAAAGGCACTCCTCTTGTGATTTCCAGTAACGTTTGTCAATTTGCTTTTATGAACTCGGAAGCACTACTGAAAGTGCACATAATTTCCTAATATAAGTGACAAGAACATGTTCCGTACTTGGTAACATGTTTAAAGTTGAATAAAAAGGGGAGTTAAGATGACTTTTAAATACAGGAACAATAAAGGATAATTTTAATTATTAGCGTAAAGAGGAATTTCAGAATAAAGCTCTTACGGTATCATTGTTTGGAACATTTTTGAAAGACCCTTGAAAATTTAATTGCCAACATTATGATATTTTGACAATTATTGCTCTAGCATTGAGCCTCAGAAATAAAAATATCTGCTATAGTTCTTGGTTTTAAAAAGGACGGAAATTGTTATTCTGTTTTTAACCTTCATTCAAATATCATAAAAATTAATTGGTGCACGATAGTCTTGATCACGACAGCTACCCTCCTGGGGACTCGTAAGTAGCTCTTTGTAAAAAAGGCTCTTTGACACCTTAGTTATCTTGTTTCACTTGCAACTTTTGGCTCTTCTCCCCGAAAGTTTGCCGACCACTGAGCTACAGTCAGGAACGTCTTAAGTCCGTGGTGGGCATTAAGTCGATCGCGATCAACTGGTGGACCGCCAAAACATTTTGGGGTGACTGCCTTCACATAAGATCTTAGTCGTGCATACTAAAAGAAACACAGGGGGTTATCAAAATACTGGAAACACCTGTGAGTAAAAGTGATATTTCTGAATGCACTTCGTAAGCATTAAAGTATAATAATAGCTACCAGATTTTTTTTATAAATAGAAATGTATATATTCTGATAGTATTCGTTATATATAGCTTTATTGGAGTTATGTAAGACTTGGATTTTTTTTTCAATATTATAAAATGTTGGATCTCTCAGATTTTCAAAGAGGTCAAATTGTGGGAACCCGTCTAGCTGGAGCAAGTGTGACCGAAACATACCAGTATGTAGAGGTTTCTAGAGGTACGGTGTCTGAAGTCATGACTGCTTACACACTGCAAGACAAGCTCGACAAAGCAAAATAGTGGAAAGAGAAATATGTGTTAAATATTCTCTTTATCTCTCTTGAAACACAAATTTTTTCCTCTTCAAAAGGACGCAATTTTAGAAGAATAACTTTTGGAATCTAATGGACGAAGTAAAGTATCCTATAATTTAAAAAAAGCTGCAATTCATTTAACATCGTTCTTTCGCTCTACCTGCCTATGTGAATTTACATTTTCAACGACAGACATAATTAAAATAACGTATCGTTCCCGTTTCACAGATGACCACTTAGAATCCATTGCAAGATTAACAGTTAGTAATTATATTCCGAGATATTCAAGATTGGTACGGATAGTATGCAGACTAAATCTTCTTCTGAGACTTTAACTACGAGAACTAACTATAAATTAAAATGATTTATTTTTGATGTATTTTGAATTGTTTGATAATAAATACATCATTTGATATTAAATTCGTGAGTATAAGTATTATGTTTCTGCTTTGCGTTTTACTTAAAACACAGTTTTAAAAGTGTAAGTTTTTTTACTGTAGATTTGTAGGTAAGTACATATTCTGTTTTTATTAGTGTTATAATATAAATATTGTTGAGCTTTTACTTATTTTTTTTTTGCTTATCACACCTACGCCACAGAGTGGACCACAACATCTTGAAAAAATTAGAAGTAGACTGTGTCATGTAAAAGTTTGCCCACCCCTGTCTTAAGGCATGAGCCAACTTGGCCCGGTTGGACCTCGTTTCAATCTCGACTCTGTCTAAATAAGATCTTGATCCGGATAATTTTAATTGTCAAATATAAACTCCCTTGCATATTCTCCAAAAAACAGGGAATTTCAAACTGCATGTCAATCGGATAAAAATGGTAAGACTGTATTATTACGTGATGACCGTTGCCCATGTCTAGACCTACCATAAACAATGATTCAACTCATTTAGTCGAAATGCGGCCATTGGTCGAGCCGGTTTGTGCCTAGGTTTTAGAGATTGTGAGTCATGCGCATTTATTTGTTTCATTTGACAATATACTGTCTACTTTTAAAGATCTCAGGTAAGGTCTACTTTTGTATAGGGGCCCTCGGACTCAAAAAATCTCAAGATTTTTCCTCAAAGAGTCTTAAGACGTCACTGGCTACAGTATTGAAGCAAAAGAATTCCATTTTGGTGTAACATAATTTTTTTGAAAAAATTTGCCTGAAAAAATGTTTAAAGAATTTATAGCGGATAGAATTCTGTGAAATAACCGAATTCAGTGGAAAGTTCAAGAGATAAGATAAAGGTGTCTACAAGGAATCCAGAAAATGCCTTTAAAGGATTGCAGTGTTAGGGGAACATTTATTTTTAGAATGTATTATTTGCTTACTAGAAAAACTTAGTATTTGATATTTACCTTAAGTATTTTTGCTCAAACAATTCAAAGAAGTCTTTAATGATTCTTTTAAAGGGGGGGGGGGAGTTCCACGAGCGAGTTCATGAAACTCTTTGGTAAAAAATATAATTAAATGAATAATAATTAAGTAAAAATTAATGTAAAAGAATAAAAAAATGCAAATGTTATTTTTATTTAACAATGAAAAAATTTCATTAATAGCTTTTTCAATAGCTATTAATGAAAGTTTAAAAAAAAGAATTCTTTATTCTTACAAAAATATTTTTTTCAACAACGTCAACTTTTAACTGGTGGTTAAAGTTTGAAAATAATTACTTAAAAAATTTCAAAAATAATATTTAAATGAATTATTAAGTAATTAATGAACCAAGAGAGAATTTGAAGGGTTTTTTTAATAAGAAAATCTTATATTAAAATAATACTGAAGGATTTCTGTTAAACGTAAATAGAATTTTACATCAAATGTAAAGCATGATAGCTTCAGAAAAACAACAAGTTTACTATATACTCGTTACTTTAATTTTTAAGGTAGTTTGAATACTATTGTCATTGAAAGGATAAATGTATATAGTAGAGTTATTTCATAATATAAAAGATACTAAACTAGTTTAACAGTAATAAATCACCACAATAGTTGGACAAAATACAGGGTCTCTCCTATGAAAAACATTTCCCAGATTTGATGAATTAGAGATGGAAGTTTTCTATACATGTAATTAGACAGTTAATGCGAAGTCTAGTAACGAACTCTACATTTATCAGAGCTGCAGAAAATTCGGTGTAATCTTCGAAATATTCATCGAATATATGAATATTCTACGAATATTCACATTTCGTAATATTCATCACAGCTGGAAAAACTGGTATCGATACCAATGCTAACGGTTAAATAATTATGCTAACGGTTTAATTAGTGAAGTTAAATAATTATGATAACAAATTAATTTGTGTCCGGCAAGTGAGTGGTCATGGTCATTAACTCGAGAGAGTAGTGGGCTCGGGTCCTGAGGCCATAAAAACAAGCCATGCAGAGGATGTACGTTAAATCTGCTGGACTCAAATTTCTCTTGTTGGGATGTTGAGGAAGTTAGGAAAGGGAGTGCCAGCTCAGGTGCTGTCCTCGTCATTTGACCATGATTCAAGTTTACGAAGACCGTTGCCAATAGCATTCGTGTTACTTCAAAGAGAGAGGTAAAATCAAATAAAAACAAAACTAGGTATAATTCAACTAATTTATTAGTTTAGCATGGTAAAATTTAGCTTCCTTTGAACTATTAACACAGATACAAATTTTTCTTAGCTGTGACCAGAACTGTGGAAGTTTTTAAAGACTATTCATAGGTAGATGATTCCAGTCATAAACTAAATTATTAATAGTTCTAGTTTTCCAAGAGAGAAAAAGAAAATGTTTCAAAAAGTCAAAAGATTTTCTAGAACACAATGTGGTGTTCAGAAATTCATAATCTTTTAAAATTATTATTTGACCTGGGATATTAGAAAGCATTTTTCTAGAGCTTAGTATTCGAAAGATTATATAACCAGTTGGGGTCTACCTCAAAGATGTCTTTGCAACATTTATATGATTGAATTGTTTAATAACAAAAACATTTCTATTGATAAAAATTCGAAATTTTGGGGTATCCATTATTGAGGAAGTATTGCAATTTGGCATGAAAAATATGCGTCTTTCATAGTTAAGCAGTTAAAGCAGATTGATTCAGGGTGTGTATCACAATTTCGCTCCGTAAGATAAGTAGATGACGTCAAAAATACAAAAACTTGCCCTGGAATTGTTATTTGTCCTTGAATGTCGTCGATCCATAGAAAAATATCATGTCAGGATCTGTTCCAAAGAGATTCATGCTAGATTTGTTCAACTGAGATGACAAACAACCAAAGATATTTCCGTAGACGAATTTCTTCGATTTTTGGAATTTTTCACTATCGATTCTGAGAATGTATTAGTAATTTGGAATAAAAAAAGGAGTATATCAGTTATATGTCAAACTCTGTTCGGAAACCCTACATACTTTAGAATGTTGAGCACTTTTGTTATACCCAGGATGCAACCCAGACACTGCGGATTATCCAAAATTTGGCCAACCGTAACGTCAAAATCATGAGCTATAAGCTTATCGATCCCCAAATAATTCCTTTTGGATATTTTTGAAACCTCGTGTTAAATCCAGATTTCTCATTCGACAGAAAGTTAGATTGAAGATATTGAATGAGTTTTAGATTCTCAATTATAATTAACTGCATTAATTGTTATAACAATCTCGTTTATTTTTAGTAATGGAGTTTAAGAGTTCCACTTTTTACAAAATTTCAAAGTTATTTTTTTGAGATATTATTAGAACACAATTATATGAAGAATTCTTATAACCATTGTCAGAATTTCTGAGAATTGATTATTTTCAGAAGTATATGGTTTTAGAGATTGACCAATTGATGACTATTAAAATTTAATGTAACTTTAAATATTTATACTTTATGAATTAAGTACTTTTTTCAGAAATTGCAAGTATTTATGTATAATAAAGATGATTATAATAATAACTTTATAGTACATGGTTTAAATTACAATGCCCCGCATGAATGTATATTTCGGTAAAAGAAAACGCATAATTAAAAAGATGGTACAGAAAATGGTTTATAATATTGTATTTTTTTTCATTTTACCATTTTTTTTTTGCACATTTACATAGCTCATCTTAAGCAGTTAATCACAATATGTGTTTTGTAAATTGAATAAGTCACTATAATTTTTTTTACGAATTTACATTAAATATTATGGTTTATAAACAAACATGTTAAAAAAGGAAGTCGCAACACAAAGAAGTTTTGTATAAAAGAAAAACATACTTTCTTTAAATGCGGTCATTTTTGTGAATATGTTTTTAAAAGATAAGAACAATAAACCAAAAAATGTTACGGAAGTATTGCTAAATTTAAAAAAATTAAACTGTTATTTTTCGATTTGTTTTTAAACATTTTGAAAATATTCATTTAAAATTCTTAGCATGTTCGTATGGAAAATAACTAGCGACCAATATGCTTCACAGAGGGAATAAATTGTTGCTGTTAACACTCGAGGATTAAAATTGCAAATTTTCAATCTGCTCGAAAACATTTTATGATTAATTTAAATAATTTAAAATTCATAACACATACGCCTGAAGCTAGAACAGCAAAGTATGCATCGTTTCAAAAAGATAGCGAGGACACATTTTTTACAAATGAAGAAAAATTACCTACCTGCTTTAACTAAATGTAGAGCGGCTTTCTTTCATTTTTTCTAGTTATTGGGCGAGTATGCGCATTTTTCAAGATTGCTGGAGATATGTCTGGTTCATATGCTTTCCATTCCTCCTTTTATTAGCTTTGAATATTTAAAACAACAACAAAAGTATTGTTGTTATTCGATGTATTTTTCGTTTTTACTTTTAAATGTATTTTGATTGGGTTAAGTAGTAAACAAAAATCTAGAATATCCGGCAAAACAAATACAATTCCCGAATTCACAACGCATGCAGTAAACATCCTTTTTTAACTCTTGTGAAAAGTATTGGTTATGAAATATGTGCTTGAATATGTAATCCTAATTTTAGTTTGAATATACCATTATATTTTGTCATTTGTATGCAAGAGTCATTTATATGCACAAAAACTGTGATATATGAAAAACACTGCATTTATGATAACTTTTAAATAATTATTCATTTTTTTTCAGGAAAATTATTAAAATGACTGAAAACAGATTTAAAAAAACCAGATTAAAATATCCTGCTTTTATAAGTGATACATATGTAAAGGAGTTTTTTTTTATTTTGATTTGCGGGATTTTTTTGATTTTGGTTTTCTCGCTTAAATTTGTTATATATATCTATACTTTGATAATGAATGCATTATCAGACTTATATTGAATATTTTTGTTCAAATATAAATTTTAAATTTTAAGCATTTTATTTAATGTACTCTAAACACAATATTTACACGAGCAGCCTCGTATAAAATATTGTAAATATTTTGAACTCTTCCCTTTTTTTGTTGATATTACAAGTAATTGTCTAAAAAAGCATACAAATTTATTAAAATTGTGTACAGTAATGGATTTTCTAAAAATTCAATTTATACAACACTTTGAAAGTCTCGGTTTTGTTAAACTGAAACATATATTGCTAATTTGAAAGTTTAATGTATAAAATTTGTTTCAACTTACAGAAAAAAATTTGGATATTGCAACGATATATTTTTTTTGTGTGCTTCTAATGTATAATTACTGGTTATATATCACACTCGAAACTCAATCTACGAGCATCTAACTAACACTAAAATGTGTAATGTGTCAGAAAATTATATCGCAAATAATAATTACCGGAACACTTTGCCCCATCTGGCTCCAATCTCCCTTTGTTACAATTTACACAGTTTTATAATCGCTTTTTAAGGAAAGGAAAAATACTTCTGAAATTTTGCCGAGAAACTAGAAAATTTAAAAGTAAAGAAATTTTAAGTTTAGACTTTTTAGTTCCACTTTTTTAGTTAACTTTTTTTGTTCCACGAATTTGTGGAACTAAAAAAGCAGTATTTTATAAGACTAGGGATCAATTAAAATTTGTCGTGCTAGATGCGAATTTAATGCAGGGGTGTATTTATCAATTTTATTAATAAACAAATTTGTAGAATTATCAATTTGTTTAAATAATTTTATTGCTTGTTTGATAAGGACTTGTTGTGTGTGTGTGTTTGAGAGTTTTAACTCAGTCGTAGCTCGAAGATCAGAGTTTATCACACATTATCGAGCGTTGAGCAGTGGCGTATACAAGAATGGAGATTAGGGGTTCAATCCCCTCCCACAAATCAACATATTATTAATTTTTAGCATAAAGATTACATCTCGATGCTTACGTCTTAATCCAGCGTTTCTCAAACTGTGGAGCGCTCCCCTTAGGGGGGCGTGATAACTTTTCGAGGGGGCGCAAGCATATTGAAAAGTCAAAAACAAAGGCTTGTTTTTTTAAAAAAAATATTAATTTATTGAAAATGAACGATGTACATTTTGACATAAAAAATAAAATACGCATTTACACTGATGTAATACACTTCTAAATGTATGAGTACTGCACAATGTATTTTGTAATTAATTTAACAATACTAAGTTAAGAACAAGCTACACGCTTAATAATTACCAGTGATCCCATGGGCTCTGTCATATATAAAATTATACACAAAAAATTAACACTTATCTTGATGATTTTTAAGGTTTATAAATAATCCCTTGACTGCAAATTAAAAGTTATATATACACGATTCGCTCCTCAATGCCACCGTTTTCCATGTAGGCACGCGCATGGAATGCATTTGTAGGAGAAGGGGGGGGATTAATAAATAAGCAAATCTTCGGAAATAAGTAAATTTTTTGTAAACACTGTCACGGTCTTTTCATTGCATTTCAAAGCCTTCGGATTTATTTTATGAATAGCAGTGCACAGAAAAGATCGTTCTTCGAAAAGACGTATATATACGTCCGGGGCAATTAATACTTTGGCTGAGTGAGACATTTATATGCATTGGTGGTACTAAAGAAGTTAAAGTATTGTAGCTTTAGTGTGTTAAAGTATAGTATTATTGAATTACATGCATTGTTATTGTATGGAGGAAGATGGAAGCGATGAAAATTTTGATTGATATTGGGTCGCAAATATTGAAAGTTTGAGAAGCACTATCTTAATCCCTCCCATGAAAGTCTGTTTACGCCAACAGCGTTGAGTCTATCTTAAAATGAGGTATTTTGTGCTCTTTCAAATTGTTTAGAAACGGACGTTTTTGTTGAAAGCCCTCAAATAGTGGAGGCGTAGGAAAGGGCTGGTTTGTGAGAATCAGAGAATAGATATAATTAATTCATTTGCTAAATACAGTTCTATGCGAAATTAAGGTAGCCAAGTACCCTAAAATTGTGAATTTTGCCAAAAATTGCCAAATTTTTTTTATGATTTTAAGTTATAAATAATTTTATTAGCTTTATAAAAATACCAAGTTTATTATTTTCCATTCACTAGAACAAAAACTACGTTTTAGTAAAAGCAAATGCCATACTTTAAGAAACATGTCATACTTTAAAACGCGTTTTACTCGAAATGTGTTTTTTTAAGTGCTTAAACGAGGCCAGCGATGGCTCAAAAAGTTTTGAAAATAATTAATTGAAATTTTTGTGTATGTTCTGCATAGTAGTAGAAGTATTTTAGCTTTCAGATTTATCAATCACTGTTTTATTACAAAATTAATAGTCCCTTATGTTATTGTAATCACTGTTTTTTTTAAATAATTTCATATAATAACTAAGGCAAAATGCTCTAGTTTTTGTAAAAATTAAAATATCTCTTATCCTAAAGTCTTTGATCATTTCAAAAATGAATAACATAGCAACACATCTCAGAATTGAAAAATTGAAAATTTGTTCATAAGTTTGTATTAGAGAATGTTATTTTTTTGTAAATTTTTACCAATTTTTTCCCATTTTAGTAATAATAATTTCTTTTTCTCTTCTTAATTTTGGCACATTTTTCTTAAAATGTAGTAAACAAATCTAAAAACCACAAAATAATCCCCACATCTCCATCTTTTTTAAAAAAAGTTCTCGCCAGTAGTTGGATTACTTTAAGGGAAATAATTTACAAGCAGTATCTTTAAATTTCTTTTTAATGCGTGTAAAGCGTTTTCTGAAAGTGAGATGTTTATCTAAAATCACATCAAGGTATTTGGTATGTTAAGCAGAAAAATATGTGTGTATATGTTTGTTTGGATAGCAAAGCAAATATTTATTTGCATCCTTTGGAATCTGAAACCCTAAATCTTATTCGAAAGTTCAAGTCAAAAGAAATAAAAAAGACACTAAGCAAAAAATATTATAAGAGAAGGTAATTTCAAACAAAATGGGACTATTAAAAATGCAATATTTTTCCAAGACTGAATTTAAAAAAATGGGATCGATGAGGAAATAGGATTTTCAACGAGTCATTAAAATGCAATGTTACTGGAATTGTGCCATCATAAGAGGATTACTTATACTTTTATAAAAATATGTTTAAAGTGAAAAATGTGGGTAAAACACAGTGGAATACCGCATGCATAAGTAAATTTATTTCCAGACTAAATTCTAAAATAGAAGCATTATGTTTGTATTTTTAAATAATAATTCAAACACACACACACACACACACACATATATATATACATAATCAAAATTTCTCTACAAGAGAGAAATGAATAAACTTGATCAAGTTGAAAAGAATTGAAATTGTAAGAAAACCAGACAATAGCTTTTAAATGAAAATAAGAAAAATTAAAATAATAGAGATAAATACAAAACAAATATAAAAGCATGGATGCTACAGTATTATAAGCATTGCTGACTTAGGACAGCTTAAATATAAAATAATTTATATAAAAGTGGGGTTGAACATGTTTTGTGGCCAGTCAACCTTCCCCCTTTCTGTTAATATTACTGAGCAAAAACCTATAGAAAATAATGGACAGAAAATCTAAATCCATTATGAGAAAAAAGGTAACTTACCTAAAAATTGCATTCAAAGATGCAGAGCCTGCGCTAAATCTGAGTACAATAAACAAGTTATTGCCAGATTCTGGACCCAAATACAAATTCAAAGCATAGCAATGGCTGAAAAGTAACAGCAATAGTATGAAAAGAATAGAAATAATAAATTAAGAATTGAAAACATACTACCATTATCTTAGTGACACTATAATAAAATGATTTATAATAAAAAAAAATTCCAATAGAACAAATAATTATATCTAAAATTAGAATTTGGAAGTACCTATATCTATCTGGGAAAAATAATTAATTTATAATAATAATCTGTTAATAAAAACTGTAGAAATTTAATCCTTACTATTTAGAATTTCTTTATTCAAATATCTATTAATAAAATTAATTGGGTATTTTTGAATTAAATAGTATTTAGTAAAATGTTTATAGTTTTTTATTTTTTCTGATTTATTTGAAACTAGAAATTTATTGCGCTGTGTGTAATTATATATTTATATATATATATATATATTCCTAGATAGATATAGTTACCTCCAAATTCTAATTTTAGATAAAATTACTCATTTTCTTCAGTGTTTTTTTAATTTAATAATTTATTTTTTAAAATCATGTGTAGTTTTAGTGTCCCTAAAGAAATGGTAGTATGTTTACAATTTTTAATTTTTAATTTCTATTATTTTCATACTATTGCTAAGTGCTACTATTTAACCATTCCCATGTTTTGAATTAGCATTTGGGTCCAGAATTTGGCAATAGCTTGTTTATTGTACTCAGATTTAGCGCGAGCTCTGCATATTTGAATGCAATTTTTACGTAAGTTACCTTTTTCTTGTAATGGATTTAGATATTCTATCCATTATTTGTTATAGATTTTTGCTCAGTGTTGTTAACAGAAGGGGGAAGGTTGGCTGGTCACAAAACATGTTCTACCCCAATTTATATAAATTATTTGATATATAAGCTGTCCTAAGTCAGCAATGTTAATAATACGGTAGCATCCATATTTTTATATTTAACTCCTATTATTTTTATTTAACATATATCCTTTCTAAAATCTATTGTCTTGTTAACTAGGAATTTCAATTTTTCTCTGTTTTGATAAATGTTTATTCATCTCTCTCTTGTTGAGAAATTTTGACTATATATATGCATGTATAAAGAAACTCTTTTTTTCTAAATTAATATTTCAGATTCTTTGTAATTACCTTACATTCTCTAATATAATACATGAAATTATGTAAATTAAAAAAAATCTATTTCTGTAATTATGGTTAAAAATACATAGATATATGTATATATATTTCGAGTGCAGATGGTTATTAAAAAGATAAATCATAAGTATGCAGTATAAGTACCACTAAATATAATATATTAAACTAATTAAATAGCTGCATTATATACATTGATGGTCGTGGTAGCCAAGTGGTCTAGGTATCGGATCATGGCTGGCGTGTCATGAGTTGAAGTCCAGTACCACTGAAGACCCGCCGTGTAGGGGAACGATGCACGTTAAATCAGTCGAGAGCTCAAATGTCTTCCCGTTGGTGAGGTGTGGTAGTTAGGAGAGGGGGTGCCAGTTCAGGTGTCGTCCTCATCACTTGAAAATGGTTCAAAATTACGAGGTCCTTCGCCAAAAGCCCTCGTGTATAGCTGAACAGTGCGACGTTAATATTCACTCACTCACTTATAGTAGCATGAAGTTACATATATTATTGCTGATATTTAAATCTTTGTTTCATTAGAATTATTATTTTATATCACTTTCACCATTCAAATTATTAAATTCATTGAGATAATGTCTCTGTTAGTGTCAGTGTAACCCATTACTACATTGAAATCATTTTCA